>CM048747.1:320136274-320633774 GCA_026315105.1 Locusta migratoria | reverse complement strand
AGCCATCTGTGTGGTATGACATTGTTAATGAAAAAGTTCCAACAGGAGAAAAACTGTATAAAATTAAAATGAAGCCTGACCCATATTGTGACCAATGCCAATTGGTAGACACAATAGCACATACTTTTGTTTGCAGTGACCGTAATACCATCTGGAAGTGGACCCGAAAAAAGCTAGCAATTATCAACAGGACGTCGGAAAATGCAATATCAGTAGAAGATATATTATACCCAGACTGGAATCTCTACCCCAGTATGAAACACAACAACTATCATTGGTTACTTGGAAAATTTATAAACTACATCATTAAAAACAAAAATACAACATTAGAAGAATTTGTGATGTATATTAAAGAACAAAACAAATTACAGAAGCTACCCAAATATAAACAACAATTTCAAAATTTCGTCTTTCATACCCTGAAATAAGAATGTAAATAAGTTAAATTTGAGGAGGTATCACAAGTTGTGCAACAATGATTTCTGAGGCTACAACAAACCAACAGAATATGAACAACATATTGAAAATATAAAACAGACTTCAGGAGGAATAGTAGATAATTTGTTTTTACCTATTGTGTATAAATGCTTTGTATAATAATAATAATTAATAATAATAAAAACGGTAAGACATCTGCCTAGTAAGCATGGAGGTCCAGGTTTGATTCCCGGCCGCACCACAAATTTTAATTCATTGCTTCACGTTTATCTTTAAGTAATTAAAGAGTTAGAGAAATAGATCCAATGCTATACCAACAAAACACGAGGATTTTACTAATATATAGTTTTATTTTCACAGAGGTCTGCTAGTGTTCCTGCTGATCCCCAACTCTCTCCAAACTATGGAGGTCAAATTCTGAATAGTGCTGCTTCTCAGATCTCCCCTGGACGACTTAACCAACAGCCGTATTCACCACATTCGCAGCTGGCTTCACCACTTGGGCAACAACAGGTCTTCTCTACTGTCAGGTAAATTTTGTTTAACTGATTGTGTAAGTGATAAGATCCATTGTGTAACATAATGGTAAAATTTGTCTTGAAGCAATCAAAAGCACATTATCACAAAAAATGGGATAGGGTACTAAACAAGTCAGCAAATTTTGGAAGAACATTCTGAACAAGGTCATAACGTAAATGGTGATTGTGGGTGATGTTTCAAAATTTGCCATCTTAGATTATTCAAATGTTAGTACTATAACAGGGATAGGTTGCAAGTTGTAGGAAAGGTGGGCACCAAGTGGCAGACAGGTTTGTAGAAGAAACAATCAGACTTCCACAACTTTTGGCTCCCACAGTTTTTGGCCACAGACCTCGTCAGAATTGTACACATTTAATCACACACACACACGTAAGAGAGAATATTTTTTAGCAAAGAATGAACTAAAATGAAATTTTAGAAAGCAAGATTAGGAAAATATGTGTACTTAACATAGAGGAATGTAAAATGTGTCTTAAGTTAAAAAAAACCCTCAAAAATGAGATTACATTTGTTGCAGTATTATTTATGCTTAAAAAGTTATATTATTATTGTTTAAATTTTATGCATTGATTATGTTGTTTGGTGTAATACATGGGAGTATAATGTATATGATTATTTAATTTGTTGCAGTACGGGCATTAACAGCTTCAATAGTGGACAACAAGCTGCACAGTCACGTCTTTCACCTCACCCACCAACTGGTCTGCCTTCGTTTCAGCAGTCTCAACTTTCTCCTCGAATTTCCCAAGTATGTTAATGACACTGTATTGAGAAGAAGGTATAGTGTTGGAGTTTAAAAAATGATCTTATGGATCATAGTATTCAAAGAGTTTTGAAAGTGCAGATAATATTGTAATAGGCCTATAATTTTCCATGGCAATTTTCTCTCCTTTCTTGTACATTGATAAAATTTTAGAAATTTTTAACTGGCCAGGAAATGTTCCCTCCTCAAAGGAGGTGTTAATGATATTAGATAGAGGGCCACAGATGAAACTGGAACATTTTCCAAGTAAACAGTAAGGTATCATATTATGGCCAGCAGATGGAATTATTTAAATTCTTTTCTTTATGATAACCTCTATTTCACAAGGAGTAGTTGGAATGAGCAAAAAGGAATTCAGAGGAATATTGTTCTTAGAAAGGGGGGGGGGGGGTGTACAGTATTTGAGCTGACAGGTAGTATATTTTTTTTTTTAATTTCTGAAAAATATTTGTTAAAAACATTGGCAATTTTATGTACATTTTGGTATTTTGGCCTTCTATGTTCAACTTAAATTTATCCTGTGTGGTTCTCTTTCTACCAGTCTGATCATTTATTATACACCATACTGTCTTACATTTGTTCCTAAGGAGCTTATCATTGTGAACCTTGTTATCATTGTGAGTCCTTTTTGATGCTTTAATCACTCTTCTATAAGTATTTTTGTATTTTTTAAAGTACAATTTGAATTCTTCCAGCGTGCCACTGTCCAATTTGCTAGCCCTGTACAATAGCCTCATTTTTATTGAGGATGTTTTTATGCCATTTGTGATCCAAGAATTCTTCTTTTTGTGTGTAATGGTTTTTGTAGAAAATGGCAATTGAAGTGATACTGGAATATCTGTATGAAGTTTTCAAATTTTTCATTCACTGTTTTTGAATTGTACATACTTTTCCAGTCTTCTTTCCTTAAAGAATATATAAAATTATTTAAATTACTGCCATTATAGTCTCTACATTTTATAGTTACTTTTTCAGAAGGTTGTACAGGGTTTGGTGGTTTAAAGTAGAGGGAAGTAGACAATATGGTATTGTTGCCTTGATGGACTTCATTATGAAAATTTAATTTGCCTTCTTTAAAGTACTATTTCAGTTATTTCCTACCCATTGCTTTGGGTTGAATATTTTGTTATGTTGATATTTGTAATGTTCAGTCTTATTTGTGTTCTGCATGCAGGGACAGCCAGGATATCCAGTCCTCACACAAGGCACTCTTGCCCAGTCTCCACAGGGTCAGCAGACCGTCAGCAGTTGGTCGCAGGCAGCCTCCAGGTTAAGCCTGCAGCAGCAGCAACAACAGCAGCAGCAACAACAACAGCAGCAGCAGCAGCAACAGCAGCAGCAACAACAGCAACAGCAGCAGCAGCAACAACAACAGCAGCAGCAACAGAATCCTGTGCTTAATGCCCAGCTTTCTGTGAGTGTTAAAAACTACAGTCTTTGTATCTTTAGGTAACTGTTGAAACATATTTTCGAAATTATTGTGGACTAGCAGTGTTCTGTTTGTCTGTGATAATAAGAAAGCAGTCTAGAGTGCACAATTTAAATTTGTTGTCTACAGTATCGATCCTAGTGTGGATCACCTTCAGATCTACTTCAATGTTAACATGTGGAGAGGAGCAAGTGCTTTGTAAACATCCATGTGCAGTGATTACATCCTCACAAGGATCAAAACCAGTAGCCAATGAATTTAAATGGCACACTCTAGACTGTATTTTATAATCATTATAATTTAGTATAGATTAGCATTGCATGTAATGCTTATGTGTAGAGAAAAATTGTTGTAAGAAGTATTCTTGCCCAGTTTCATTTTTTGCACACTTCTACCAAAACACATTTACTCAGGGACCCAAATATTATAAATTAGCTATATGCCCATGCTTCACAAAGGAACTTAAAAAAGAGCTAATAACGGTTCAGTACCTGTCAGTAAAAGCTGAGATATTAAATAAATCAAAAGAAGCAGGAAGATTTTGTAAAGTTTTAAATACACAAAGTGAAATCAGTAAATCCATACATCCTAGCCAGGTAAATGCAAGAAAATACTACTTTCACTGATTTTGAACAAAATAAGTAACAGTGGCATTCATTGGCTCTGTGATTTAATATGAAATTAACAGCACCATCTTTTGTTTCTCTGGTGTACTATGCCATATCACTAAGGAGAGTAGATTTCTGAAATGTAAAATTACAATATATTTTCTTTGTTTTTATGGTTTTTGGATAAAATGAAGCCAATATCTTGCCCCAAAAGCAATGCTCAAACACCCTGTAAAAACATATGCAAAGTTGTCTACTGCTTTCATACATAAGCAACAAACACAATGGGTCAATGGCCCTATTCAAGCGAAGATACTGAAATAGATCTCCCACTACCTCACAACCAGGAGACTGGACAACTCGATTAGTCAATAACATTCACATTGATACAAACTGAGTCTCCCATTCTGTCAAGTTGCTTGTGATGTGAATAGAAGAATTAGTCAGTTTCATTGGCTGTGGACAAAGGACGTATGCAACTCAATAATATTTTTAGTGTTATTTGTTATTTATTTTTCTGCACTCTGCTCCCACATAGTAAAATGTCTATTGACTCTGTTAGTGATGAATATACAGGTACATGCAGATAGTCCTGAAAATTTGTGCAACTTCATAGGTAGTGGTACATACAGAGGCAGCTGAAGAAGGCTGGGCAGAAATCTAAGCATGGATAGACTCTGGAAGAAGAGTAAAGAATAATTCATTTAACTATTGTCTTGCAATACAAATGAAACTACTTCTTCACTTGTTTGTAGTAGAAATCGACTAACAAGACAATGTGGTACCCTGCATTGTTTACACTAGTGCAGTTATATAGAAACAATCAGAAAAGTGATTTAACATCAAGTAATTTATAAGAACTTTATTAGTACAGAACACAACTCGTACAACATCAGTTATCACTAAATAGGAGATACAACACAAATGAAAGACGACATGCAGGGGTTCTCCCCATCCTGGTCTACCTAGTGGTAGGACCAGCTGGACAGGCAGGTTGAGGTGTCTTCCATCAGCTGTGTGGAAGAATGGCTGTGTGTCTCCATCTCTTTCTTTTTTCAGCTCTTTTGTTTTCTTCCATATGGGTGTGATATTAAATTATAATGTAACACACTGCAAATGATAGCAGTATTGCGATTTTTGTCAGTGAAGCCTCTTTAAGGCCGCGAGGTTCTAGGCACCGTGTCTGGAACTGGACTGCTGCTCTCTTCAGATGTTACAGAGTCCTCCCTTGGGCATGGAAGAAGTGTTTTCTCATTAGTGTAAGTTAGTTTAAGTAGTTCATAACTCTAGGGACTGATGACCACAATAGTTTGGTCCCTTAGCATTACAAACATTTGAACAAAGTCTCTTCTCTGCCCTGCCTACTATTAATTGCTACATGTATAATTTTGTTTTTTGTTTCAAAACTTTATACGTATTCTCCTAGCTAGGAGTACTTGTGTCTGTGTAAATGTGTGTGTGTGTGTGTGTGTGTGTGTGTGTGTGTGTGTGTGTGTGTGTGTGTATTTGTTTACCCTCCTTTATTCCCCCAAGGTAAGTCTTTCCTGTCCCGGGATTGGAATGACTCCTTACCCACTCCTTTAAACCCTCATCATTTCCTTTTCCCTCTCCATCCCTTCTGCCTGACGAAGCAGCTAGGCTGTGAAAGCTGGCATTTGTGTGTGTGTGTGTGTGTGTGTGTGTGTGTGTGTGTGTGTTTCTATTTATTTGTGGCACTGCACACCTGTGCTTCTTCGCCTGGTGAGTAATCTTCGTCTATTTTTTTATATATAATTTTTCCTGCTAGGAATTTTTCATTTATAATATTTGTGGACATTTATTTAAATTGAAATCACTACCACATGATGTGTTTGCTGGTAATCGGTAACAAGTTAAAAGTTGAATGGGCATAGGGCATAGCAGTAAAGAAAATTCAATCAAATTATCTTCTGCAGGGTAACTACGGAACTGCCGGGCGGCCGTTTGCTCCTCAGCGGCCGCAACAGCAGCAGCCTTCGCAACAGCAGCAGCAGCCCCAGCAGCTGCCACCTGTGCGGTCGTTGGCTAGTCCTGGAGGGGCTGTGGTTGGACCACGGCAATCGCCCTATCAGGCGGAACAATTTCCTCCACCCAGTTCGCCAGGGACGACGACAGGTTTCCAGGCGCAGGGCCAGTTTCCCCAGCAGCTTCGGCTACAGAGGACAATTAGTGCTCCATCTGCTACTACTCAGCTTCCAGGTAAGTTGCCATTAGGATATATATTTTAAAGAAGATATACTTACCTCAACATTAATGACCACATGACTGTAAACAAGCATAGGCAGCTCTATAGTAAAGAAATTATTTAAAGGGGGTATTGTATTTTTCATTCACGAAAACTGACATACGACCGGGATTGTGGGGTGCTGACCACATCCCCCTCCATACTGCATACGATGACTCCTTCGGGCAGAGGATGATACAGTGGCCAGTCAGTACCCAGTGGGCCTCTCGAGCCCTCTCAGGCAGAGTTTGGTTTAGTTTTAGTTATTTTATTTTTCATACTGGAAATCAGATTACTTTTTTTCTATTGCTGGACATATGACTTTTGTTCTGGAATTATGTGCTTTTGATCAGAAAATTCCTTTAGTATATAGTCTATTATGAAGATGTGTAAGTAAGATGGAATTTGAAATAAATTTCTATGTTAATTTACTTTCTTTTTTATTTTCAGTTTTTCAGTTCATTTGTGACATTTTTTTGTGTTTATAAGAAAAAGGCTTTCTTATTTTGTTCATATCTGATCATTTTAGTGAACCTGTTTTTATGAATTGACGCTGAATTTTTGAATATTAATATTCCCACTACAGCTGGCAAGACATTAGGTGATACTGACAGCAGAATGAAGATTTCCTGACACACATATATTATTGAATATGTTAACTATAGATACGGCTATGGTATGTGTTTTTTTTTTTTTTTTGTTAATGAGAAACAGAAACTAAGTTGTAGTATTAATGAAGAAATCACTAAACTAGTATGCAGTTGATTTTTCATAGGTAATTGTAATTACTGATTGCAAGTTTTTATCAAAAATTTGATGCAGTCATTCAGTTTAATTCTAAAAATATTGAAAGACTAGATGCTCTCAGCACCAATAAAACTCATTACTTCACTCATATGAAGGTTTATAAACAACAATTCAAATGTTGGATTTGCTCTTTTATATAAAGTAGTCCATTTAGTGAGCCTAAGACGGTCTGGTAAAATATTGTATTTCAAAGTTGGAATTAGTGCTCCAATTTTCAGGAGGAAAATCTCTTTTTACCCAGTAAATGGATCCTTGTTTCATGCATACATTTATGAAAAATTAATGAGATTAATTTTGAATGTAATGATGGAAATGTAAACACTTTATAGATATTATTACATTATTTGCATACCAATTATGAGTGAAGAGAAGGATGACTGCTTTTCATATATTCAATGTTTTATTGTCCATCTTCTTAACAGTTTCCATTCTTTACTGTTTGTACACTGTGGATATGAATGAAAAATTCTAATTACATTTATCTTCCTTTGTTATTATTTTTTCCTACATATCCACATTGTCAATTAATAAGATAATTAAAAGTGTGCATTGAATTACGAATACAATCTTTCAGTCTGAGGAGAATACTAACTTTTACATTTTCAGTATTTTTGTCAAGATCATGCATTATTTCTATAGCTGTGATTGGTGACATGCAGAGAGGGGCCTCCAAATTAAAATTTTGTCTTTTATCCCATTTACCTCAACCATTACTTGATATGAATGGATATTTTGTTTACATATTTTGAATTTTGTTCTGCGTTTACCCACACGAATGGTTCTACATCCTGAAGTACACGTGTGTCCAGTACTAAGCAGACTCGGTTGCTCCTGTCTTTAATTTTAGTCCTTTGCAGTAACCCTTATCCCAGCGCCCCGGACCCAGCGAGAGGCCCTGGCTGCTCTACTGACTTATATCACCTGTCCCTGTTCCAGGTGGAGTTAACCATTCGCGGCATTATGGAACGAAACAAGAACTTCCGCATCCTGCGCTTTCCCCGAGTGAACCCGTGTCGCCGCACCCGTTTCATCCTCATGGGCCACCTCTGCCTGACCCGCATCACCACCATCCGCATCCTCTCTCTCACCCGCATCCACATCATCACCACCACCACATTCCTCATCATCAACAGCAGCCACAACCACAGCACCACAATCCCCATCAACCATCCCAGCACCACCCGGTGATGTACCAGGCGCAACCCCGTCCACCACCAGACTCCCAGTTTTGTTACGACCAACCCAATTTTCAATTATACGGGGCGAGCGAGCGGGGTCGACCCCAAGCCCACACGCCAACCAATCACCAGCCGGGTGGTAAGTCATGTGACCTCCAGACTGTCATGTGACGGTGCCTCGCCTCACTTCTCCTGTGGCTTCTCCCTCTTGTATCACCACGCCTTGGTTGCATCAAGCATGTCACTCGCTGGCTGGCTTCCTTCCCATCCTTCTCTATTCCTTGTGCCCTGTGTGTCATTAACACAAATTGTTAGTCTTCTTTTAGATGTGTGTGGTGTTTGATGATGGGAGAGGAACCTTTTACCCATGTGCATTCCTAGTACATATGTGTCCTTGTGCTGTGTCATGGAAGATTGTACCTGCTTTTTGTGTTATTTGTATGTGTACCACACAGAAAGAATGTTTGTGTCTGAGAGAGAGAGAGAGAGAGAGAGAGAGAGAGAGAGAGAGAGAGAGAGAATTTGATGTACATGGCCATATGCTTCTTTTTTTCTGCTAAACGTACCTCTGTCACCTGTGATGATTTGTGTTTTTTGTTATATTTGTGGGGTATCAATTAGTTTACAACAACAATTAGTTTCCAGGAAATATAGTACTTGAAGAGCCCATTCTTAAGAATGCAGCAGAGTTGTATTATTGTTTAGAGTCTCTTTAAACATCTCTCAATAAAATTGTAGGCATTGAAATTTTAGTTTCAGTAAATTCATCAGTTTCAAGTATTTTGACATAAATGTAAATTTACCATTAATTTAGTTTGCCACTTAGTTTTGTACAACATGGTGTGCAGATATGTTGGACCCTCACATTTTGCTGTCATTCTGTTCTGTTTTACATTGATGGCTAATTGTTAAAATTAGAGGTGTTTACTGCAAAGTGCTTGATTGTGTTGTAGATATTGAGTGCATAGTGTGTGATTCATGAATGAATTTCAGTGCAGCACCCGTATTTGGCAAACTATATGTGTGTTGTGTATTAATGTGCCAAATTTTCCAAACAAAAACTTATTTTTTTCTCTTTCGCATTTTAACAGTTCAGTAATGTAGCATGAAGCTCATAGATGTGCAATTTAACTGTGAAACACAATCACAACATCAAATTTAATAAAACTTCCTTCACAGCAGTGCACTTCGCTTTCAGCTTACACATCAATTCAGATGATTAGCCTATTCACAATTCACAGAACTTTTTCTTGACATGTGCTTACTGGTCACCCTTTATATTTGTGCTTTGTGAATGTTTACATGTGTGTTGGTTATTGGGAATTGTAAACTGTATATCTGAGAGCTTAAGTATATGTTGTGTTTTTCTTGTGATTGTGACAATGTCTTGTTATCTGCTCGTAATATGTTATTGCTTTTAAGTATTGCTGCATATATATTATTATTATTTGGGCAAAATTAAATTGTATATATTATAATTATTTTGGATGTTTTGTGAGATATTTGAAGCTTACTGCTAAATGGGTATGTGAAGGGAAAGATAAATGTAGAACTGATAAAGAGAAGTTTTTAAGCTGAACTGTTGATTTAAACTTTGTTTACTACCTGTATTTACTGAGAAAATGTAAACAGCACAAAAAAGTTTTGCACCTCACTCACTATGGCATATTCAGTGTCTCCCCCCCCCCCCCCTCCTCTTCTTTATTGGAATGATCTTTCTCAATATTATTTTTACCACACAAAATTGCTGTAATGTATTTACCTAATTGCAAGCTGCACTCCAGAAATTAGACTCAACAGTAGGGGGGGGGGGGCGAGAAAAACAACAACAACAACAACAACAACAACTACACACTCACTCGTATTGTAAGCCGCACTTAAAAACGAAAGATATGGATCATCTTGATGGATAGCCCGATCCTATCTTTGTGATTTTTACATTTAAATTATTATTACATTGCAACTGACGACAGCAGTAAGAAATAACTATACAGCAAAACCCTGCTTTTACATTTCCAGATGTTATGTTTTCTGCCATTTACACCATTTTTATCGGTCCCGTCAAATTTTGTAAGTTCACAATGTTAATTTGCTCCATTTTTGTGTTAACACATTTACACTTTTCCTGCATTTTACACTTTTTGAAAGCATTTTCATGAAGAAAAAATGATGTAATTGACATAAATTAATGATGGCATGGCTTTTGACTTCAAGTATAGTGTTTATAAACATTACACAGTCAAGTTTCTTGACACTTCACATTTCATTGTTTGCAGTATGTGCCTATTTGACTCAAGCCGATTGTCAGCTATCTTTGTTTATGCAACTGGTAGTTTTTCATGCTTTGCATGATGTGTTTCGAGAATTTATTCTTATTGTGAAATGTAAATATTTATTCAAGTATTTTTTGTGAATTTTTATAAATGGTGAGATTCCTGGTTTCCTTGTGTACGTTTTTCTGCCCATGAAGGGGGATGGTATATTATAATCTCAAAAATGCATTTGTAGTGTGAGATGCCGATACTGTGCAAATGTCACAAAAATACTTATGCATATATTTGCACTTGAGAACGCAAATAAATTCTCGAATATCATCAAGCGAAACATTGAATAATAAGAAAAGTACATAACTTGTGCAGTTTCACTGCATAAATAATAAAAGACAGTTAAAGGCTTAAAGTCTTGCTGGCAAAGTCAATTATGATGAATGAAATACTTCATAAATTTCTACTTCTGATAATGTTCCAGTTCTGCCTGTGTTTAAAATAGTACAAAATTCGAAAATTCTTAATTGCATAATAAACTTTCTTGCGAGTATTTTGATGCCTATTATATAGATGTATCAAAAAAAATGAAAATGCAGCAGTGATCCAGTAAACATATTTTACCATTCAAAGCTAAAACATTAGTTCCCACATTTTACACCATTTTCATAAATATTTTGGAGCTACACGCAACAATCCAATTACGGCTTCCTTCGAAATCCTTTATCTTCTGTTCTCGGGGAATTTCATATGTTTTCACGTGTATAGTACCTGAACAGGCGCGATTAAATGTTATCTTGGTGAAAGAAATTACTTTTCTCTTAAACTTTGTGGTGTAAAACACATGCCTGTTTACGATCGGATACTAGGTAATACACATACTGACTGCAAACACTACAACAAAGGGTGAAATCTAGATGTACCATTCACGAAAACTACTTGTGTCAGGTTCTAGCTGCATTATTGGAACTTCCTGATCTTTGTCTCCAAATCTAAGCTACAGGCATATTTTTAGATCCTGGAAAAAAAGTATGGCTTCCATTCAGGTAAATATGGTATATATCAACCAATGGAGGTAAAAGCAAATTCTCTTGGAATAATGTGTTGTGTTTTTAACCACAAACAAGATAGTGGCTTGTGTACACTTGTCAGTGTGTCAACATGTCTCAGGCAGACATTTCAGGTGCAGACTGGGTGCACATTCTCACTTCGTGGCAGTACGGTTTGTCAAATTTCAGAATTGTTGTGGAATGCAGTGATGTCATTCAGCTACTATCAGGGGATAGAAACATTGAAGATCTGCCTAACAGTTGTTGCCTATGGTCAACATCAGCTAATATACGCTTTGCTCTGTTGTTATTAGGACCACAGGGATAAAGCTGTTGGGCCTTCCGCCAGGTGTTCTGGTTGCGTTCACACACAACTGTCTACACCGACCCCGTCAATACTGTGTATGAGTTAAATCTGTATCTTGACAACCCCCCTCCCCCCACACACACATACATTCACTTCAATATCTTGGACCATTTATGAATGATGATTATTTTTACGATGGCATAATTCATGATGTGCAGGGACAGAACTGGATGCATTGTGTGTTGGAAATAAAATGCTATTTCTCAAGAATGAAAAAATACAATAGTTGTCTGGTTCGGTGCGGTCAGAATGTGGGCCAGGGACATGCTGTAAATTGCAATTGGGCTATTGATGGCTGTATGCTGCAGTAGGGCAAACTCACTCTGCTGTTTTGTGATTCCTGGTTAAATTCAGTTCTGTTTGTTTTCGTTCTATAGTAGAGCTCCACTTTTTAAATACTTCCTTAATCTTTCCATTTCCGCATTGATCTTGAAACTAAGCCGACACGCATTAAGATATAGGTAGGTGGTGCAAAACTTTTTTTGTTTAGCTGTTTATATACTGACTGGCAAAAAGGGTAATATTGCTGCTAGAAATCAAAGACTTTGAAATACTCTCTAAATTGTGCTTTGAGATGTTTAGAAGTTTCACTGCCATCTTTGCTTTAAGAACTTGCATGTAGGGTACAATCTTATCTGTCTCAGATTACTACATTTTCTGATAGTGCAGAAGCTTAAATTATAATTTTTTGTATCCATTTTAAAAAAAAAACAAAGAAAAAATAAGAGTCTTGTGATGCAAGTAATTGTTTAACCAGCATGGCTTTAATAACAGATGGCCTGTTGTGTGCTGAAAACATTCAAACTACTTTACGCAGAATTTAATAAGTAATAATACCAATATTTTACATTTTTCTGGACTGGTGTGTTGTTTGAGCTATGTTAGTGAATGTGTACGGTTAGGAGAGGAAGTAAGACAGGGATTATACAGTGAATTCTAAGTTAATTTCATTGAAGTTTTATTTAATGATAGAATCATGTCATCCCGCATAACCATATCATGCAGGCAAGAAATTTTCTTGTTTATTTAACTGCCTTCAAGTAAAGGTGGAAGAAAAAAGCTAATTAAGATTGGAAGCTAATTTATTAATCCATAATCAATACAGTAGATATCTGTGCAAGCAATGGCAAAGAAATAGCTTTTGTAACGAGAGGTTCCTTCAGTCATCAAGAAATATAAAGGAGGAAGAATAAACTGTTTTTCTTTTTTCTAAACTAAAGAACCTCCAATTTCAAAAGCAGTGAGCCATTACCCTTTGCTTGTGGCTGCCATTTGATAAACAGGTTTTTGGTTTTTATTTTAATTACCCGTTTTAGTTACAGTCTACAAATTGTGAAGTAAGGTAAGGCAAGTTTGACACACACAAATACATGGAGCTCAATTCTGCTTAGAAGCCTTTGTGTATATTCTTCCAAATGGATTTCTTAGTTAAAGTTACATAGTTCAAGTTTCAGATCTCCAGAAAGTTTTACCATTTCTGTAAACAAGTGTGCTTTACTTTGCTTGCAGGAAACCAGAGACACACAAGTCTCCCAGAAACTATGCTAAACAATGCATTAGATAGCAAGACTTAATTTGGGATTCACTGTATTTCTCTTTAGTTTGTTCATGCAATGTAGGTGTAAAACTTGATTAAATTGGTATCTTTTACTTTATAGTCCTTTTTTAGAAAACTCAATCTCGACTCGTGTACCATTCTTATACTTAAACAAAGAACTGATGATTATTATTTGACTACTCAGTTTGAAAGTCGTATGGTAGACAGTGGCGATCATTATCGGCGCAAAATTACACAACCTCTTTATTGCAGGTGGGGCAGGTGGAGGCGGTAACGGCGGCATGACTTCGGAATACGTGCGCCAGGAGTTGCGTGCAATTGTGGGGGCCCGGCAGTCGAACGGGGGCAGCAGTGGGAGCGTTGGCATGGCCGTCAGCGGGCAGCAGCGGCAGCTGCAGCTGGGACCTGGCCAGTCTGTCTCTGCCGCGGACCTGGAGGCTCTTGGTTTTGTTTGTGAACCGCCTTCTACAGGTATGTAAAGGGGGAGAGATGTGTCTTCTCTCTCAACTGTCTGAACCTGAAGTTCAACCTGCAGGTCTTGCAATTGACATTCAGGGTCACCTCAGCAAACAAAAACTATACAGTAAAACCCAGCTTTTACACTTTTCAATTGACTTTAAAAAATAATATAAAATATGGCAAAATGTAAAAAGTGCAAAATAATGTTTTAAACGGTAAAATTTACTAACGGGATCACATTAGCATTTTTGTGTCTGGTAACTTGGTAAAAGTTTACAGTTTGTGTCGAGTGTTCGGATGTTGGCAGAGGTCGCAGCCGACCGATCGTAACACGGACGGTGACAGCCGATCGGATATTAGCGCATAACAGCTGTTTTGCCTTATTTGTAACAAATGATTACTTTTTTGCTCTGACCGTGCAGTAAATAATTAATGCTGATCCTGCTCTGTGGTTGAAAGTACCCTTCTCCACTTAGTAAATTGACTGTAATCGTCCACAGTACGAGTCAAAAATCAGTGGATATCGTTGATTGCCATACACTATCACCTGATTGTCTGGTCACATGCATTGTCCATAGCCAACATCTGAATTCTCAACACAGCGTCGTGACACACATTGTAAACTGAAGCCGGTAAAATGTTTGATGTAATTTCATTCATCATAATGTTGTCAGTAAGTCTTTTAGTGTGTCATTCATTATTTACATAATGAAATGTAGAGCAAGTTGAATTTTTTATTTTTCCATGTTTTGCACAATGGTGTTATAGAATTTGTTAATATTCTCAATGGTGTATACTCAATATGGAACTCAAGTATTTTTGTGACGTTTGCACACTGTCTGTGTCTCACAGTGTAATCGATTTTTTGAGGTTAGAACATGCCCCCTTCAGCCTCCCAATGTGCAGAAAAACACACAAGCAATCCATCATTATTACTGTGTATAAAACATCACAGAAATACTTATATGAATATTTGCTCTTAACAATAAAAATAAATTCTCAAAATATATCATTCTGTGCATTTGAAAATGCTAGCCATGCAAACGAAGCTGATAGTTGACGTGGTGGTTGATGGCTGAGGGGAGAGAGTGTAAATGGGGAAAGGCTGTACGATGCTCCCATTAGCCACCGTGTCATGAGTCATCTTTGCATATATGGGAAAATAATGAAATCTGAAATATGGATTTGAATAAACACAAAACATTGAGAAACGTGACTGCGCTACATTTTTGGACATTAAAACCGAAAGTTGTGCCACCGTCAATTATGTCAATTACATCAGTTTATTTCTCCATGAATATGGTTACATAAACACAACATGTGGGAAAAATGTAAATAATTATATTAACACAACAATGGTGGTGAATTAAGATTCTCAACATAAGAAATTTGAAAGGATCAACAAAAAAATTTTTGTAAATAGTGGAAAAACATAAAGTCCGGGAATGTAAAAATGTGGTTATATTTCATGTTAAAGGAACGAAGTTGCAAAGATAGATTGTTTTAAAAGTTATTTATTTTGTTATACAGAACACCATTACAGAGTTCAAATTGTTCTCCATTATACACAATGAAATTGTCCCATTGATGTTTTGATAATTCAAAGCTTTCTTTATACCCATCTGCAACAATGACTGATAACTCCTACATGAAAAGTCCAGGTTGTATTTTCAATAAAAATGAGGTTGCAATTCATAGATGAGCTACAAACAGGTGTGTAGAAAGGCAGTCACAGTCTGAAAGATCAGATTTTGCCCAGTTGTTTCACAAATCACACTGGGACAACTCTCTCTCACATACCTGCCAACTTTGGCAGATCAGGGAGGAGAGTGGGATGGAGCATGACGATGGGGGTGGCAGATCAGAGCTGCTCCAGTGTGCAGGTGCTGGAGTGGTGAAGAGAGATACTGGATGCAGTTTTGGAAAGCAGTTAGTTGGGGAGGCAGGGTGGGGGTGGGAGTGAAATGGGGAGGTTAAGTGTCTACGAAGGTGGCTTGCCAGATTGGACAAGATCAGGTGAAATGGATGGGAAAACAGTAGTTGTGACTGTGAAGAAGTGAAGATTGGTTGTCCTGGCTATGAGTTGAAATCCTAAATATATCACCAGTTAACTGGAAACAGACCAGGGGTTTGGAAGGCTAGGAACGTACCCTCTAGACAGCCTAAAAAAGATATGCAAAGGGGGTGCCAAGCAGGTGCAGTGGCTGTGCCTTGAATTAGATTGTATGGCTTCACTTTAAAGGAGAAGTAGTAGTTTGTTAGGATGTATATATATAACTTGCCTTATATGATATGTTAAGGAAACAACGAACATATGTTTATAGCTTTTGTGGATTTAGAGGAAGCTTTTGCCAGTGTTGATTGGATTTCACAGTTTCAAATTCTGAAGTTAGCAGGGGCAAAATATGGAGAAGTAAAAGTTGTATACAACTTGTATAGAAACCATATAGCAGTTTTGAATCGAAGGGCTTTGAAGGGATGCAGTGGTTAGGAAGCGAGTAAGTCAGGTTTGTAGCCTTTTCCCAATGATATTCTATCTGTACATTGAGAAAGCAAGGAGAAATTTGGAGAAGAAATAAAAATTCAGGGAGAAGAAATAAAAACTTTGTGGTTTGCCAATGGCATCGCAATTCTGTAATTGACAGCTAAGGACCTGAAAGAGCAATTGAACAGAATGGAAGTGTCCTGAAATGAGGGTATAAGCTGAACATTAACGAAAGCAAAA
Source organism: Locusta migratoria (assembly GCA_026315105.1). NCBI lineage: Eukaryota > Metazoa > Arthropoda > Insecta > Orthoptera > Acrididae > Locusta > Locusta migratoria. The sequence continues at coordinate 320,617,347 of CM048747.1, read as the reverse complement.
TAAGCAGTCGAATGTAGTCTAATAAATTCAGGCATTGCTGAAGGAATGAGATTAGGTAACAAGACATTAAAGGTGGTAATGCATTTAATTATTTGGATAGCAAAATAACTTCTGATGGCCAAGATTAAGAAGATATAAAATGCATAATGGCTATGGGAAGATTATCATTTCTGAAGAAGTGAAATATGTTGACTTCCAAAATTAATTTGAACTTTAAGAAATCCATTCTGAAAACATTTGCTGGAATGTAGCATTGCACAGGAGTGAAAAATAGACAATAAGGAGCTCAGACAGAAAGATAATCTAAAAGCATTGAAATGTGGTGCTGTAGATGAATGCTAAAGGTGAGGTAGGTAGATCACATAACTAATGAGGAGGCACTGCTCAGAATTGAAAATAAATTTTTGGCATACCTAGACTAAAAGAAGGAATCGATTGATAGGACACCTTCTGAGACTTCAAGGAATTGTCAATTTATCATTGGAGGGAAGTTTTAGGATACAAATTGCAGAGACAGACACAGAGATGAATACAGTAAGCAGATTCAGAAGGTGGTTGTTCTTATGAAGAGGGTTATGCAAGATAGGGTGGGGTCAGCTGCATGAAGCCAATTTTTGGACTGAAGACCACAAAAATGACAATCAGCTGTCCATCAGAATTACAGGCCTTAGCCAAACTGTGGCCACAAACAAGATGGGTCAACTTAAGGTATAGCATGCATAAAATGCAGGTTCAACAAACTAGGCCATCTAGATGCTCCCCCTGCATAACCTGGTTTTTTAAAGTGCACAGATGGGAGTTATCCAGGCCTCAACCTCTGGTAACCTACTGTCACAACATATGCCATCCAACAGTTCTCACCCCTCTGCTTCGCACCTCCCCTCAGTTCTTGTCATATTTCCCACTGACTGCACTATTTTCCCCTTCTCTGCTCTTCCTCTCTCTGCCCCCCTCCCCATACCCCTGCATCCTACCTCTTTCCACCAATGTAGAATCCCCACATTCATTCCATCAGACAGTGTTCATACCTCTACTCGCAACATAATGCTGCATCCCTCCCCTCCCCTCTCCTAATTGCTCTCAGTGTTGGAGTGGCTTATGGGATGCGACAGCCAGAAATGGCAGGCATATGTGCGCGACTTGTGACTGTGTGATTGTATGAATGTGTGTGTGGTCTTTTCTAAGGCTGTGGATGAAATATGAGCTTTGGGAATTTAATTGCTTTTTCTACACACTTGTCTGCACCGCAGTGATAGTATTTGTAGTGAGTTGAAACCAGGCCTCATTATTATTTGTTCTCATAATATTAAGTCTGTTGCAGTGTTGAACTCATTAATTGTAATTTTTGTTTATACTTGTGGTGTGTGTGTGTGTGTGTGTGTGTGTATTCATGTCATCATTACCACAAATAATTTTGCCAACTAAATTCTGCAGGTACCAGTGACAGCCCTAAGTTGTGGGGTGGCATTGGGTCAGACCTAAGTTCAGGTTCACCTCAAGCGGGCTTCTCATCTTCCAGGGTAAGAGTTTCAAAGAATTAATTCAATCAGTAAAGATTAAATATTTGTAAATTTGGCTATGCTAGCAACTTTTGATTCTTACATCTGTATCTATAAAAATTGATGTGTGTATGTATCTTTCCTGTGGACTCCCAAGAAGGCTGATGCTATTTTGATGAAAAATTCAGGAAATCTTCAGGTTTGCCCAGCGGGTGATCCTATGACATTTGGTAATGGCTGAATTATGTTATTTATTAACGTATACATAAAAGTTTACATCTGACACTCGGAACAACAGAAGCACCCCTAGCAGAGAAAGAGCCAAGTGTTTGTATTGTGCCAGTTTTATGTTACACAGTGCTGCTGTTTGCTTGACTGTTCATTGTAGTTACTACAGTTGACTCTTTTTCCGCTAGGTATGCTACTGTCATTTCAAATGCCAGACATAAACTTTTACATTTATGTTAAATTCTGATATCAATATGGAAGTATGGATTACACACACTGAGGATTGTACAAGCATGGTATTCATCGTGTGTAATCATATTATTATGAACATAGCAAACAATAAAATACATACACTCTCCTCAGTTTTTATAGATAAAGAATATAAATTCCACATTTTCAAAGCTGGGGTGGGTTGCTGCTATAGCTATAAATCTTTTAGCACTTTTAAAAGATCTGTCACCTTTGCACAAGTAATTACATGGTTGAAAGTAATAAGATATTAATTGATAATGAACATTTAATTTTTTAACTGTAATAATTGTTTACATCTCATGGTGTTACAATCTTGTGTGGTTTTTGCCTCTCCAATGGGATTCCTTTATACTGCCACTTTAAGTGCGGTTCGCTACCTTCCTCAGACTCTCAGAAATTTTATATCTTCTTCCATATCATCTATCCAGCATCATTGTAACCTTCCTCTGTTGTTTTTTTTTTGTTGTCCTCCATTAAAAATCTTTTTGGTTGTTATTCTAGTATTTGTAAGTACTTGTCAAAGCCAGGCTATTCTCTTACTTTTTATTATCCCTTGATGTCAGGTCATTGCATGAGACTATCCAGCCCAGTATTCATCCCAGATGTGAAGAAAATTATTATTATCCTGCTCCATAGGTCTTGTGTAGAACTCTACATTCAGATATTCTGAGCTGTTACTCATCAGTTCTCATTAGTGTTCATGTTTCACATCTATAGGTTACATCAGTCCTGATCATGACCTTATATATTTGCAGTTTCATTGCTTATTTAATAAACTATAGGCCAACAATTTCATAAATATGTGGAAACATCTATTACCATTCAGGATTCACAGTTTTATTTCAGTTGACATGGAATTAGTACTATTAATATTAAAGTCCAATTCGAAATTGAAACCTACTACTGATAGTCTATCCTAGTTAATAGTTTCCTCCTGGTGACATTCATAAACTTAGTCTTTACTTGTAGTCTTAGTCTTTATTTTATTTATATAAAGACCTAAATAATCTAGGCATAATGCTGTACAGTGATATGAAATGGTACAAGCATATAAGGACAGTCAAGGGGAAGATGGATGGTTGACTTCACTTTATTGGGAGAAATTTGGGAAGATGTGATTCATCTGTAAACGAAACCACATGTAGAATGTTTGTACGACCCCATCTTGAGTATTGCGCAAGAGTTTGGAATCCCCACCAGATTGGTTTAAAGGAAGACATAGAAGCAATTTACTTGTGGGCTGCTAGGTTTGATCAATGTGCAAGTGTTACTGAAATGCTTCAGGGACTCAAATGGGTCTTGGTGGAGGAAAAGCAACATTCATTTTTGAGAAACACTGTTGAAGAAATTTAGAGGGCTGGAATTTGAAGTGGACTGCAGAAGAATTCTACTGCCGCCAACCTACATTTCGTGTAAAGACCACAAAGATAAGATCATAGAGATTTTGTCTTGCACCTAAGCATACAAGCAATTGTTTTTCCCCCATTCTTAATAAGAGTGGAACAGAAAAGCAAGTAACTAGCAATGATATTGAGTACCGTCCGCCACACAACTTTGGATGGATTGTGGAGTATGTAGATGTTCTGCGGTTTCTTTCAGTTCGCATATTGTCCTGTTTAGTGATACCCTTCATCTACTAATAATGACTATACAATCAACCTGTGCACATATTTTTGTTAACTTTGTGCCTATGTAACCAGATATCTGAAGATTCTGGATAACTGCTCAAGGAGCCAGAGTTGAAAGCATTATAGAGAGTGCATCAACTGGCAAACTGAAAACATAATGAGGAAGAATGTGTCCTACCAAAAGTGCACAAAGGCAGCAATGAATTGGTATGCTTGATGTTCTGATGCCATACCAAAAGTGGACACACCTGATACATGTCATAAGACCTAATATTGTGAGATAAAACAGCTAGTGCATTTGTCTGGTAGCCACAGTTCTAATGTTGGCATAATGTGAACACTTCTACTCTGTGGCAGTTTTAGGTGGTGGTTTTTTGACAACAGTTGTTTAGTAGCCTTGACTGAACAATTCGTATTGTGAATTGCTCATTGTTTTCTTTCATTATTTCGAACATAGTGAAGAGATTTCAGAGAATTAGAATATGACCTTACAACACTAGAAGGGCCAAACCCATCCCTGTAAATACATGTTGGTTCTGCTTTTACACACACACACTAAAACACAGTTCAACATGGTAAAATACCAAGCAAGGTGATGCCTTGGTGACACACTGGACTCGCGCTTCAAATTGGTCTCCGACCATCCTGATTTTGGTTTTCTCTGTTTTCCCTAAATCACTCCAGGCAAATGCCAGGATGGTTCCTTTCAATGAACATGGCCAATTTCCTTCCCTGTCCTTATGAGGGGTACCTTTGACCTCAAACACTTGGAACTGCCCAAAACCATGCTTGGAATAACAGGCAATCATAAACAGGACAATGGTGTGCATCATTAACATTGCGTTGTACCTGAAGTACTGACAGCCTAAATGCACTGGTATAGAATTTGTTGAGAAAGCCCAAAACCATATTGAAAATTAAAATCTTAGGGTCAATGTTATCAGAACTAATATAATTTATTTTAACACAAGTACTGCTGTAAATGAAGACATTCTGGTTAATACTTGTTCAGAATGTAAATTTCTGGGGATATATATAGATGACAGCCTTTTCCAGACTCAACAAATAGACCATGTCTGCAGAAAATTAACATCCAGTTTCTTTTTGCGAAGGAGATTAGTTCATTATCTTGATAGGGAAGCAATCAAAATAGCGTATTTTGGGTTAGTATATCCCTATTTATCTTATGGAATTGTATTGTGGGGTGGGATATCAAACCAATATAAGAAGGGTATTTGTATTACAGAAAAGAGTATTAAGAATTATGGCAAAAGTAAGGCCCAGAACTTTTTGTAAAAACCTGTTTATTAATTTTAGTATTATGACTATTTATGCTGTATATATGTTTCAAACAATTATGTTAATGAAAGAAGACAAAAAAATTATGAATAGGAATATGGAAATCCATAATTGTGATACAAGAAACAAATCAGACTTTCATATGTTTAGCAGAAGGCTAAATGTAACAACAAATACACCATACATTAAGGGAACCATATTTTATAATTCTTTGCCAAGTTATCTAAAACAGTTTTCTGGGAGAGTTTTAAAAATGAATTTCGAAAATGACTTATATTGAAGTGCCCATATAGTATGGAACTGACCTCATAAATGCAAAATAAAGATTGTTTGACTTACCCAAAGTACAGGCTCGTCAACAGAAACATAAAACACACAAACATTCAAGCTTTCGCCACCGCTGACAGCTTCTTCAGGAAAAAGAGGAAGGAAGGAGAGGAGAAAGGGAAGGATACGGGTTTTAAGGAAGTGGAAAAGGAGTCATTCCAATCCCAGGAGTGGAAAGACTTACCTTAGGGGGGAAGAAAGGGAAGGTAAACAAATACCCACACACTCACACATATCCACACACAAACACACCTAGGCAGACTTCTGCCTTTGTGTGTGTGCGCGCGTGTATAAATGTGTGTGTTTGTTTACCTATCCTTTTTCCTCGAAGGTACGTCTTTCCTCTCCTGGGATTGGAATGACTCCTCAGCCACTCCTGAGATTGGAATGACTCCTTTTCCACTTCCTTAAAACCCGCATCCTTCCCTTTCTCCTCTCCTTCCTTCCTTCCTCTTTTTCCTGAAGAAGCTGCCAGCGGTGGCGAAAGCTTGAATGTTTGTGTGTTTTTATGTATGTTTTATGTTTCTATAGACGAGTCTGTACTTTGGGTAAGTCAAACAATCTTTATTTAATACATATTTTTCCCACCAGGAAAGTCTCCTTCTATAATATATATATAATATTATGAAGGAGACTTTCCTGGTGGGAAAAATATGTATAAAATAATGATTTTTGACTTACCTAAAGTACAGGCTTGTCGACAGAAACATAAAACACACACAAAAACACACAAACATTCGAGCTTTCGCCACCACTGGCAGCTTTTCGGGAAAAAGAGGAAGGAAGGAGAGGAGAAAGGAAAGGATACGGGTTTTAAGGAAGTGGAAAAGGAGCCATTCCAATCCCAGGAGTGGAAGGACTTACCTTAGGGGAAAAAAGGAAGGTAAACAAATACACACACACTCACACATATCCACATGCAAACACACCTAGGCAGACATTTGTAGAAATCCAAATTATGGTCATAGCAACATCCTTTTGAGTCTCCATTATAAAAGGATTTGTTGAAATGTGCCAGAAAATGTGATAAACAGTGTCAGCTGCTACCAGCTGGACAATGCATGAAATCCTGTCATCTCCAAGAGTTGCAATGGATGAAGAGGCCAGTGGACTGCAGGCAAGTTCCGTAACACTACAAGTGAGGGTGCTGTTGCAGATCAGTGTGGTCCATCCATTAGTGTAACTTTGCTGCATTTGGGAGATACTTTTAGCCTTTTATGTAGGACAAACCAGAGTATGTCTTAATCAGTCTTGATGGCTCACCTGAAGGTGACTGGCAGATGTCCAGTTGAAATATTGCAGGGTGTAGTGAATGCTGACCATCTGCAAGCCTCAAATGACTTCAAACATTCAATTGACTGGGGAAATTTTAAATTTCATGATCAAAAATTGTGATGTTATTAATTTCACTCTTTTGTGTGCACTCATAACTCAAACACCGATAAGGCTTTAAGCATGGAAGAGGATCCGAAAATAATTCCCATTTTCAGATATGGGGAAGGCTTTCAGGTTGGTTAAAATAGCTTCAGTTTTACAGTTGCTCTACTGCAGTATGTCAACTTTATAATCAGATAGTTTACTGTCAGCTTAAACAAGAAGAAAGACTGTAAGAGGGACCGGAATGGTGAATTGAAACAGGCCTCACCTTCCTTTTGCCGAGGCAGCTATTCTACACTTGTGTTCTACAAACCAGACCTGTTCATGTGATTATGAGGACTGACAATTCCTCTTGCTGTTTTGAGGGTTGTAATCAAATTCTATTATGAATTAGAATTAGCCTCTTAAGTCATCTCAGAATACGGAATGTAAATGAACAATGTACACCACAGAGTGTTTGGGAACAACTACTACACAATTGCTTGGTGGGATTGGCAATATCATAGATGGTGTAGTTCAGGCCCAATTTGTACTGATATTTAATGCTACCATAATTCACAAAACCCATCATGTCATATTAATGCGACCAAATAATACCAGCTTTTCAATTTCATCTAGCAGACAGACATTCATGTTTGATTTTTTCTAAGATGCTGGATCTCACAGCATTAATTGCATTGTTACATAATTGCTTTTGTGCACTTTTAATATTGTAAACATGTTCTTGTGCACAGTATCTTTCCAAATTGAGCTGTGCTCGATGAGGTACATACAATATTAGTAACTGAAAATTGGCCACACTTTCTTTATTTATATGCAGAAAATAAACATGGATCCAACCAATCCTGATAAAGTAGTTAAGTGAAATGATGTTTGCTGTGAAGTAACGTTTATTGGGTAGTTTCTTTGTATTTGAAGCAGAATTTGCATCTATATCCTGATTTATAACAAATGTGAGTTTCTCAGGTTCATAGTTGTTACAAGTACAATACAGTATTGTTGGGAATATAAAGTGAAAAATTTGTACTTTGTCCTGACAGAGGTGTCACTATAATACAAGAAATATAATTGTTCCAATGATAAACACCATTTTGGCACTCAATCATTTTTGGGTATTTAGATAAGTCTTGAAATTCTTGTGCTTGGTTTATCGAGGCAACTTTTTGTTACCATTCAAAGCAAACCATTGTACAGAAACTTTATGGTCCTAGCCTTTTGTATATTACTCTTTTATTAACATTATTTAACATTAATTTAAAGGATGACACAATAATATTTGAAATATAGGTTTTGTTTGTACACCATGAATTACCCACTAAAAAGCTTTCCAAGTCTTTTAGTGGGAACAATCGGTTATCTTAAGTAGTTTTACCTGCTGATACATGCACATAAACTATTCTTGCTTACCAGTTTTGTCATAATGGGTAGTGAATTGAAGAGAATTTGTTTCATATGATGAATAATCTGGTAAGACTCCTTAAATTCAGAATTTGAGTTACGTCAACAATTACCTCCATAGATTTTAAAATTATAATTCTTGGGTACGAGATCATATTGCAAAGTGTAGTCAATTCCAACTTGCGAGAAGAATGTACATTATACACACTGTGTCAATAAGAGTGTCCGGATTCAGTGGAATGTTCCAAATGAGTTTAGGAAGAACCGAGTCTTTTAATCATGGTTATTAAAATGTGTTTCATCAGTTCCAACCATTACAATTTAATTGTAATTGTTACAAAAATGTTTTAAAATTAAGAGTTTACAAATGGAGTGGTTTGAATTCCAATTTTCAGGGTTAAATAACAAATTGGCATCATTAGTTTTCCATCAGTGAAACTCTTTCTTTTGCGTTCGTTCGTGCGATGTCATTGACAAAAATAACTAGTTACAAGCAACACCTTCTAGCATCTCCTTGTGGAAATCACCAGTTTTGAGAGAAACTTCTAAAAAAATCTCGAAAACTGTGTAATATGGCATACAGGATGAATCCACATAGTTGCAACATTGTGGAATCTAGTAGCAGCCACGTGCTGATGTAGCTGATATCTCCAAAAGGAAGGTGAAGAACTGCACATCTGTGTAATGCTTCTTGGCTCAGTTTGCTTCCATGTGTCTTATCTTCTAGTGAGATTGAAGGACTAGAAAAAGAGTTCAATAATTTTCGTTTTTACCCTTTGGAAGATGTACTTCATGAATGAGTAGATATCACAAGGAATAACATTTTCCAATTGAGGATTCCTCGAGCAAAACACATTTTGCAGGATTGTCCAAAGTGATTTATGACAACTGTGTTGGTGCCCCAAAGTAATGCAGCCACTGAAAGAGTTTTTAGCATTGTGCGTAAAAACAAAACAGAATTGCGACTAATTCTTAGTGCTTCAACATAGAATTCTTTGCTAGTGGAAAAAAATAAAAATGATTTCTTCAAAAAAGTATGCCATCAGTTAACATTTAATGAAAAGCACTTAAGTGACGCTAAGAAAGCAACTAGGTTGTACTATTCGAGTTTCAAGAATGTTTCAAAAAATAGGGAGAATGATTATATTAGGCCTAGTAACATGTTGGAAGAAGAGGATGTGGATGGAGACATAAAAATTTGACCTCTTTTTAAACTTTCTTAAACCACACTCTCACCGAAATATCTTAACCTGCAGTCTTAATCTAAATTATGATTTTACATTATCTTGTGCTTGTACCCAATTTTTAATAAGTAGATTCTTTTAGATGCAGATATATAGCCTATTTAAATAAATTTGACTCTGGAAACCACAAAATCTAAGATGTTCAGTTCTGAGGAAGAAAATAGTTGGCTATTAAATTTTGCTCCCCCTACCCACATACATTCCTATTGTATGAATCAGAATTATTTAGAAATAAGCTGGCCCCTATCATCTGCAGCCGTACAGAAACTATTTTCACAATTTTGATGATTTATTATTCACTTACTCCCCTTGGATCCCTTGTAACTGCCTCCTTCCCGCACCATCCTGCTCATACATTTTAGGTCTCATTACTATTTGCCATATTCAAAAGTTGGAACCTCTGGTGTTTTCTAATATTGGCTAACTGAAATTGTTTCAGAATCCTACGGAGGAGTCTCCACGTCCAGGTGATCATAAATCGTCCCTGCTCCAGAAATTGCTGTCGGAATGAAAGCATTGTCAGAGCGGTGGAGATAGACTCAGGGAGACACGAGGTGCTACAATCCGAGCCTTGACGTGTGAGTGCGGATTACCGAGTGTTCGTCACGCACTGCCACATGTTGGCTGGAGGCACAGTTCCACAGCAGACTGTTGGGTGGGGAAAAGTGGAGTAGAGGAGTGCTGGAGAACAGGAAAAGACAAAGTGCTCTGTTTACTGATGCTCAACGGAAGCAGTGAAGCAGGAAGAGAAACGTGTTCACCCGAGCATTTTTATTTGCTTTAATAAAGTGCATTGGTATCAATTAGTTCTATTTTAATATTTTTTTCTCGTTTAGAAATCAATGACTGTTTTTAAGAAATAAATTTGTATATTGAGAGTCAGAAATTAGGAATAATACTGCCACACTATATTACAAAGGTGTACATCAAGCCTTCCGTGCTGCACTCTTCCATTTTTGTGCCCTTCCCCTTTACCTTTAAAAATATAAATAAATGAAAGAAAAAGTATTTTAATCTTGAAATCAGTGTATGTCTGTGACTGGCTGTCATCTGCATGTTTGGAATGCATACTATTATTTCAGGGAAAAATATTTATGTCTGACTTTTGCAGCCCAGGGAAAATGTAACAAGAAGCGCTTCTATGCATTGGCCAGTTTCAAAATGTGTTTGTTTGAGAGAAATCTTAATTTTCTGACACCATAAGATACAGAGCACATAACTTAATGGAGCATTATGTTGATCTTTATTAGCAGTCAGTTGGTCCAAGTGATGTAAGTCTCTCTTTTATGGTGTTGGTAGCTGCAACAAGGGCTGTGATTTTTTTCTCTTTTAAGTTGTACTTTAAGAAGTTCACTGATCAGTTTGGTTCTAATACAAGTTCACTAACACAAAAGGGTTGCATTTGTTACAGACATGAAAATTATTTTTCTACTGGCAATGGAGGGAAAACTCAAATTTTGTTTACTGATTCATAAATTTCTGTACATTAAATTGTGCATGCAATACTTGCAAAAATTCTAATTTTTAATAGAACATTTAAATAAATTCACATATTGCTTGTTAATTACAAGGGGAAAATTGCCTACACTGTGCATATACTGTGGCTTTTGTTCTGGGGTAATCAGTTCTGAGGGCTAGATTTATTTAACTCTGTCCAGAGGCATTGACCTGTTGATTAATGTTATTCCCTATGGTTTTATAAATAGTAGTTGCTATGCGATAAAAGCAACAGTACTTTTTATAATAAAATAATTTATTTACTTGCATCTTGCTTCACTTTCTGTAAATAAGTACTTTGTTGAGCCTTTCTGTGATGTAATGTGGAATCCACAATTCTGTAGCAAATGGCATTATACCAGATAAGTTTCACTCATGGATGTTGAAATTTCTTTGAATGACAAAATTGATACTATTGGTTTTGAAAGTTTTACCTTTGGGCCATCCAGGGGGAAAAGGCAATTAAAGCATAAATTAATTTTATGAAGAAATGTTAAACTTTTTACTATATATGTGTCTCAAGATTTTATATGAACTCATCACATTTAGAAATGAACTATTCTGCATAGTGTACTGAAACTAATGTAGCCGTTTCATACTTGTCATTGTTTGTTATCTTAATAACTGTAATCCCACTACAAATTTCAGCACTCTCCCCTTCCCTTTTCTACGGCATCCTCAAGCTCTTGCTGTTGGGAAGTCTGTTGTTATGTGATGATGAAGTACAAAGTTGTTTGTTACAGTTATTCTGTGTGTTATTCTGCACTCTTGCTCTTCAAAATTGCAGCAGATAGGCACATGTAGATTAAAATGTGTGGTTTTTCCACCATATTTTTAAACACTTAGGAGTTGATGTAGATGATGGAACTGGGAAACTCTGTGACATTTTGTCAAGAGTGTATTTTTCTGTGAGCAAATGTGCAATTATCTTTTGTACTTGTGGTTGTGAACTATGGACTGAGGGAGTTTAGCCGCACTGTTCTGCTGAAACTGAACAACATTTCATGGTAACAATGCCTCTGCAGCAGTTGTTTTTGTTGTTATTGTTGTTGTTGTAATTATGAAACCAAAGCATGAATGTAAATGGTGTACAGAAGATTTAGGTAAAATAAGGGTATGTAGTTAGAATTTGGGAAACCTTCACCTTTCTCCCCGTATCCTAACCTTTTCACGAGCCTCATCCTCTCCTCTCATTCTACATATCTTTGTTTCAAATTCCCTTTCCCCATTTTTGATCTCTCTTTGTCTTTCTGTCTGTCTATGTCTTTAAGCTTAGAAAGATAAGGGATTCATCTACATACCGAAGGTAGTCAACAAAACAACTGAACTGCACCTGTAGATGTTGACAATAGGTAGGCTGTTTCAGATAGATGAAGAATCACCTACATCAGAATGTAAATTTGGTTAATATTTTTGTATACATATTCTTGAAACAGTCCAATACCAGTGAGTCAGCTCAGTGTGCGGAAAATGTTATTTTTACTCGCTCGCTTGGTTGTTAATAGCTGAGCACGTGTAAAAAGAGATTGCTGTTTATAACTTTATGTGTAATTACAATACGTATTATTCTTATTATTGCAAATAATGATAAAAATAATATTGTAAACTCCTCTTTCATAACTTGGTTATATGTAATTGTTCATTTTGTGTTGTGCAGGAAAGTGGCATGAAATAAGTGTGTCCCTTTCAGCAGAATGTACTTTGGATTTATTAAAGAGAAAAGTTGATATTTAATTACTAAATGGAGAATATATAAATATGTACATAGGAATTATTTACCTCGGTTGCATCATATGTACACTGCTTTCGTGCAGTATTTCGGTTACTCTTCTCTGTTATTAGGATATTGCTTCCGTGGTTGCATTCACTGTCCTTATGTTGTTATCAGTTTTCCTCTGTTAGTTAATGTGTTAAAATATTTTCCCATTGTGTTCACATCCCATGAGGTGTCATTTCCATTCTGGTCAATTTTAATTCAACTTTTCTGGACATGTGATTTAAATGTGTGCACGCACACGTGTAACATTGTTTTGAAGTTCCTGTAGATGATTTGTACATACATGTTTTTATTTTTAAAATGCTGTTCTGTAGTGAAAAAAATATTATTTACCAAAATTGATTTTTAAAAGTCTAATTTGAGATGAGCTCATTTAGATATTACTTTGTTACCTGGCATTGTAAACCTGATGTGTATGCTGTTTTATATATGAATTTCTTGAAACAGTACTCATGTTTTTAGTTTTTGCAAGACATATGTAGAGAGGCCAAGGAAAAGACTTTCTGCAGTGGGATTTTTATTAGTTATTATTTATAAATTTGATAACAATAAAGTATTGTTTTTCAAATAAGATTTTTATGAAGATGTTATTTGGTAAGTTTATTACAGAAATTTTCCTCTAATGCTCACAACATAGTTGCTTTGGGGTGAGGGGGGGAAAAAAAAAAAAAAAACCACACAGCAACATGGTTTTCAGAAATGGTAAAGATGCATTACACAGTATATAGGTTACAGATTGAAAAAGGTAAGGCAAAATTAATTAAGAGTAGCTGGAAAAAAATTAACTTATTTGATATAAAAAATTGCTGAAGATAAGATAGTAGAAGTGAAATAACTTGACAAGTAAATAAGATGTATTATGTGAGGATATGATGAGGCATACCAGAAGTAGATTGGCTCAGCTGAATGAGAAAGCTGTATTGGTATTAAGTGTCATGGTGGGATTGAAGGAGAAATAAACGTGTCATTTTCTTAGGCCTCTACATTAAGCAGTCTTTGACTGAAAGAACCAGGAAAGAGAATTAATAAATGGACAAATAATGTATTACGAGAAATGACTGTTTTAGTTCTCATCTTTTCTATGGTCTTCCTACATTTTTTCTTGCAATGCATTTTTACTTGAGGTCTTTCTCCATCCTTACAATTTAAACGTGTTTTCCTTTATTTTAATTTACTTTTAATTTTTTGTAGTTGTTAAGGTTATATATCCATAAATCTTTCAGCATATCTTATTTTCAGTGGTTCTGAATGTAACTGACTGTCATAGTATGAGTAATGTTTTATTAGGTCTGCAGACATATAGGAAACAGAGTAAATACATCAGTGACAAAGATCTCGGAACTCTTTTGTGGTTGATAAACAAGTTCTCTATCGAAGAGAGCATTTTGAAAAGTCTGTTCAATTCAGTCTTATGACCCTGCTCCCAATGAGACATTAAACCATAATCTTGCTTTCTTCAATTCATTTGTGCTACCACCAAGACTTTGAGTTTCTGAAGGTCCACAAAGAAAATGTTCCTCCTCCAAGAGCTATTGGTTTAAGCATCTCTTCCATTGCCAAGTTCTTTATAATATGGTAGCGTGGAGAGCTGCATCAAACCAGTCTGCGGACTGAAGACCACAACAACAACATGAAAACATGTGGCACATTTATCAATAAATTAAACAGAATAGTGGTCCAGCCAGAGGTCACATCAGTTAGTTTCGATGTGATGTTTCTGTTCACTATGGTTCCACTAAATGAACTGATTTCTTCTCCTTATATTTAAGGACTACATATTTCAATTGGAATATTGCTTTCTATGAACAGACGGATGGTGTATCTGTGGGGATCCCCGTAAATCCAGTTATAGCAAATTTTTCATAGTTATGTTTGAGGAACAGGATTTGAAAACTACTAACAAAGAAATGATTATTTGTTTCTTATATCTGGACGATACCTTTTTCTGAAGGCATGGTGGAGAGGAACTAGTATGTTTTCTTGAACACTTCAATGGGATTAATCAGAAGATTCTGTTCACCATGGAGGAGGAGATAGATGGGGAGAGGGGAGGGGGTGTTGAATTGTCTTGAAGTGTTAGCGTTCAAGGAGGATGGTAGCTTAGGCTAAAACGTTTATCAGAAACCCACAAACATAGACCATTATTTACACCAATATTCAAATCACCTTCCACAACAAAAGTGAGGCATCATTAAGACGTTTGGTGGACGCAGCAAGGAACCTTTGTAAACTGGAACTACTAGGCACACAATAAAAAAACCTCACTAATCCATTGCTCCAGAATGGGTATTCTTCCACTGAGATAAAGAGAGTGTGAAGGCATCCATGTAAAAATTGTAGTGATGTACAAATTCCAGTGAAATAAAAAGTTTTCCTGCCTTTCATTAAGGATGTTACCAACCACATAAGAAAAATCTTGATGAAATGTGATTACACTGTAATATACAAACTACATGGATCACCTAAATAGTCAAAGGATGCTTGCAAACTATTGGAAAAATCAGGAATTTACAAGATTATTCGCAGTTGTTGGGGCATGTACCTGTGTATCACAAAAAAAGCTTACAAAATGACTAGATGAGCACAAGGGCAATTGTATAAGGGGAGAGACTGACAACCAGCTGGTTGCAGGGAATAGTTTGCTGCCAGGACACCATCATATTCAATTTGCTTTCCCCTAAGGTAAGTCCTTCCACTCCTGGGCTTGGAATGACTCCTTTCCCACGGTTGCGAAAGCTTGTATGTGTGTTTGTGTGTGATTTTATTTGTGTCTATCGATGAGCTGGTCCTTTGGGTAAGTCATCCGATATATACACCTACTTCCCACCGACACCAACCTTTCAGAACTCCCGGAGATGGGAACTTGCCCTTCAGCTTATTCTCTCCTCCCGTTGCCCACCTGGTCTCAACCTCCGCTAAATTAAAATTCCCACCCAGCATCTTTAGCATCTTTGCCACGGTTCTGTGGACAGAGCCTCTGCCTCAAGTGGTATCTCTGTCCAACTTCTTTGCTTTTTACAATAACTAAAGGGAACAGCCATGGGAACTAGGATGGCCCCCCTCGTACGCAAACTTATTTATGGGACTCTTAGAGGAAGCCTGTCCTTTTGGTAAGTCATCCATATATAAAAAGAAAGTTGGGCTTGATACACAAATTAAAATAAAAACACACACACAAAACTGTGCTTTCGCAACCTAAGGTTGCTTCATATCCCGCATGCCCAGGGCCTCGCTGCGATGGAGTATTTCCTTTCACGCTGACCAACTGAAACCCTACCTAAAACCTCTTTCCTTATTACCCTAGACAGCTTCATCCTAACCCACAACTTCTTCAATTTTGAGGGCCAGACATACCAACAACTAATTGGAACAGCCAGGGGAACCAGGATGGCCTCCTCGTAAGCCAACTTATTTATGGTACGCTTACAGGAAGCCTTCTTGGATACCCAAGACTGTCAACCCAAAGTTTGGTATAGATTTATTGATGATATCTTCACGATCTGGACTCACAGTGAAGAAGAACTCCAGAATTTCCTCTCCAACCTCAATTCCTTTGGACCCATCAGATTTACCTGATCCTATTCCAAATCCCATGCCACTTTCCCCAATGTTGACCTCCATCTATCCACTGGCCAGCTCCACACATCCGTCCACATTAAACCCACCAACAAACAGCAGTACCTCCATTATGAAGGCTGCCATCCAGTCCATATCAAACGGTCCGTTCCCTACAGCTTAGGTCTTCGTGGGAAACAAGTCTGCTCCAGTCCTGAATCCCTGAACCAATACACCAATAACCTGATGACAGCCTTCACATCCCGCAACTACCCTCCTGATCTGGTACAGAAGCAAATAGTCAGGGCCACTTCCTCTCCCCCCCCCCCCCCCCCCCAAACCCAGAACATCCCACAGAGGGTCCCTAAAAGCACCCCCTCTTGTCACTGGATACTTTCCAGGACTGGAGTGGACTCTAAATGTGGCTCTCCAGCAAGGATACGACTTCCTTAAATCCTGTCCAGAAATGAGATCCATCCTTCATGACATCCTTCCTACTCCATTGAGAGTGTCTTTCCACCACCCACCTAATCTCCGTACCCTCCTAGTCCATCCCTATGAAATTCCAAAACCACCTTCCCTACCCTCCGGCTCCTACCCATGTAACTGCTCCCGGTTCAAAATCTGCCCTATGCATCCTCCCACCACCACTTACTCCAATCCTGTAACCCAGAAGGTGTACACAATTAAGGGCAGAGCCACTTGCGACAGCACCCACGTGATTTACCAGCTGACATATCTGCACTGTAACGCTTTCTATGTGGGAATGACCAGCAATAAACTGTCCATTTGCAGAAAGGACGCAGACAGACAGTGTTTGTTGGTAATGAGGATCACCCTGTGGCTAAGCATGCCTTGGTGCATGGCCAACACATCTTGGCACAGTGTTACATAGTCCAGGTTATATGGATACTTCCCACTGACACCAACCTTTCAGAACTCCGGAAATGGGAAATTGCCCTTCAACATATTATCTCTTTCTGTTGCCCACCAGGTCTCAACCTTCGTTAGTTTGAAATTCCCACCAAACATTCTACAACATCTTTGCCTCCAATCTCTGGACAGAGCTTCTGCCTCGACTGGCATCTCTGTCAAACCTCTTTGCATATTGTCTTGGGGGGTGTGTGTGTGTGTGTGTGTGTGTGTGTGCGTGCGTGTGCGTGTATATGTGACTTACCTTTTCCCCCCAAGGTAAGTCTTTCCTCTCCGGGTTTGGGAATGACTCCTTAAAACTCTCATCCTTTTCTTTTCCCTCTCCTTCCCTGCTCTTTCTGATGAAGCATCCTTAGGTTGCGAAAGTTCAGTTTTGTGTGTGTTTGTGTATGTTCAACTTACCCGAAGCACAGTCTCGTAGGTAGTAAAAAACAAAAAAAACCCACAAAAACATAAACAACGTTCAAGCTTTCGCAACCATTGGCTGCTTCTTCAGAAAAAGTGGAAGGATGGAAGGGAAAAAGGGAAGGATGCGGGTTTTAAGGGAGTGGAAGAGGAGTCATTCCAATCCCGGGAGTGGAAGGACTTACCTTGTGGAAAAAAGAAAGGTAAATAAGTGCACACACACCAACACACATACACATGCAAACACACCTAGGTAGACATTTGTAGAAAGCCTAAATCAGATAACTTACCCAGAGCACAGGCTCATCGACAGATACAAATAAAAACACACATACAAACTTTCATAACTGTTGATAGCTTCTTCAGGAAAAGAGGAAGGAAGGGGGGGAGAAAAGGAAGGATAGATTATAGAGGAAAAATTCCTAGCAGGAGAAATATATATAAAAAGTAGATGAAGTTTACTTACCAGGCGAAGGAGCTCAGGTATGTGACAGCAAACATATATAACACAAACACACACAAAAGCAAGTTTTTGCAACCTTGTTGCTTCTTCAGGCAGTAGGGAAGGAGAGGGAAAAGGAAAGGATTTGGGTTTAAAGGAGTGGCTGAGGATTCATTCCAATCTCGGGAGAGGAAAGACGTACCTTCAGGGAAAAAGGATAGGTAAACAAACACACACACATATACACGTGCACACTCACACGAAGGCATAAGTCTGCCTAGTTGTGTTTGTGTGTGGATGTGTGTGAGTGTGTGGGTATTTGTTTACCTTCCCTTTTTTCCCCCTAAGGTAAGTCCTTCCACACCTGGGATTGGAATGACTCCTTTTCCACTTTCTTGAAACCCGTATCCTTCCCTTTCTCCTCTCCTTCCTCCCTCTTTTTCCTGAAGAAGCTGCCAGCGGTGGGGAAAGCTTGAATGTTTGTCTGTGTGTGTGTGTGTGTGTGGGGGGGGGGGGGGGGGGTTTACGAACACCTGCCACTTCAGTGCACTGCAATGTCATGTAGCATAAAGTTGTGCATAGGGAAAGTATGGTCAGCTTATGATCACGACAATGTTCAGAGTACTTAGAATATTTATCAACTGATTTTGAGAAAACTATTCAACAAAAAAAATTAATTTATTCACATCTTATAGTGTGATATATTCATTTGATGATGATCAGACTTCCTGTTCATTATGCCTTATAGTTACTGTGCTACATCAAATTAAAAAAAAAAAAAAAAAAAAAAAAAAAAAAAAAAAACACCGTGCAAAATTTTTAAAGAGTTTACAGATGAAAAAAGACTTCACATAGACTTTGTGTATGGTTGATACAAAGCTGCAGATGAAATGTAGGTAAGATATTGAAATTTTATTTAATGTAAAGAGCAATGGGGTATTACATCTGACAAGCAGACATGGGAAGTGCACCCACTTCTGTCCCCGTGGATTTGAAAGTTTTATAAAATACTTACCATCTGATTTTAAGAAAACTGTCTGGTTTGTTGATCCACATCGAAAGAGTTACCTATAAATTCAGACTGACCTGTAGTGTAGCCCAGTATTCAAACTGGAGAAGTGTAAATTAAGAAAACAATTGAGATAACAGACAAGTCTTTGAGAAATATTTTCTTGTATATAATGTTCATAAATCTTACACTAACTATGAAAGACACTTGTAACTGAATGAGAAAAACTTGCTTCAGGAACTGTATATTAACTACATATGTAAACAAGAATCTGTCTTGTTTACTCAGTTAAATGTTATTTTATTTTATTTTTTCAGCAACTACTTGCAAATAAACCAAAGATGTGTGAATAATAATGTCTCATGACACAATGCAGGAATTTTCTTCACCAGTTTATTATAGTTAAAAGACATGTAGGTATCTCCTGCCTGATCTAATTGTCAGTGAATCTTTAATACATTAATTAAATTATGAATTATCATAGCACATAACCTAGGGTCGATTCTGGACTCCCAGTTTTCTCTGACAATTTTTATCAGCCAGACACTACTTCTTTCTGCATTTCTGAATTCAGACGAAAAGTCTATGAAGTTTACCTCCATTCTTGGCTTGTAAATATCACTTGAAAACACAACACTGTTGCAATCTTCAAACCCAAACATACGAATATTTACAACACTTCTTACAACAGGCAAGCCACATATAGGACCAAGATGGTGGAAGAAATCACAAGTTCCCAGAATGAAACTTTCACTCTGCAGCGGAGTGTGCGCTGATATGAAACTTTTCCTATACAGAGCTTTAGTGTAGTGTGTTGAGGCACACATCTCGTATGCACAAGACGCACCATTTGTGAGCATTCATTTACAAAGCAGCAGGGTGCAATGTGGTGGAAATGAAAGAAAGCAAGCTTACAGAAGAGTTCTCTGATTTCAAACAATAATTTATTTAGTGAATAATGAAATGCCAAGATTGTGGTATTTTGTCTTTATTTATAACAGATGTGCATTTATGTAATAATGTTATAATTTAGTGCAGAAACCAGAAGATGATGTCTATGTACATCAAAACTGGCCGTCTCTTATAAATAAAGATGGAATACTGTGATCTTGGCATTTCATTATTCACAATATACATTTATAAGATCGCTCCCTGCCATGAGCAAATTATATCAAACAATAATGATTTTGTACCAGAAGGGCAAACAATTAATTCTGTGCATTATCTCTGGGTCCTCAATCATTTATGGGTGAGAATTTATCGAATTCCACCAGACTATTTGAATGCAGGTTCCTGATTGCTTGTCCATGACAATGCCCCAGCTGACAAAGCAAAGTTCATGTGTAAGGTTTTGGTGCACAAACAGATCTGCCAAGTGCACTTATTGCCTTGAAGTTCTTTACAATATGAAAAAGGTAAGTTGTTTTCATCAGTTAACATCTGAAAGGGCACTAAGGTTAATGTAAGGAAATTGTAATTGATAATTTGACAAAGGCAACCTCTAAAACAACCATTTATGGACAAAAGTGAAATTCAAGAGTTCAATAAGTAACTATGATGCTTCCCATGTTTTGGTTATGGAATTTGTTACAGAAAGGGTAGCAATAGAATGTCCATGAAACTTTGGCTTAATGGCTGTATAGTTAAAACATTACTTTGTCAGAACAGCTTAAAATTCAAGCACTTTTTAGATGTGCATGTCTTTTGATTTAAAATATTTTGGGAACAGATATATTTACCTAATAGGCATAAGACATATGAGAGGCTAATAATAATAATTAACAATGAGCTAGCTCTCTTTTCAAAGAGTCATCTTGCTGAGTATCATTCCAAGGAGATTCATCATGCTGTGGAGATTGTGAAAATGATTTATGTATCATTATGCAGTTGACTTATGACTAGAAGAATAAAATGCAATTTGTATTTTGTTCACCACTATTCAATCAAAGCATGATCCTTTGGCACTTCAGAAGCCAGAGACAATATTTGGATTTCAAAAGTGAAGGTTGTCGACAGTGATGGCTTTACAAACATTTAAAAAATAATTTATGGCACCTGTTCCCTGATGTGTCAGCTTAATCTATTGAATCAGAAATAAAAACAGCCACGAATCTGAAGTGTGAAGGAGAATGAACAGTCAAAAATATATAAGGATTCTGGGACTTAAATAAAGACCAAAACAATTAACAAATAAGTCGATTACTCTTTATGTTATCTGAAAAATGTGTATATTACACACAAATTAAGTTTTATTTATATTCTATAATTTAAAAAAAATGAGAACTGAAAAAGAATTAGACTGAGCAGATGAGTTCAAGACAGAAACAAGGAACTGAGGAACTAGAACGAGAGTAAGAGTGAGGCAGGAATGAAACCAGCTGAAATGAACTGAGAAAAACCTTTTCAGGAAGGGAGACCAGACCACGACCAAAGAGAATGACTGTTCATTAGAAGTTATTCCTCAAGTCTTTTTGATCACTTCAGTAACCAGTTCCCATTTGTTCACAGGCAGCCCACCTCATAATTTACACAGATAACCCAAAAAATCCTTTGGGAAAGTTATAGTTTTGTAAGAGGCAGACACAATAAAACGTTCTATGAAACAATATTAAATACATTTTTTGAGAACCATCTGGAGGGGATTGTTTGGAAGTCCGTTCATAATGGAAATACCACATCGGAAGTGATGTCCCTCTTCCCATCTTCCACCACAAAAAACCTTAACAACTCCAGTTCATAGGCAACAAACTGAGCCTGGCTTTCTTCCTGAATCTTCCAGTCCCAGCACATGCACCACCTGGAACCTATCTTAACCATCACCACATTCAAACATCACTTAACACTAAAACCGATCCAAATTCAGTTCTTAACTTCTCATCCAAGTCCCCCTCTATGCCAGAGACACCTATCCTATCAAAAGGCTTAACCTTCCGTCCCACAGCTAAATTCAACTATGCTGGACTGGTAAAGATCTTCTTTTGTTCACCCACAACTTTCAGTGAAAATACCACTTCACCGCCCAGTTACAACCCCTACGCACAGTGGCGTAGCTATGTCACCGAGGGCCCTGGGGCAAAAATGACGTTGGGGCCCTCTTTACACTAATACTGTACAGATGCAAAACTACCTCATCATCAGCTTCTTATCGCCCACTCGAAGACATAATAAGGTACACCTAAATACTACTAAGTAAATTATTACATGTCACACAGCAGATAATATTTAATCGTACTCTCTAATTGTGAAAGTTTGTTATGCTTTCATGCAAAAATTACTAGATGATTTGGATGAAATTTTGCAGAGGGATAGAAATAGAGTTGGACCTGGGTAGGACATACAGATGAAAATGCCCCATGGGATATTTTTCGGCAGCGGTGACAGCAGGCGGACTTTAGTCAGTGCCGACAACTCACTCTCGCTAAACTACTGCGCTGTTGGCTCATTTCGTTGATAGCCCAGTCAAGGAAGGAAAATAGGGGAAATATGCATGTAGGATGGTTTCATCAAAAGTAAGTTGCCGGATTTTGTTTGATGAAACACTTTGGATTGAGCCATGCCCCTACCAGGCTTCTTGATGTTTGTGTCTGGCCAGGAAAAGGTAATAAGTAAAATAACTAAGTCTACATCTACGCTTATTATCGTGACAGTGGGGTAGAGGGCAGCGTCTTGTTGCACAATTCACTATTGAGACAAAGTAATTATTACATGAAACCTCTGAACCGTGAATGTAATTAAACCTTCCCGGGTTCGAATCCCGGCCGGGCAGAAATTTCCATTCACCACACTTTGGTATTCCATCTAAACCTAGTACAGCGAAGCCATAGCTGGTCGCAAATTGCGATTTATTTCAACTAAAATATTATATACAGTATAACGTCTATTATCCCAAGTAATTTGGGGACATGGATATTCGGAAAACTGATTTATTCGGATATTCGAATTGTACACTTCTATTTGCCAATAAGAAGTACTGTACAGTAAATGTATTTATACTGTATTTGGAGGAGCGCAATCCTTCACACTGCGCCGAGCCGGCACGCCGCAACACTTGGAAGACTCAGCTCAGCTGTTGCTGTGAGCAGCTCTGATGCTGCCGCTACTTCTGCAGCTACGCCAACTGAAGTGTGCCGATTGTTGAACACATTGGCTGGCAGCTTCGCCTGTCAGCAGTGCGTCTTGTGAAGGCCCAATTAGAAGCATTGTTCTGCCAGCCGCCAGCATGTAGCCCAGTGCGGCTACTGTGGGAAACTTGGTTTGAGGGGAAGGGGATATGATGGACGATAGGGTGGGAGAGTATAAAAACTAAATAAATAAACAAAAATAAAATAAAAAAATTCTTTGCTCACGAGGGCCGAGGGGCCCCTGGAGCTCGGGGGCCCCGGGGCACTGCCCCGCCTAGCCCTATGATAGCTAAGCCACTGCCCAGGCAACAGAGCCAGTGTTGAACCATGCCTTGATAAATTCTGACCACCCTCACAAAGTGATCCTCCTCCTCTTACCCAAAACCATCTCTTGCGGGCATTCCAGGAATTCCTCACATCCAGCATTTCCTCCCAAATTATTCCTGAATAACATATCAACTAATCCCAACATTAGTCTAGTTGAATGCTGTGTCAGCTGAAAGCAGACCACTCCATTATCATTATCACAGCAGATGAGGGCTCCTCGACTGTAGTACTTGATCAAGAGGAGTATGTGGCAGAGGAACTGCATCAGTTCTCGGACACCTCTACCTACAAACCTGTTCCTTACAATCCCATTCCCTCAGTCCAAGCTCAACTACAGAAAATCCTAAAAACCCTAGGCCCCTCACATGGTCTCTCCATCCATAAAATTCATAAAGGAAATCATCGTGGCCATCCCATTGTAGCAGCTTTCAAATCTCCAACAGAACACATCTCAGCAATGGTAGACCAACAGCTCCAACCTATAATATGCAACCTTCCATATGAACACAAACCACTTTGCCAAGTCCATCCACATGCCCCTCTTACCTGATAGCTTCCTTGATAGATGCAACATCCCTCTACGCCAACTTTCCTCACACCCATGATCTTTCTGCCCCAGAACACTACCTTTCCCAAAGCCCACCAGAAAACCTCCCAACCAAACCCGCATTTCCTTGTCACACTGGCCAATTTCATCCTCATCCACAATTACTTCATCTTTAAGGACCAGACTTACAAGCAAATCAGATATGGGAATCAGGAGGGCCCCTTCCTATGGCAACCTTTTCATGTGGTGCATGGCAGAAGCTTACCTTAAGATGCAGCAGTTGCACCCCCTGGCTTGGTATACATTCATAGATGATATCTTTATGGTCTGGACACATGGTGAAGAAACTCTTCTGAGCTTCCTTCAAGATGTCAACTCCTCATCCAACCTGAAATTCGCATGGTGCTTCTCCAGAACCCAAGCCACTTTCCTAGATGTTGACCTACACCTTACTGAGTCCCACAGCCACACTTCAGTCCATATTAAACCCATAAACAAACAATAGTACCCTCACTTTGATAGCTGCCATCCCTTCCATATCACACGATCCCTTCCCTACAACCTAGGTATACGAAGCAAACGATCTGCTCCAATGATTAATCCCAGACCACCTACACCAACAACCTGTCCAATGCTCTCCTCTTCCGCAACTATTGTACAGACCTTGTCCATAAGCAGATCTCCTGAGCACTATTCCTCCCCTTCCAGTAACAATATTCCTAACACTAGTCCACTCAGAAGCATCCCCTTGTCACCCAATACCACATCGGCCTATCGGCCTGGGAATGCGTTAAGAAATTGCTGTGTCAGGGCTGTGAGTTTCTGAAGTCATACCCTGAAATTAAATCATCCCACCAAAGTATCTTCCTCCACAATATCCTTGTCAAACCTTACAACATTCCAAAACCATCCTCCCTACCCAATGGTTCCTACCCCTGTAACTGAACCCACTGAAAAAGGAAAAGTTATTGAAGAAACTAAAAAGCACATGAATATTTATAACTTCCTTAAAGGAAATTCCAAGGCAAGCATATTCACTTCAGATATTGAATGAGAAGACCATGCATCAGTAAATATTTCTTCAGACTATGAACAATTAGACACAAAAAATATATACAACCATCTGTTCAAAGTGATCAAATTGACAAGCCCAGTAAATCCTTGCATGAATTCTGATATTTCTCCAAGTCAAAATCAATACACAACTTGTATGGTTGATGAAAATATCAATGTTCATGGAAAAAAGAATATAATTGCCAAAAGTACTTAATGCAATATATGTCTCATTATACTGTATGGACCCTTGCTAGTATGTCTAAATAACTTACCAAAAGCTAAAAATTAGTGTCATTTGTTTTCAAGAAAACTATCAATTGAAGAAGCTATCAGACAGCGGTGACTAGTTTATTCAATATCAAACAACAGTGTTTTTTGCATTTGTTGTTGACTGTTTTTAAATTCACTTCTAATTTGACTACCACTGAGAGTTTCAGAAATTGGAAAGATTTAAGTGAAACTAATAAACTGGATGAAAATAGTATTAACCACAAATATATGGACTGGAGTTGAACTTCTTTGCTTTCTACAGTATGTCTGCCTAAGTGTACTTGCGTCTGTGTAAATGTGTGGGTGCGTGTGTATTAGTTTATCCTCCTTTTTCCCCCCCAAGGTAAGTCTTTCCTGTCCCGGGATTGGAATGACTCCTTATCCACTCCCTTAAAACCCTCATCATTTCCTTTTCCCTCTCCTTCCCTTCTGCCTGACGAAGCAGCTAGGCTGTGAAAGCTTGCGTTTATGTGTGTGTGTGTGTGTGTGTGTGTGTGTGTGCGTGTGTGTGTCTGTGTGTTTATTTGTTGCTATCACTGCCAGTGCTCCTTCGCCTGGTAAGTGGACTTCATCTATTTTTTATATATCATTTACTCAATGGCCTGAAGCTGAAACCAGGTTTAAAGATGAATCAACTATCGAAAAGGAAGAACAAAAACTAATTTCTAAAGGAAGTTTACAATGGAACAATGTGCTTCAAAGATTTCTGCACATAACTTAGTATATGGCTGAAGATAATATGACATACAGAGGGTTATCAGGTAAATTATTTACTCCCAATAATGGAAAATTCTTAGGTCTGAAATTTTAAATACTTTTGTCCCCCTTCTGTCACTTTTCTATTCCCTCCTCCTACCCGATGAAGGAAATACAAGGGTTGGAACTTAATCAGTGGGAACACTGCTGTGCAGACACTATGCAGTGTGAAATGTTTTAATAGATTTTAAGTAAATTACAGTCTATTCTACCACTTTCAAACATAATACTCAGCTTTTCACCATTTTGATGTATGGGGGTTCTGCTCGCAGCAACATTATTCTCCTGGGGCTTCGTGGTAGAAATAAATACTCGATATGTACAATTTTTCACTTCTTCTTTAATTTGAACCAAACTACTACTCCACCAAAATATTACAAAGTCAAAACATCCACAATACATCAGAATTTAGCTGGCAGTACTTCCATTTTCAAAACACAGAGTGACATAGCTTCCAGAGCACATGACAAACGACTAAAACTCGAACTCCGCCAAAACTCGAACTCCCCCACGCAAGGCGGTGAGGCAAATATATAACATCGACAATAATGGCATTACATTATCCATTGTTCATAACAATTGAATATACTGATTTACAATTACCGAACATACAAATAAAACATTTCATGTACACAAGAATAATCACAATACAAAATGAAAACTATGCATACAATAATTTTATATGGCACATGTATTTTTAAGACGAAATTTCCGATCTTTCTGTTGACAACAAAGTGCGATGTTAAATGTCAATTAATTTGTTAATGAGTACATCATACATGTTCCTAACATATACTGAACTTGGCCATTCACAAAATATACTCAAAATCTTACGTCAGTCAATATATATACAAAGAATAACAATATTCAAATCTCGACTATTAATTAATTAACACAATTAGCTGGTCAATGCAACTTATTTATGAGCCTGACATATATACAATGCTATTTATTTTAATGTCTTTATGTAGATACAAAAGTTTTTACCATTCTATTTATTGAAATAACATACAATGACAAAACTATTGTTTATAGAACTGTCTGGAAACGTCTTATCAAATCTCTTAATTAATGAAATCTATCACTTGTTTTGATCACAGTATCACCGAGACACTGTCCTACACTGAGTCCTAGACTGGCTATTTCGTTTGTAACTTCACACACAACATATATCACTATTGAACCACACGATTCTGGGTCCGACACAGACGGTATTGTACAATAACATTGAGATGAGGGGGCCAGCAGTATCGTCACAAGTGGAATCTACGATTGTCACTGATAGCACATGTTTTTGACATACCTACCTAACCTTCAAACAAATGGACTCACCCATCCCACATCACTGGTGTACGCACAATCTAGGGAAACACAGTCACTTGTGAGCGAGTAGTCTATCTTTTCGAAACAGAAACAATGGAGTTGGATCAAGGTTGAATGTGCCAGATTGTACAGCATGACAGTCTAATCATGGTCTTCAAGAGTCATGTGGAGAATTGGCATTTCCATACAGAACAGTGGAATGTTGGATAAAAGCCTTCAACGAATGTCAGCAAACTGTGGCAGACATGCATCAGGCAGATTGTCCTAGTGTCTCTGAAGAAGAAGTGGGTACTGTTGCCACATTACTGGACAGGGATCAAAGCCAGATGATTCGTGCGCTCATCCATGGAACCGGATTAGTGCATAGGACTGTGCTTCGCATACTGAAGGAACTCCTAGGTATGCAAAAAATTGCATCACGATGGTTCCGCACAAATTGATGGAAATGCAGAAATGGATATGTTACAGCGCTGCTCAGACACACTTGGAGCGCTATTAGTGTGAAGGAGAGGCTTTCTTATGCTTCATTGTAAGAATGGATAAGACATGGGCCACATTGTATGAGCCAAAACTGAAATGCCAATCCAAAGAATGGTGAAAGTTAAAAGTGCATCAGAGTCCCAAAGTTATAGTAACTCTCATGTACGACTTTGATGGTGTTATCCTAACACATTATGTTCCTACACGGCAGACCGTCAGTGCACAGTATTACTGTTTGTTTTTGGAGCATCACGTATGACCAGCTTTGCAAAAAAAGTGGCAACTCTTTCTGCGCAACCCCCCCCCCCCCCCCCCCAAAAAAAAATTTTGCATGACACTGCACAGGCGCATACAGTGCAAGCTGTGGCTGTTCTGTTCATTCAGTGGGACTGGAAAGTACTGTACCATTCATCATACTTCCCAGACATAAGTCTTAGTGATTATTATTCGATTCCAAAGGTGAAGGAACCATTTCGTGACTTTCGCTATGGCTTCCACATCACTACTTTGATGAACAGTAACAGGTGCAAACATTTAACACTTTTGTATTGGTTGTGAATAAATAGTTGCCACTATTTAAGTTCTAACCCTAATATAAATTTCTGAAATCTAGTATAAACATATAGTTTCGTCACCTTTCGTGTTGTTTTTTGTGTGTACTGTGGTGTCGCACAAGTACAAAGTGCGCGCCACCTACTTTCGCCACGCGCCGCGATGCACGCACGGTGCGGCGTTCTTACGACGACAGCCAAGAGCGCCCTCTGCTACAATGCCGCTTGTGGCCACGTGGCCACGTGGCCACCGCTGAACGACATCGTTCACTTCGGACTGAGATAGGAACCAGTCAACACTTCGGATTCAGATAGGCACCAGATAAGACTTGGCTATCGGATAGGCACTAGGCAGGCCTCAACTATGTATCAGCATTCTGCCGTACTGATCTATGTAAAAGTACTGTATAAATTCTGTGCAATATATATCTCATTCTAATTTACTCTAGTGTTTCTAATTTCTGGCTGCTCCCCTCCGTACCTGCACCAGCGTGCTACCTTTATTCCTGTGTCGGTCTCATTCCACTCGGCCACCGACACCTACGACGGAACGAGACACAAAAGCGGCGACGAGGCTGGGACACAAAAGTGGCGACGAGGATGGGATACAAAATGTACTACCGGTGATACCAAACTATGATAAGTACTAGCCTGCCACTCTATCTCTTTTGTGCATTATTTTCAAATAAAAATTTATATCTTTTTAGAATGAAGTAAAGAAGGTTAGGGTTTAATGTCCCAACACTATTATCATGAGAGAGACAGAGCTCCCACTTGGATTTTTGGGTAAGGATGGGGAAGGAAATTGGGCATGCCCTTTCAAAGGGCCATCCTGGGATTTACCAGGAGTGATTTAGAGAAATCATGGAAAACCTATATCTGGATGGCCGGAGGTGGGTTTGAACTACTTTCCTCCTGAATGTGAGTCCACTGTGCCCAGGGCTGGTGCAAGGCACTTGCAAAATGTGGCACCAGACAGAGGCAGTTCTAGGTCTTCTGTCCTTGCTGGATAAAGTGAAGCAGAGAGGCCAGGAAGAATTTTTGACATCTCATGTCTTCATTCTGAGTAGCCATTGTGATATTTATATGCTCACTGATATGAATGCTATGTCTTCAGTTGTTGTTTTCTCTTTTAGAAGAACAATTTTAGCCATTTTTATGTTCTATAAATCTGTCACTTTCCACTTCTTTCACCTCTGGCAGTAATGCTCATGTGAAAAATACCGAGTAGCACCGTGGTTCGGAACCCACGTTAAACTGTAGGTCCCCCTATAACTGGCTGGGTAAGTCAGTTCGAAGGTCGGAGGAAGGCAACGGCATACCACCTCCAAACAGGACCATGCCTAGTAAAGCACTGTGGTGTTCAAACCAATCTTCGGATTGTTGACTGCTTTACCTTATGAATGAAAAATACTTAATTTTTATAGTCTGTTGCCCATTGGACTCGAGACCGATCAGATGCAGTTTTATTAGTTTTCCTAATCTTGGAAAAAGAGGTGCATTAAAACTTGTACCTCATGAATATAGCCATGTGGTTCGAGTTTTCACATGCATTGACTTAACCTAGAAGTTGTCATTCTGTCACCTCACAATCTATATCATCTTTCACTTTCGTTTTCTTTGCCAGCTCACAACCAAACTGTTGCCTTCCAATCTAACACAGACCATCGTCTGCACTACAGATAATTTTGTAACATCAGCCAGCCTCACTTTTGTTGGATTCACCAAGACACAACCAAACTGTTACCTGCCAATCTAACATAGGCCTCAATATCATTAAGTCACCACAATCAGGTTTTCAGATTTTACTTTTATTGACTTCACCAACCCATATACAACTTGTTGCCTTTAAATGTAACCTAGGCCTTGAGCTTTCTTACTGATCATTCCACCACCTCAACCATCTTTCAGATTTGTTGGTCTCGTCAACTCATGAGCAAACTGTTGTTCCACAACCTAAATTAGATCTTGGGTTTCATTATACAAACCATTTGTTCACCTCACCCAACTATTTCAGGCTTCACATTCAGATTCTTCACCAACTCTCAACTACACTGTTGCCTACCAATCCAATACAGATCTTTTGCTAGGCTCCAGAGCATTCTTTCACCACAACAAGCTTTTGATATTTTACCTTTTACCAACCTGTAACCAAACTGTTGGTTCCAACCTACCATAGACATGGAGCTTTACTACAGAACATCCATCTCCTCAACCAGGCATATCAAGTTTCACTCTCAATTGCTTCATCATCTAAAACCAACCTCTCAACCTTACATAGACCTTGCAATTGGACAAGGACCATTCCTTCACCACAACATGCTATTTACGCCTTCACATTCATTGGCTTTCCCAACTCGCAACTTAACCGTTTCCTCACAACCAAAGGTGGATGTTGGATTACATTGTAGGCCATCTGTTCACGTCATCCAGCTATTTTGGTCTTTATTTTTGTTGGATGGACCAACTCACAACCACACGCTTGATCCCAATGTAACATATGCTAAAGATCATTCTGTCACCACAAACAGCATTTTAAATTCACTTTTATTGACTTCTTCACTCCATATCCGGACTGTTGCCTGCACACATAACATAGATCTTGAGCTTTTTTACTGCTCATTCCATCACCACAACAAGTTTTCCAGCTTTCCAACTCACAACCAAACTGTTGCCTCACATCCTAACCTAGATCTTGAGTTATGCTATAGACCATCCATTCACCTCATACATCAATTTCAGCCTTCACATTTGTTGGTATTTCTAACACACAACCTAACATTTATTCCCACTCTAACATAGACCTTGGGTTACGCTAAAGCTCATTCTGTCACCACAACCAGCTGCCACAGAGACTGACACTCAGGCGCAACAATCACCATCTTCCCCTCTGCCTGGACGTCTACCGAAGCTGCCATCCTTCTCATTCGACGCACTGATGATGTGGTTCGCCTTAGTGAAACAAATCTTTGATGACTAGTCGCTCAACGATATGGCTCATTACCTGTGCTTAATAATGCATCTTCATCACGAGCACATCAACCTCATCTGCAACTTGGCCACTTTGCTTCCTACCTCTCATCACTACTACTCGGCCAAGCAGACGCCTCAAGCGGGTAACCCACATACCTGATGAAACTATCCTTCACATCCTGCACGAGAAACACCTCAGTGAAAGAAACCTTCGCAACTGTGGAGGTGCCTCCACCTACTGGCCAGTGAACACGCTATGTCCACCTCAATGCTCTTGATGGTCTGGACCAGCAAGATGCCACTCCCGGTCTGCCCAGCGAGTGCATTCACATTGCGGATCAAGTGCATGATGCATATCTTCAGGAGACTCGTCTCAAAGTGCAACATCAGGCTCAACAATCAACAGCACTGCCTCGTACCTTCACTCGAGGATGTTCCTGGACACCTGATAAACTGATTGTACCGCCTGGTATTCTTTGCCGCTACACCACCATGACGCTGCACCCTCACCCTCTGAGTGACGTAAACACACCGATCCTATCTGCTGACTCCAACGAGGGCCCACCTCTGCTCATCCAGTATCTACAGGAACAGGCTCCACATTTTCCACTCTGCTACTTCCACACCCATTTCGGGGATGCTGCTCGGAAGTGCCACCAGCTGTGCATTCATCCAAACGAAGAGTGCATGATGACTTAGGTGCCGCATCCTTTCTCAGCGGGAACTAGGCACCTACATATGCTGCATTCCATACAAGGTTCTCTGCCTCTGGGTGGTCACCTCTACCTACACAACTGCATTTCTGGCACTTGCTTCCTGATCAACAAGGGTGTCGAAGTCTTACTGCTTTCATTGTCCACGGTGATTGGCACTCTTCACCCTCACCGAGCAGTTCTTCGAGCTGTCAACGCCTCTCAACTTCCGCGTGTTGGTTCGACCTCATACTCTGTTCACCTGTCTTCCGAGTGAGTATTAAAATAGAACTTATTCTGAGGCTGACATTCCAGAACCTATACTAGGCATGTATTTTCTGACTCACCAGACAAATGTTCTCCCAATGTTGTGTGTCTCGCCATCTTCCACCATACCTGAAACAGACTCATCGAGCTCTACCTGTCTCGTCGTGTATCTGACAATGATTAACAAGTTTGACAAACTTTTGTCAGAGTGGTCTAGTGAACATGAACAAGTGTTATGCCTTCTGCGAAAGAGAGAGCACATTGTTGGCTGCCTCACCTATGCTGAATCTCAGCTGTCATCTGCCAAGCAGCACATTGTGACTCTCTGTGCATTTTCAAAGGACACTAATTTCAAAGTCAAGTACTGTTTTCACAGTGCAAACAGTGATGTTGCACCCATGCACAAGGCTAACAGTGATTCTGACAGTTTGGTGTCCCCTCCCCACTCTTACTTGGTGATTGTATTTATTTATCATATGTCAACAACAGCCGTATTGAGAATTACATATGAGACAGTTATTTAGTTTTACATTAGATACAAGTTTAATACATGTGTTCAAATACTAATGTGGTAAATACACTAATTTAATACATGTTTGAATTCTGGAGCTTACTAATTTAATACAGTAGCAAGTTTAAGAGATGTGATTAAAACTTAATTAAATACCTATATACACATAATCATAATTCAATATTGAGTGACTGAATCCAACTAGTTGCAGAAGGGGTAGCTTTTATAGTGTCATTGAATGGCCCATGATACTCTTTCCTCAGAGGACAGTCTCTGATGATATGTTGAATTGTTTGTTCTTTGATACCACAATCACAGGCTGGAGAATCTTGGAGTCCCAACTTGTGTATCATAGCATTGCACCTGGCATGGCCAGTCCTTATTCAATTTAATTTTACCCACACACTTCTCTGCAGATGGAACCCTGGTAAGCTGGCAGTTGGGTCATGGACAGAGTGATGTGCTGCTGCATCCACATTCCACGTCTTGTGCCACTCTTCTTTAATGTCGAAGTTGTTTCTTCCTTTACAGCACAACAGAGTGTAGGAATTAAGGTGATCTGGAGGAGGATTGTCTGAGGTCTTGTGAACTGGAAGACTTTGTGGGCAGTTGGGGGGAGGGGGGGTGGGCGGGGGTGAAGTTTCCTCCAGTCTCGATTTGGTGCATCCTGCCGTTGTAGTTCAAGTGGTGGGATGTTGCCGATGGTGTGCAGCCAGGGGATTGGGATGGATTTTATTGTACCTGTAATGATCCTCATTGACTTGTTCAACTGTATGTGTAACTTCCTCATATTATAGAGGTGAAATTCCTAGCAGGAAAAAAATATATATAAAAAATAGATGAAGATTACTTACCAGGCGAAGGAGCACAGGAAGTGATAGTAGCACAAATAAATTAATAAATTCACACACACACACACACACACACACACACACACACACACACACACACACACACAAATGCTAGCTTCTGCAGTCTAGCTGCTTCGTCAGGCAGAAGGGAAGGAGAGGGAAAAGGAAATGATGAGGGTTTTAAGTGAGTGGGTAAGGAGTCATTCCAATCCCGGGACAGGAAAGACTTACCTTGGGGGAAAAAAAGGAGTGTAAACAAATACACACACAACCACACATATACACAAACGCGAGCACACCTAGGCAGACATACTGTAGAAAGCAAAGAAGTTGGTCCATATATAAAATCCCATAGTATTATTATTATTATTATTATTTTTTTTTTTGTATATGTTATTCTGCTGACTTTAAATTAGCAACTCAATAACATAAATTTGAATCTACTCAAAATGATGGAAATCCAAAGTAAGTAAAATACACCTGACTTCTCATTTAAAATATAACCAGCTTAATTTTATAAAAGGAAATGAAGTTTCATAAAATTGTATTGCGATCTTTGAATGTAACACTTATATTTGTATGATTTCAAAATGTCTAGCTAGAAAATAAAATATTCATGTTGACAATGGAAAATCCGATAGAAATATCAATAATGGAGAATAGGTAACAACTCACTGTAAAGAGGCTCGCTGAGCTGCTGATAGACATAAAAATAGATAATCACATTCACACAACTTAAATTTTCAGTCAGCAAATCGGCGAGCCTCTCTATGGTGAGTTGTTACCTATCCTCCATTATTGATATAAATATTAATGTTTTTTAAATTTTTTTATTAATGTGGTAATCTGGTAAGTGCCATTAAATCTCACTCCATGTTTGGCATTGTTGGCGATAGCCAGTATATCTGTGTATTGAATTTTTTGAATTGAGCAATTTTTTTCCAGTTGAAATAAATAGAACTGAATGCTAAAAAATAAGTGTTTTAAAAAGTTATTTAAAGTAGATTGCAACCCTGAAATGTATACGGAATTTTACCATCAGATGCTACTGTAAACGGCAAGACGTATATTCCACTGCTAGAACTTCTCACATGGCCAATCAGATCTTCAAAACCAGATAAGTGAAAATTTGGAACACTTTATCCCTCTTTTAAACTTCACATTTGGATATAAACACCATACAGAGTAAGAGACTGCAGTATAAGACTCATATCTGAAATTGTTAAATAATGTAATAAAAACCTCGCAGTGACCATCGACCAACCACCCATTACAAATGGAGAGGTAACTAAATGTCTCTCCTCAGGGCCTCAGCATTAATTTGCTGAGTATGTGCTTGGCGAACCTAGGGTCCTGAGCTGTGGACTGTGTCACGCCAACAGCTCTGTGCATGCTTCAGCGACCATTGTTCGGCGTGACAGTGGAATGTTGTACGTCTCAGGGTCCAGGGATCTTGGCTTAATGGCACAAGTCATAAGGATGGTAGAAACCTCTATAAAAAAACTCAACCTCAAGGTGTGCTACATGCCAAGAAGTTGCATGGCTTTTGAGGTTGAACAGTTGCTAGCGAGCAACCTCTGGGGAACCGGTCACACCTCAGTTGTATATGGCTTACCCAGAGAAGCTGGGCTCTGCCTGGGCGGACGTATAGTTCCATAGCTCGTGGAAAAATGATGAAATAAGCAAATGATAGAATGATAGCACTGCCGGACGCAAAACCGGCATCTCAAAGGATGGGAAGGTAGTATTCAATGCTGAGAGATATGACCTTCAATTGTTCTCTTCCTTGGCTATGCCATTGGAGGAACGTAGGGCAAAAAGTCAAGGAGACCAATATGCACCACAATATTTAGTGTGTGCCAGAATGGATGGAGACTCATATACAAACACGAAGCCTCTGTTTTTCATGGAAAACTTGGAGGACAAGTTCGGAGAAGTTGATTGTATGTCCTCATTACGATGTCATCCCCTGCACAATCACAAGCATTGCTTGCCTGTGACAAGCTGGGTGATGTTCCCATCATGATCATTCCCCACAAAAGCCTCAAGATGGTCCAGGGAATTATATTCCATAGAGATCTTATATTGCAGTCAGATGAGCAACTCCGCAAGAACATGGAGTGGTGAGGAGTCCACTTTATTTGGCAAGATCATAGGGGTCCGAAGGACAACAGGGTAGCCACCGGTGCCTCGGTGCCTTTATCTTGGCCTTCAAGGGCGATTCATTGCCTTAGAAGTTCAAGGTGATGATTTATCCATGTGATGTAAAGCTCTACATTCTCCCCCTATGCACTGTTTTAAGTGTAGGAGGTTTCTGTAAGTGTCCTCAAGGTGTACTGCAAACTCAACCTGTCAGGAATGTGGACGTGTATCCCACCCAGACCTCCCTTGCACACCTCCTCCCATCTGTGTCAGTTGTGGACAGCAGCACCCACCTTGCTCACCTACCTGTTCAGTTCTGCAAAAAGAAAGGAAGATCATGGAATATAAAACCCTGGATAGGTTGTCTTATTCTGAGACCAGAACAAAATATGAGAAAATCCATCCAGTAAGCATGAGAACAACTTATGCTGCACATCCCCATCTCTGATTCTGCCAACAATATTGCCATCCACTCAGTTGGTCATGGTGGGCTCCCACGCCCATCGACATCTGCCCCCTTGATGGTTGGGTGCACCTCTCCTTCTGTTGCCCCCAAAGGCCCTGCTTTGGAAGCAAAAACCCGTCAACCAACTGGGACATTGGTCCCCACTCATGAGCCAGAGACACAACAGCTTGCTCTGGCTCCTCTTGCGAGAAAGGGGTCATTTGAATCCATTTCTCCTACAGTTTCTCCCATTAGAACAATGGACACCAGTGAGTGGTTGAAAGAGCCACGACCTACTGGTTGTAGGGCCTCCAGGGCATTCTCAGTCCCTGAGACTTGAGTCAACAAAGCCCTCCCAGGACGAGAAACCAAAGAACAAGCGAGAGATAAAGAAAAAGAAGAACAAGAAGAAAGACTCCCAGGTGCCTACTGTGCCACCACTGCATACCTCAGGTTCTGAGGACGAGGTGGAGATCCTCGCATCCCCTGAGGACTTGGCAATTTCTGAGGCTTTGGAAGCCATGGATGACTAGGCTCCACCTCCACAGTTGGTGATGACAAATAATTCTGTGGAATCTGCTTTACATTCCACTGTACGTCTGGAGATAGTGTGCTGCTACAGTGGAACTGTGGCGGTTTCATTCGGCACTTGGCCGAGTTGCAGCAGTTACTATGTCGCTATCCAGCACTGGTGCGCCATTGTCGCTGGTGAGTGGAATATCTTTGTGAGTGATAGGTCAGCGCTACAGTGGAACTGTGGTGGTTTTAACTAAGCCCCGCACGCTGTTGTGACCGGAAGTGCTTATACACAGGCAACATACTACGTCTCCTGTAATAATGACGGCGTGGCATCGTGATAAAATGCTGTTGCTCGCGCCTGCCTCAGAGCGACTGAGCCACGATGCCTGCCTACAATCTTACACCTGGCCCTTCTGGTGTTCCTCTTTGTAGTAGGAGGCTCGAGCTTCAAAGAGAAAGATCAATAGCGTGAGCCACAATGAAATGTCTGGGGGCACCGGTATTGAGAAGGCAGCAAGTATTCCAGCAGTGCTATTACAGCTTTGAAGTTCCTACCATGGCCTGAGATCTGAGAGCCACTCCATAAGGGATTGTGGGCATTAAAATACCACAAAAGAAGGAATGACAGGGGAGTTGTGCAATCAAGTTTGCAAGATCTGTTTCTCTTTGTCGACTTCGTATTGGCCATATGCGCTAAACACACGGACACCTCCTTAGCTGAGAGGACCCACCAAAGTGCCGTTGTGGTACTTTGCTGACAGTGGTCCACATTCTAATGGACTATCGACTTTTAGCTGCTTTGCAGCTCCTTTAATCTGCCAACTGCACTCTCGTCAATTTCAGCTGACGATGCCTCAATGGCTGACCGTGTTGTGGGTTTTATTCACACAGCTGGCTTTTATTGTTCTGTTTAGTGGTTGGGCTCATTTTGTTGTTTTCTTGGCCACCCACCCCTACTAACATTTATTGTGCTGTCTTTTATTTAGTTTCTGTCTAGTTATAAACACATTCTACAAATGTCTGCCTAGGTGTGTTTGCATGTGGATAAGTGTGAGTGTGTGTGTGTATTTGTTTACCTTCCTTTTTGTCCCGTAAGGTAAGTCCTTCCACTCCTGGGATTGAAATGACTCCTTTTCCACTTCCTTAAAACCCGTATTCTTCCCTTTCTCCTCTCCTTCCTTCCTCTTTTTCCAGAAGAAGCTGCCAGTGGTGGCGAAAGCTTGAATGTTTGTGTGTTTTTGTGTGTGTTTTATGTTTCTGTCGACGAGCCTGTACTTTAGGTAAGTCAAAAATCTTTATTTTATACATATTTTTCCCACCAGGAAAGTCTCCTTCTAGATTACTCACCAGGCAAAGTAGCACAGGTGTGACAGCATCACAAATAAATAAATGAATACACACACACACACAAACGCAAGATGCGAATATTATAGAGGAAAAAATTCCTAACAGGGAAAAAAAAAAAAAAAAAAAAAAAAAAAAAAAAAAAAAAAAAAAATGATGAAGTCTACCTACCAGGTGAAGGAGTAACAAATAAACACTCTCTCTCTCTCTCTCTCACACACACACACACACACACACACACACACACACACACGTAACAAATAAACACACACACACAAACACTAGCTTTCCCTCTCCTTCCCTTCTGCCTGACGAAGCAGCTACGCTGCGAAAGCTAGCGTTTGTGTGTGTGTGTGTGTGTGTGTGTGTGTGTGTGTGTGTGTGTATGTGTGTGTGTGTGTTGTGTGTGTGTTTATTTGTTACTATCACTGCCTGTGCTCCTTCGCCTGGTAAGTAGACTTCATCTATTTTTCAAATATAAAAAATAGAAAACAGATGACTTACGCAAAGGACCGGCTCGTCGATAGACACAAATAAAATCACATACAAACCCACTTACAAGCTTTCACAACCTAGGTGTGTTTACATGTGGATTTGTGTGAGTGTGTGTGTATTTGTTTACCTTTCCTTCTTTTCCCCTAAGGTAAGTAATTCCAATCCACTCCTGCGATTGGAATGACTCCTTTTCCACTTTCTTAAAATCAGTATCCTTCCCTTTCTCCTCTCCTTCCTTCCTCTTTTCCTGAAAAAGCTACCAGCGGGGGCAAAAGCTTTAATGTTTATGTGTGTTTTTATTTGTGTTTTTTGTGTCTATCGGTGAGCTTGTGCTTTGGGTAAGTCAAACAATCTTTCTATATATGTATATATAGACAAAGATTACTCAACAGGCGAAGGAGCACAGGTGTGACAGCAGCACAAATGAACAGAACACACTTACTCATTTGTGCTGCTGTCACACCTGCACTCCTTCGCCTGGTGAGTAATCTTTATCTATTTTATATATATATATATATATATATATATATATATATATATATATATATATATATATATATATTCTTTCCTGCTAGGAATTTTTCGTCTACTTGTGTCTGTGTGAATGTGTGGGTGTGTGTGCATTTGTTTACCCTTCATTTCCCCCCCCCAAGGTAAGTCTTTCTTCTCCTGGGATTGGAATGGCTCCTTACCCACTTC
Source organism: Locusta migratoria (assembly GCA_026315105.1). Lineage (NCBI taxonomy): Eukaryota > Metazoa > Arthropoda > Insecta > Orthoptera > Acrididae > Locusta > Locusta migratoria. The sequence continues at coordinate 320,578,108 of CM048747.1, read as the reverse complement.
CTTAAAACCCTCATTGTTTCCTTTTCCCTCTCCTTCCCTTCTGCCTGAAGAAGCAACTGGGTTGCGAAAGCTTGCGTTTGTGTGTGTGTGTGTATTCATTTATTTATTTGTGATGCTGTCACACCTGTGCTCCTTCGCCTGGTGAGTAATCTTAGACTATATATATATATATATATGAAACGAATATTATAGGAGACTTTCCTGGTGGGAAAAATATGTATAAAAATAAAGATTGTTTGACTTACGCAAAGCACACAAATAAAACACACAAACATTCAATCTTTCACCACCACTGGCAGCTTCTTCAGGAAAAAGAGAAAGGAAGGAGAGGAGAATGGGAAGGATATGGGTTTTAAGGACATGGAAAAGGAGTCATTCCAATCGCAGGAGTGGAAGATTTACCTAAGAGGGAAAAAAGGAAGGTAAACAAGTGTGCGCGCACACACACACACACACACACACACACACACACACACACACACACTGATATGCACATGTAAACACAACAAGGTATGTATATAATATAGAGGGAAACATTCCTGTTCAGAAAAATATTTAAAAAACTTAAAGAAAGTTGACTTACCAGGCGTGAAGCGCCGGTTCGTTGATACACAAATAAATAAAAACAAGCACATACACTCACACAAAAAACTGAGTTTTTGCAACCTAGGGTTGCTTCATCAGAAAGAACAGGGAAGGAGAGGGAAAAGGGAATGATGAGGGTTTTAAGGGAGTGGGTAAGGAGTCATTCCAATCCTGGGAAAGACTTACCTTGGGAGAAAAAGGATAGGTAAACTAACACACACACCCACACACATATACACGCACACACACCAGGGCAGACATATGTATAATGCATGTTTTCCATGGTGGCAGAATTCCCTGTTGAAAAGCAGTTTCTAAAACCAAGTACAATATTTTGAGAATAAAGCAAAATGAATGTAAAATACAATAATTTCACTCTTTTCTTCATGTATGATGTTCTATTCTCTCTCTTTCTCTTTCCTTCAAGTTCCCCTAACTAGGGTAGACTGTCAGTGCACACAGGAACTGTTCAGTCAAGAGATAAAAAAGAATAATGAAAACGAGTACACAGAAATATAGGTACGGTGACATATACAGAAGATAATTAAAATTATCATGGAGCCTGTGTTGAAGAAAATAATGTGTGACTGTATTTGCCACTGTATCTTTATTTTTGTGTAAACTTACTTCTATTGGTACCAAAAAGTTATGAAGGCTTTATTGCTTAATATCAACAACGAAGAACCACCTGCATGATAGTGGAACCTTTGTTTGTAACAAAACCCGGCACATCCACAGATTTGAATTCTGTAGAAAATGGTAGAATGCACATTTTAATAGTAGGCCTACCAGAAATATAAGAAAGTATGGAAGAGTTTCTGTGCCAAACTGTTTGACCAACAGTTGATTTACTGTCAAAAATTCATGAAATAGTCAAAGATATTGCAAACAAACACCCAAAGAAGATGCATTTCGGGTAGAAAAAAATGTATGAGAAACCACAAAAAATTAAGACACCATTTGTGTTTGCCTCACACTGTTGAAATTTTGGAGGAGGTAATACATTATTTCATCTGTGTTTATTTCTGCAAGAAGAATACAATCTCATTTTGTAGGCCTATAAAAAGGAGGATACAAGAGGAAAAACCACAGGAAAATACATTCTTGTACAGACAACAGCAGTAATCAGAAGAAAGAAAAACCAAAAACAAAGGGCACACATATTTGATTGCAGGAAGACCAACATTTTCAATCTGTAAACCAAAGTACAGAAGAAATGCCCTTATACTTTCCCAAATGTTTAAGTTAGTAAATTTGTTAGGGTAGACTGCGTGAACAGGGAGGTAGCCTATATTTGGTGGGAAAATATTAATGGTTCTTTTTTTCCAACAAATATTGGAATTATTGGCAGTATTCTCTAGTTTTAATAAAATTTCATGTCTGTGTCCAGTCAAAGGTGAAAATTAAGGAACAGTAGGGATTTAGCCCTAGTCTTTGTTTCTGTGTAGTGGTGCACTTGCCACTGTGCTTCCATATCAGCATATAAATGTTTATGCTGTATGGAAGTCTCCACCATGTCCCTCTCCAAGGTGCTTTTTTCACAATACTCTCAATGTGTCACAAGGAAGTAAGGTCTATGTGCAAATTATTTTTGTGTATTGATTGTGTATAGATTTCTATTGTCAGCAACAATAACCATTAAGATTTCAATTTATTGGTAAATTAGTGTAAGACTTCAAATAACCTTAAACAATCCTTCTGTAAGATGAACAATTATCTACTTTATACAATATTCTTAGAGCTCAATTCTGCTGAACAAACACTATGTTTGCTTCATGTGCACTACACCAGAATATAATTTCATAAGACAAAAGGGAGTGAACCTCTGCAAAATAACACAAAATTCTTGTCTTTATATCAATTCCCAGGGATACACATCTAAGGGCACAGCATGCTGAACTGTTCTTTATTAGTACATCACAATATTGAATCAATTCGTTATCCATTTACAGTCCAAGGAAATTAAGACACAGTGCTTCATTCATTGTATGGTTATTAATATCTATTTCTGGGATTACAAAATAATTAATTTTGTTTGAAATTGCATAATATATATCAGCACTGTGAACCACCTGATCTGACAGGTAACACTGAGTTTAAAACATGATTAGTATGGTTACATCCTAATCAAACATTGCAGTTTATAAGCTGCACCTATAACACAGCAGTCGGCACATGCTTAGTAATGGATGTTTCAGCACCAGAACTGGAGCACAGAGTCAGGTTTGTAGCTCTGCTTTGGGTGGCAGTCAATATATATTAAAATCATTGAAAGATAATTTATATAGATTAGAACCACGTCTGTGAACAGTAGGCTTCCAATCCATGTGCCATTTCACTTGTTATGTTTCCCATTCTGCTTTCATGTCAGCATTGAGTCTGTTAGTAGCCCTTCTGCTTTCTGCTACGAATGTAAGCATATGGATGCCACAAAAATTTTAATTCACAACATTGAATTATCTGATCTACAGAACCAAAGACTTTGTTAATATTGTCGCATTGCAATGGAAGCAGGCTTGACTTCGAAGGCAACTGAACACAGCACTTATACTGAAAGCACGTTTATTATGAACTCAACATAGACGCAGCACTGACTGCGTCTCGGGCAGAGTGCTCTGCTATTTATACACAGACAGAATTTACAAGAAATTAGAAGAACAGTTAACATAAGAAACAAGTAGAATTTACAAGTGAACATAAGAAAGATGTAGAACCTTCTGGAATTGTTAATTACAAAGAAATAAATTTTTGCCGGTGGCCGGGATTGAACCGGCGACCTTCAGTATACGTGCTGTCTTGCGGCAATATTGCAGAATATAAAAACAAGATGATTTTTCTTCTTTAAGTCTATCAGTAGACCTATTTCATTTATGAAATCTTGTATTGTTCCTATCTCAAGAATCCCGTATAAAAAATAAATTTGGGCGGTAGCTGACAAGTTCTAATTAGTAAAGTGAGTCAGTATCCTATCATAGGCCATTTGCTCAGATACCAGTGCAAAGACTGGAAGAAGTGATAAGGTAAAAGATAAAGCAGTCAACAGCAGTGAACACCACAGTGCTTTACTAGGCATGGTCCTGTTTGGAGGTGGTATGCCGTTGCCTTCCTCCGAACTGACTTACCCAGCCAGTTATAGGGGGACCTACAGTTTAACGTGGGTTCCGAACCACGGTGCTACTCGGTATTTTTCACATGAGCAATACTGCCAGAGGTGAAAGAAGTGTAAAGTGACAGATAAAAATCCTAGGGCCTGGCGGGGATCGAACCCGCGACCTTTAGATTTGTAGTCTGACACTCTACCACTGTGCAACCGAGGCGCACGGAAGTGATATAGGTGTGTAATTTGGGGACAGTTTGGTAGACGGATGTTTAATTTGAAATACATCCCAAGGCAAAGATAGCTCAAGAACAGCCCTACGAGTTCCTCACTAGACTTTAATATTCTGGTAGAAACACCATCAAAGCCAACAGAATTGCTACTTTTTAATGACTCAATTAATTCGGGCATTTCGTTTTTTTTTTAATTAAGGCCTGGAAAATTACATAGTAACTACAATTTTTCTCACACAATTTATTTATATTTAACAACATAATCAACTCAGGATTCAAATTTTGTAGCAACAATATTTCCTCTTGAACAATTCATTTAAGGTTATATTTTACACTAAACATTATCAGTACCCAAATGCCACGTGTTTATAGGCATGAGGCAGATTATAAAACACAAATCAATACTCAAAAAGTAAAACTTTCCATTACGTATGAAGAAACTTTCTGCCAAGAAGTTGCCATTATGAATGATCAACATTGCAATTAATAAAGTGGTTTTTTATTAAACTACAGGGCTCAGGTAGGTGGATGGGAGAATGTAGCTCGATCAGTTTATATTGTAAAAAGTAATGCCATTTGTAGCAGAAGGAAACTGATCAGTGTTTTAAGTCATACAAGACAATATGTTGACATCACAGGTCAAAGCCTAAAGGTGGTATCCTGGTCTTCAACTGAAAAAAACTGTTATAACAATATTATGAACAGGGTAGCTTGTAACTCCCCCTGAAGTCAATACAGAGCTGCATTAGGCAGAATGTAAAGAGAATCATAGATGTGTGTAAGAATCACAGATGTATGTAAGAGTCACAGATGTGTACTGTGTGATCCGCGGATGCTGGCAAGCATCTTTCGTGAGACACCATGTATATTGTGAAGCTACAGTGAAGATCCCTAAATCCTTAAAAAAATGTCTGCAGGATGATCTTGGGTGGGCTCCAGCAATTATTCTGATTACACACTTTTGTGCAATGAAGACTTCTTTACTCAATGTTGAATTGCTCCAGAATACCACCCCATATGAAAGCAGTGAATGAAAATAGGCAAAGCAAGATAATTTACTGAGGTGTATATCACCAAATACTGCAATGACCCTGATAGCGTAAGTAGCTGAACTCAAATGTTTCAGCAGATCTTCAATGTGTTTCTTCCAGTTCAATCCCTCGTCAATGGAAACACCTAAAAATTTTGAATATTCTACCTTAGATACAGATTTATGCTCAGTGTCTAAATTTGTTAATGGTATCATGCCATTTACTGTATGAAACTGTATATACTGGGTTGTATAAAAGTTTAATGAGAGTCGATTTGTAGAGAACCCCTTAATAATTTTCTGAAAGACATCATTTGCAATTTCACCAGTTAATTCCTATTTGTCAGGTGTGAAAGTCTGATCAGCAAAAAGAACTAGCTTAGAATCTTCGTGAATATAGAATGGCAAGTCATTAATATACAGAGGGGTCCAAAACAGTGTATCCACTGTTTAAAGGTCCACAACTTGCAAACTAATTGACAGAGTTGTCTCATCTTTCGTAGTGTAATAGTTTATAGTTCCAGCAATCGCCAAGCAAGTGTTGATTTCTTTTGTCAGATGACAGTCACCAGATATTCGGTGTTTTGTTCTTAGTTGCACGTAGTTACTTCAGGAAACATGGCTGGCTCAAGGCTTATATTCGATGAAAGGAAGTTAGTTTTGAAGTGGTATTTTAAGTACAAAAACAATAATGAGGTTCAACGGCAATGGCGGAATGAGCATCAAACAGAGCCACCAACATGGTTAGCGAATTGTCACATTCAAGACAAATTTTAAGCCGAAGGCAATAATCTGGATGACTGTAACAGTAACAAGTCAGCTAACTCCTGTCACGTGTTACAACAATTCACCTGCTCACCACAGAAGTCTATGAGACAGTGTGCCCTTGAAACTGTAGTGAGTCGCTCAAGTGTTTGGCGAATTTTGAAGACAGCAAAACTGAAGGTGCTACATCCCATGATTGCTACACGCAATGAAAAAGGACAACTCAGATCGTAGAATGGAGTACTGTGTTTGGTTTACTAACATGGTGTGCAACAATGAAGAGTTTGCAGAGATGATTGTGTGGTCTTATGAGACACAGTTCAAACTAAATGATACAGTAAATCACCACAATTGCACCGACTGGGCCACCAAAAATCTGAACGTCCATGTAGACAAAGCTGTGAATTTGCCAGGTGTAAATGTATGGAGGGGTTGTCTTGATTGGGCCATTCTTCTTTGATGACACAGTTACTGGTGAGGTGCACCTTCAGAAATCCATTTTACCTGCCATCCGAGACTTGTATGGAGACGGAAAATTTTACTTTCAAGAAGATGGTGCCCGAGCCCACTACCAAATTTGTGTTATGGCTTATCTTGATGAAAATCTACCAGGAAGATGGATAGGCTGTAGAGGTGCTTTGGACTATCCACCACGTTCCCCATGTTCCTCTGGACTTTTACCTGTGGGAAACACTAAAAGACAAAAGCCACGCACATTGTATGAACTTCGAGAATCCATCCTACATTCACGTACATATATCCAACATAACACGTTGCAGTCAGTAGTTCGTGCTGCAGTTTAGCAGCATCGTTTTTGTGTGGACGTTAATGGTGACCATTTCGAACACCTACAGTGATATATTTAAGTTGGACTTTAAGTTACACTTTCACCAAAAATGAAACAACTCCGTCAATTAGATTTTTAAATGAGCGGTAGCCACAACTGTTATAACTTCTTAGGGTAGTTAAAGAATGTATACAGTTTTTCAACTATTCCAAAACAATCTCGTATAACCAGAACCTCTGCTGAATTGGAAATGCTTAACTTCAAGCTGTGGGATACCCAGTGAACATACAGAGCTGTTGGATATTTTTCTTTGATACAACTCTGCGCCCCTTTTAACTTTCCACTCATGGATGCAGCACCATCATACCCTTGACCACGCAAAAACTGCATTTCAATGTTACATTTCTGTAGTCCTGAAATAATTTCTTCAGTTAGGTATGCGCTTGTAGTGATGTCCGAGGGCATAAATTGAAGAAATTGTTCACAGACCTTATGTTCTCCTGTGACAGTATCTATTATCTACTTTCACATATCGAAAACACAGTGAGAACTGTTCAATATATGATATATCTGTAGTTTTATCTGCCAATACTGTGAAATACTTAGCAGTGGTAAGTTCTGCTGTTATTTTACGCTTAATTATAGCATCACATGACTCTATTATTTCATTCTGTATCTCCCAGCTGATATATGTTGCATTGCAACCAATTGACTCTAAATGAGTTTTCAGAATATTATCACCAGCGCTAATTCGACAGCGTAATAATGCACAAAAATTGCCTTAATTTTTAGCAGGTTCTTTATTTACATTAAAAGAGCCAGAATCTCTATGTCCTTGTAAACTTATTCCCTGACTTCTGCAGAGAATGACTGTTTGTATGATAGCAGCTATTTTATCACTATTTTCTGTAGCTTGGTTAGCTTTGCTTGGTCCATAAGCTTGTCAACAGGTACAGCTTCCCCTGACATAACCTTGCGAAAAACATTTGAGAGCAACACTGATTCTTAATGGTACTGCAACGATTCGTGGTTGACAAAACGAACTATAGCTTTCTTCCAATTTTTAAATGTCACAAGTTGGCCTGTTAATTGAGAGGAGGACATTCCTTCTTTTGCAGCAAATAATACACTACTGGCCATTAAAATTGTAACACCAAGAAGAAATGCAGATGATAAACAGGTATTCATTGGACAAATATATTATACCAGAACTGACATGTGATTACATTTTCACACAATTTGGGTGCATAGATCCTGATTCAAATGTTTCAAATGTTTGTATAGCTTATGGGACTTAACTACGGGGCCATCAGTCCCTAAACTTACAAACTACTTATGAACTACTTAACACTAAGGACGACACAAATATCCATGCCCGAGGGGGGATTCGAACCCCGACTGTAGTGGCGGTGCAGACCGTGACTGGAGCGCCTCAGTCCCCTCGCCCACCGCGGTCGGCAGATCCTGATTAATCAGTACCCAGAACAACCACCTCTGGCTGTAATAACGGCCTTGATACTCCTGGGCATTGAGTCAACCAGAGCTTGGATGACGTGTACAGGTACAGATGCCCATGCAGCTTCAACACGATACCACAGTTCCTCAAGAGTAGTGACTGGCGTATTGGGACGAGCCAGTTGCTCGGCCACCGTTGACCAGATGTTTTCAATTAGTGACAGATCTGGAGAATGTGCTGGCCAGGGCAGCAGTCGAACATTTTCTGTATCCATAAAGGCCCGTACAGGACCTGCAACATGCGGTCGTGCATTATCCTGCTGAAACGTAGGGTTCCACAGGCATCGAATGAAGGGTAGAGCCACGGGTCGTAACACATCTGAAATGCAACGGCCGTCGATGCGAACAAGAGGTGACTGAGATGTGTAACCAATGGCACCCCATTCCATCACACCGGGTGATACGCCAGTATGGTGATGACGAATACACGCTTCCAATGTGCGTTCACCACAAATGTCACCAAACACGGATGCGACCATAATGATGCTGTAAACAGAACCTAGATTCATCTGAAAACAATTCGTGCACCCAGGTTCGTCATTTAGAATACCTGTATGTGATGCAGCGGCCAGGGTAACCGCAGCCACGGTCTCCGAGCTAACAGTCCATGCTGCTGCAAACGTCGTCTAACTGTTTGTGTGGTTGGTTGTTGTCTTGCAAATGTCCCCATCTGTAGAGTCAGGGATCGAGACGTGGCTGCGCGATCCGTTGCAGCCTTGCGGATAAGATACCTGTCATCTTGACTGCTAATGATATGAGGCCGCTGGGATCCAGCACGGCGTTCTGTATTGCCCTCCTGAATCCACCGATTCCATATTCCACTAACAGTCATGGGATCGCGACCAAAGCGAGCAGCGATGTCGCGATACGATAAACCGCAATCGCAATAGGCTACATTCCGACCTTTATCAAAGTCGGAAACGTGATGGTACGCATTTCTCCTCCTTACACGCGCCATCACAGCAACGTTTCACCAGGCAACGCTGCACAACTGCTGTTTGTGTATGAGAAATCGGTTGGAAACTTTCCTCGTGTCAGCATGTTGTAGATGTCGCCACATCACAGCAACGTTTCACCAGGCAACGCTGCTCAACTGCTGTTTGTGTATGAGAAATCGGTTGGAAACTTTCCTCGTGTTAGCACGTTGTAGATGTCGCCACAGGCGCCAATCTTGTGTGAGTGCTCTGAAAAGCTAATCATTTGCATGTCACAGCATCTTCTTCCTGTCGGTTACATTTCGCGTCTCTAGCATGTCATCTTCGTGGTGTAGCAATTTTAATGGCCAAGAGTGTAGACATATTTTAAACTAAACACCGTCCTCTGTTTCTGAATATGCAAGCCACTTATATTTAGAAAGCCAGGAATAGCAAAATTTCCAACTCCACCACCTTCTCCCAGACACCCAATGTGGCTTTGGTCTTTCCTTCTCCACTGACGACCAACTCCTTCAACTTACGCAACTCCTTTCCCTCCAGCTAAATTCCCGTTGTGGCGCCATTTTTGTGTCCTTAGACCTTGAACAGGCCTACAATCGGATCTGGCACTCTGGCCTGCTCTTCAAACTCCAAACCTATGCTCTTCCCATCAATCTCATCCGGGTCATTGCCTCCTTCCTCTCCAACCGCCCCACCTATGTTACCATCCACAACACCGACTCCCGTCTTTTCTATCCCTCTGCTGATGTTCCCCAAGGCTCTGTCCTTTCTCCCCTCCTGTATCTCCTATATACCTCTGATATGCCTAAACCTGCCCCTCCTGTACACCTCTTCCAATATGCTGATGACACCGCTTTCCTTGCCTTAGCTCCCACCCTCGCCCATTCCAACCGCCTGCTCGAAGAACACCTTGACCTCTTTGCCGCTTGGTGCAACCAGTGGCTCCTGTCTTATAAATCCTCTCAAAACCCAGGCGATCATCGTAGACCGTACTACCCCTTCCTTCCGTTCCCGAAATTTTTCTGCCTCCATAACTGTCCCATCTGCCTCACCCCTACCCTAAAGTACCTGGACCTCACTATTGATCGCACCCTCTTCTGGACTCCCCATCTGCACACTATCCATGAAAAAGACCGCTCCCGCCTCCACCTCCTCAAACTCCTCAACCCTTCTACCGTACTGTATACCTACAAATCCCTCATCCGTCCTATCCTATGTGTCGCCCATCCAGCCTGGATCTCCGCTCCCCCATCCTTCTACAAATCTCTGGAGATACTGGAGCACCATGCCCTCCGCCTCGCCTTCCTTATCCCCCTTTATTCCCCCTCCCCCACGCGGATCCCTTTCCCCCGACTCGTTCTCTTTATTGAACATCTCTGCCCCCGTTACATATCCCACCTAATCCTTTAGTCCATCCCCTTCTCTCTACACCTGGTCCATTGACGCGCCTCGACCACTGTATTCCCCCTGCTCTCCACTTGTCCACTCTCCAGATCCTTTCCTGTGGCAACTTCCGTACCCTCCCCCTCCCGGATGATGCCCTCCGACCTGACATCTACCCTTCATACCAGCTGTGATCCTTCCCCTTGCTCCCTCTCCCCCTTCTCTCCCTGAGGGCCCCGACTATCCCTCCCTTCCCGTCCCTTCTCCCCCCCCCCCCTCATTCCACTCAGCTGTCTCTCCGCATCCTCCTTACTGCCCTCCCCATTCCTTCTTCCCCGTGGCTTCCTGGGACATCATCCCCCCCGTCCCTTCCCCACCGGCCCTGTGGCTCCTCCCCACTCTATCCCTCTCCTCTCACCCCTTTTCCCCCCACACCACATTTTTCAATGCTGTCAGTGCCCCGCCATCTGTAGTACATTCTTTGTGCTTCCATGTGAGTGCTTTGATAAGTGTGGTGCCTTTTAGTCACATTATTGTATCTTACAACAGTGGACGGCCAACCTGCAGCCGACACCATCAGTTTTAACTCGTGTATTTTTCCGAGTGTGTGTTGTGTTTTTTGCTCCAGTCACTGTCTGCACGGCCACTATGGTCGGGGGTTCGAATCCCCCCTCGGGCATGGATATTTGTGCCATCCTTAGTATTAGCTAGTTCATAAGTAGTTTGTAAGTTTATGGTCTGATGACCCCGTAGTTAATTGCCATAACATCAACAAACATTTGAACATTGTTTGAAACAGAGAAATTTTTTAACATCGAATATTAATTTAAGTGTAATATAGTCCTTTCTGAAGGGATTTGTGTGGATTGTTGCCTTGTATGTGAGTGAAGGATGGACGATAAACGGTGTGGACAGGAAGAGGATAGAAGAGGCTTTTGAAATGTGGTGTTACAGAAGAATGCTGAAAATTAGGTGCGTGGATCGCGTAACTAATGAGGAGGTACTGAACAGAATTGGAAAGAAAAGGAATTGACTAAAAGAAGGGATCGATTAGTAGGACACATTCTTAGACATCAAAGAATTGTGAATTTAGCAATAGAGGGAAGTGTGTGGGGTAAAAATCGCCGAGGGAGACCAAGAGATGAATACACTAAACAGATGAAAATGGTTGAAGGTTGCCGTTCTTGTGGTGTCGCACAAGTACAAAGTGCGCGCCACTTACTTTCGCCGCGCGCCGTCATGCACGCACGGCGCGGCGTTCTCACGACGACAGCCACGAGCGCCCTCTGCGACAACGCCGCTCGTGGCCACCACTGAAGGACTTGCGACTTCGGACTGAGATAGCAACGAGTTAGGACCTCCGTAATCAGATAGGCACCAGTGAAGACTTTGCTATTGTACAGGCACTAGGCAGGCCTCTAACAACTATGTATCAACATTCTGCAGTACTATGTAAAAGTTAAGTATTGTTACATTCTGTGCAATATATCTCATTCTAATTTACTCGAGTGTTTATAGTTTCTGGCTGCTCCCCTCCGTACCTGCATCAGCGTGTCGGTCTCATTCCACTCGGCCACCGACACCTACGACGAGGCTGGGACACATAAGCGGCGACGAAGTTGGGACACAAAAGTGGCGACGAGGATGGGATAGAACCGTGGACCAGCACGCTAGCAGCAGTCAGACAGCAGCAGTCGGAGCACGCAAAAATTGCTCCCGCCCACCCACCCTTATTATAAGATTTTTGGGGGAACATATTCTGTTACGTATTTTGTGGACTTTTTTGTTGCAGAGCGAGTCCTCTTTCATATTGCATTTGTGTTTTGTACTAATTTACTTGTATACGCGGCGCCTAATCGGTCAGCATGGCCACTACCCCGAACCCAAACTTAATGGAAATTATTCAGTTACAGACGGCGCAAATCTCACAACTTCTCAACGCAGTGGCGCAGTTGACGACGACTCAACAACAGCCGTCGCATCAGCAGCCCACACCTGCCGCCGCAACACTTCCTACGTTTCGCCAATACAACGAACGTGAGGAAGAATGGAGTGATTATCTGGCGCAGTTTCAAGAACTCGTAGCGGCTCATCAACTTACAGGTCAGACTGTTAAGCATCTTTTATTGTCTGTGGTGGGCCCCAAAACTTTCGTGTTACTGCAAAAACTATTCCCGCACGCATCTCCTCGTGATGTAGACTTTGAACAAATTGTAGATGCACTGAATGCTCATTATGAGAGAAAAGTTCTTGTAGCCGCTGCACGATACCGATTTTTCAGACTTAAAAAGTTACCGCAGCAGTCACACCAAGAGTGGATTACGGAATTGAAGGGCTTAACCCGCCAATGTAAATTTACTTGCTCTTGTGGACTTTCGTATAGTGACGTGATGTTGAGGGATGCGATTACGCAGAATATTCAGGACCCCAGAATTAGAGCAGCAATTCTGAAACAGTCTGACCCCTCATTAGACAGTGTACTGCAGCTTATAGAAGCGCATGATACTTTTGACTTAGCAGATGTAGAAATGCAAAGCCTCAGTGTAAATTCAGTGCGCCGCAACGGACGCTTTCCTTGCCGTAGTTCTCAGTATAGCACTAGTGATTCTTATTTTTCTACCGGCCGTGCTGAACAGACAGTGAACAGTAGCCAGAGTAAAAGTGCGACGCAAAGGTCGCCCCGTAGTGTTAGACCCAGTAATTTGAATAACGGGCGCCAACGCTCATTTCAGAAAAATGTACGTAAATCTTGCCCCCAGTGTGTGTCTCGCCACAAGCGTGCTCATTGCCCTAGTCGCAACGCAACCTGTTATCAATGTGGCAAATCGGGACATGTGCAGTCTGTGTGTATGCAAGTTAAAAACTCAAAGAACGGTGCCGTTAGAAACAGTGCTTCGCATAGTGCGAGAGCAGTGCATACAGTCAATGTCATAGACGCTGTGGAGTTTAACAGTGCTTTAGTTGGTTCTCCATTGCAAGAAAGTAGTTCTGCGCCTATGGCAAAACTATATAGTGCGCCACGTAGCAAGCGCCGACGAGCGCGTAAAACAGTGCAACGGAAACGGGTTCGGGACAAGCAAAATGACTATGAACAGTGCATTCCTGTAGTGAAAATAGTGCCTTCTGCAACTGCTCCTTGTAATAGTGCCCAGTACTGTGTAGCTAGTGACAGTAGACATCAAGTAGCTACTCAAAAGTGTAGTGCAGTAGTTAGTGACTCTGTAGTAGCCTCGCATTGCGCGGACGCCGTTCCGGCGGTAGTGTCATCTAGTGACAGTGTGGTTAATCCGCTGTGTGCCGAGTATGCGCCACTTCCTACCGCAAACCGTAGCAGACGTTGCCCACATTCGCGCACCTGTCGAGCGCCGCAAGCAAAAACTTTTTGTGAATCTTTCCATTGACAATAAGACTGTGCAATTTCAGCTCGACACTGGTTCCGCTGTTACCTTAATTAATAAAGATACTTATGAACTTCTGGGTTCGCCAACATTGTCGCCGTCACAGCAAGTGTTAACAGCTTATACAGGTGAAAATATTCCCGTGCTAGGAACGTGTAGCCTGCCTGCCTCTTTCCAAGGTATAACAAAAACAGTTGCTTTTGTAGTTCTTCAGGCCAAATCGACACAGAACATTTTTGGACTAGATGCCTTTGACTTGTTTGGTTTATCAGTTCAAAGAGATGTGCTTCAAATTTCGTCAATAGTGCCTCAGGATAAAATCAATGCCTTGTGTGACAAATATAGTGACTTGTTTTCGCCGGAACTAGGTTGTGCAAAAGACTTCGTGGCACATGTAACTTTAAAAGAATCTGCAGTTCCAAAATTTCGTAAAGCTAGACCAGTGCCTATCGCCTTGCGTGATACAGTTGCCGAAGAACTTAAACGTTGGCAAGATAGTGGGGTGATTTCTCCTGTTTCTGCGAGTCAGTGGGCCTCGCCTATAGTAATTATACCCAAGCCGTCAGGAAAACTTCGTCTCTGTGCGGACTTCAAATCAACAGTGAACAGTCAAACAATTGTAGACACTTACCCTCTGCCCAGACCTGAGGAACTGATGGACAAATTAGGACAGTCTCGCTTCTTTTCCAAGATTGATTTAGCAGAGGCATACTTACAGATTCCACTTGATGACGAGTCAAAAAAGTTTTTCGTCATTAATACTCACATGGGCCTTTTTCAATTTCAACGCCTACCCTTTGGCAGTTCTTCCGCTCCCGCTATTTTTCAGCGTTTTTTGAAACAGCTGACAGTTTCTGTACCGTGTTGTTCGAACTATTTAGATGATATTGTGGTATCCGGACGTACAGTTGAAGAACATTTAGCAAACCTGGAGTGCCTTTTCCAAGTTTTGACTGCAGCGGGTCTACGTTGCAATAAAGCAAAGTGTTCGTTTTTTCAAACTGAAATAGAGTACCTAGGCCATGTGATTAATGCCCAAGGAATTCATCCCTTACAGTCACATCTTCGAGCAATCAAAGACTTGCCTCCTCCTAAGAATGAGCATGAATTGCAAGCAGTAATGGGAAAGCTTAACTATTATTTCAGATTTATTCCCAATGCCTCTCAGATTGCAGCTCCACTGCATCACTTACGTAGGAAGAATGTTCCTTTTGTATGGTCTAAAGATTGTCAGGTTGCCTTTGACAAACTAAAGTCTGCACTACTCAGTGATGCATGTTTGATTCCCTTTGACCCACAGAAGCCTGTAGTGTTAGCAGTTGACGCCTCGTCGTACGGTCTGGGTGTTGTTCTGTCGCATCGTATTGGATGTCACGATCGTCCTATTGCCTTTGCATCCAAGCTACTGACGCCAACGCAACAGAATTACAGTCAGATAGAAAAGGAGGCCTTAGCAATCATTTACGGCGTCACAAAGTTTCATCATTATCTGTATGGCAGAAAATTCTATTTGTTGACAGACCACAAGCCTCTCACGTCGTTGTTCTCACCCACAAAGCCAATTCCGCCACGTACGGCACAAAAGCTTCAGCGATGGTCCTTGATATTGTCAAATTATCAGTATGAGATTTTGTACCGACCTACCACTAAACATGCCAACGCGGACACACTTTCCCGACTTCCGGTTGGCCAGGATGTATCATTTGATTCTTCAGAAATGGCATGTTGTCAGATAGACTCCAGAGATGCTTCCGCTGTCGGAGACTTTCCTTTGAACTCTCGTCGGGTTGCACAGGAAACAGCTGCGGATGCAGACCTAAGTGTGGTAGCACGTTTTGTTCGCTCAGGGTGGCCTGCCAGAGCCAAAGACATTGATCGGCCTCTGGTTCGACGTTATTTTGCACAACGTCATGCATTGTCTTTAAGTCAGGGTGTACTGTTGTTGCATACCGACAACGACCAAACACGAGTGATTGTTCCTCGTTCCCTGCAACGTGAAGTGTTACGCCTCCTGCATCAAGGACATTGGGGCATTGTTAGGACAAAGCAACTGGCCAGACGTCATTGTACCTGGGTTGGTATGGACGCTCAGATAGAGAGCATGACATCACAGTGTACAGTTTGTGCGGAGCATCAGGCGGCTCCTCCACAGCGTTTCTCAGACTGGCCATGCCCCAAGGGACCATGGCAACGTTTACACATTGACTTTGCTGGACCTTTCTGGAATACGCGCTGGTTAATTGTTGTAGACGCTTTCAGCAAGTTTCCTTTTGTGATTGCCATGAACTCAACGACGGCGTCTAGTACAATCAGTGCCTTAACATCAGTGTTTTGCATCGAAGGCTTGCCTGAAACTATCGTCAGTGACAATGGACCTCAGTTTGTTAGTGCGGAATTTCAACAGTTTTGTCGTGTGAATGGCATTCAGCATATTACCACTGCACCTTTTCACCCTCAGTCTAATGGTGAAGCAGAACGTTTCGTTCGAACATTCAAGTCTCACATGGAGAAGATGAAAGGTCAGCACTCCAGGCAGCAAGCTCTTCAAATTTTCCTGTCTACGTATCGGTGCATGCCACGTGACGGCCCGTCTCCTGCCGAGCTGCTACACGGCCGCCGTCACCGCACTCTCCTTCACCTGCTGCAGCCTCCCACGCACCGAGTCGGTTTGTATGGCGCTACGCGTTTTCAGGTTTCCACGCCGGTGCTGTACAGGGTGTTTGCTGGAAACAAGAAGACATGGTTGCCGGGCACCATTCAGCGCGTGCTTGGTCGCAATATGTTTATTGTACGTTCTTCCACAGGGTCGGAGCTGCGGCGCCACGCAAACCAATTGCGCCTGCACAGGCCGCGCGATCCTGTCTCCGGTTTCTTGATTCCAGACCCAGTTCACCGCCAGGGAGCACAGCCACATCGTTCGTCCCCGGACTACGAGATCCCTATGGACGTCGACGTACATCCGACGCAGTCGTCGCCGCCGCTGTCGCCGCCGCAGATGACAGCGTCACCGAGAGGGACTCCGGGACCGTGCGGGCCCCCCCAGCTTGGGCCACGCACCTCAGAAGATGACCTGCTCCCTCTGGGCGGGGGCGGGCGCCCTTCCCCAGGTTTCGGCGGGTTCCCTGGAGGATCGCAAGGCGGATGCCGGGGCGCGGACGGCGTCTCGATCCCGGCCTCAGCTACGACGCCCGTCCCACCAGTAACGCCCCCGCCCAGGCCCTCCTCCCAGTGCCGTCGCCGTGGCCCTCAGCCCTACGCCACGACGGCGCGGCGGTTTGGGGGGGAGGGGTGTGGTGTCGCACAAGTACAAAGTGCGCGCCACTTACTTTCGCCGCGCGCCGTCATGCACGCACGGCGCGGCGTTCTCACGACGACAGCCACGAGCGCCCTCTGCGACAACGCCGCTCGTGGCCACCACTGAAGGACTTGCGACTTCGGACTGAGATAGCAACGAGTTAGGACCTCCGTAATCAGATAGGCACCAGTGAAGACTTTGCTATTGTACAGGCACTAGGCAGGCCTCTAACAACTATGTATCAACATTCTGCAGTACTATGTAAAAGTTAAGTATTGTTACATTCTGTGCAATATATCTCATTCTAATTTACTCGAGTGTTTATAGTTTCTGGCTGCTCCCCTCCGTACCTGCATCAGCGTGTCGGTCTCATTCCACTCGGCCACCGACACCTACGACGAGGCTGGGACACATAAGCGGCGACGAAGTTGGGACACAAAAGTTCTTATGAGGAGATGAAGAGGCTTGCTCAGGATAGAGTAGGGTGGTGAGCTGCATCAAACCAGTCTCAGGACTGAAGACAACAACAATATATAAGCAATGTTTATTCATTATTTCACCAAGGCCTTGTCTATGCGTACCGGTATACATACTTTATCACGTTCACAAAGCCAATATACTAAAATATTACCATGTGCGAGCAACAGTTAACACATTCCAATGGAAATGTTAAGTTACAGATTGTAAGCGCGGGGAAGAAAAGAGAGTATTGAGCAGTGATCGATTTGTGTAGGTAGCAGCAGGCAACAGTACGACTGCCCGCAGTGAGTGGTCTGAGGGCAAAAACTAAAATACGAATGGTTCAATTTAGTAGAAATCTTCACCGTTTCAGTGGCCGCCTCCGTAGTTCAGCGGTAGCGTCGCTGACTACCACTTAGGAGGCCCGGGTTCGATTCCCGGCAGTGGACTAGGTGTGGTGTGTTTTCCTAATCTTCGTCATCTCATCATCATTGGCACGTAAGTAGCCCAGGCGGCGTCAAATAAAAAGACTTACACCAAGGCTGCCGAACAAACCCACAAGGGATCTTCCGGCCAAGAAAGCCATACGCTCATTTCCTTTACCGTTTCAGTGATGGTTATACTTATGATCCAAAGGTAAAATTCTAACATTTTAGGTGCCGGAACGCGCCCCTTCAACCACCCAACCCTCCCCCCCCCCCCCCATGGGGCCACAGAAAAACACTTTTGATAAAACTTACATTTAGAAATCATATTTTAGAAAATACTGTTCCGAAATAGAGGTTTATAAACCAAAATAAGCCTCTCTTATAATCAGAAGCATAAAATCACGAGGTTCAATAAATATAAATGTACCAGTGTCATTTTGTCCCTAGTTCCGCTTCATACTTACTGGCAGAGGTTGGTAGTCTGTTTTCAACTGCTGTCAGCTGCAACCTTCGAACAGCTGCTTTGCTGTGAACATGTGTTCAGTATTCATCAACAAGGCATTTAGCTGTTCAAGACGATGAAGATATTCCTGCTCCATCTGGATCGGATTTCCCACGACTTCACGCAACGTTAATTCCGTGTGACTTTCGTACCATAGCAGCTGCTCGTTGCGTCACGCCTGAGTGGTGTCCCAGCTATCTTGTCCACCCAAAATATCTCTGGAACAATAACAGCTATTGGAAAACGACTTTCACGGCTGGGGCCATAAATGTACATATTTCGAAACATTCTAAAACGAAAGCAAATGTGGTTTTTAACACAGGAGAATTTATGTAGTGGCGGGTTTCGAACCACCTACCCTTCATGTCACAGTCCGGCACCTTACCCACTACGCTACGGCTATAAATCAAAACTAGAGTTCTTTAATCTCATACTATTGATGGCCGTTGTTAACTGATGTTATTATGGCATTTGTAGACATTAGGTTATCATTTATCGTACGAAGAACGATGTGTTTTTGTTAATTCCTCAGTGTGCCGTTGCTTTGACATGACAACGTGTAAGTTACAATAAGAAAATCATCAAATACGCGAGGAATGTCACGTGACATCTCCGAACGGCTGGTTTTCGTTAATTCAATGGAGGGTGTCAAATCTCCGTTATTTTTGCAAATATGTCTCAAACGATACGAGATATGAAAAAAACATAAGGGAGCTAAGTTGTAGAGAATTTTCTCCTCTACCAATTAGGTTATTCAATTTTCGTGTCAGATGAACGGTTCGTCTGCAATTACAATTATATTACAAACGGCTTTTTTTTGCTTTTACTATCGTATTTTTCGCCAGAATAATTTGAAAAAGGGAGGTTCTGGTCTCTGGTGGCCTACAATCATGTCTGTAAAATTTGGTGCTGATCGATTGAACGGTTCGTCTTAAAAACAGGGAACACGTTACGGACAGACAGACAGACATATATCCCAAAATCGTCGTTATTTTTGCAAATATCTTTGAAACGCTACGAGATATGAAAAAAAAAAAAAAAAAAACCAAACCATAAGAGAGCAAAGTTGTAGAGAATTTTCTCCTCTACAAATTAGGTTATTCAATTTTAGTGTCAGATGAATAGTTAAGCCGTTATTTTCATTTAAATTTCGAGCTGTCAAAAGACGATCGCACAGGCCCACTTTTACTACCGTAACCTAAAGTGGGCCAAAAATGTTCAAATGTTTGTTGATGTTATGGCAATTAACTACGGGCTCATCAATCCATAAACTTACAAACTACTTATGAACTAGCTAATACTAAGGACGGCACAAATATCCATGCCCGAGGGGGGATTCGAACCCACGACCGTAGTGGCCGTGCAGACCGTGACTGCAGCGCCTCAGTCTCCTCAGCCACCGCGGCCGGCGCTCTGCAGTCTCTGTAGTGCACAATGACTTCTTCAATCAAAAGAAACTCATCGCTGTTACAAATGCTCTGCTAAAAACAAAAACCTTCCTTGAAGATTGTAGAGGTGGTATGAGATTTGAAAAAATGCTGGTAGAAGCAAGAAATTTCAGAAGCAGCCAATATTCCCGCATCATTTTCATCAAATATGGAACCAGTCCGTATAAGACACAAGAAAAGAGTTTGGTTATGAAGCAGAAGGTGAACCTATTCATGATGCGGAAAATCATTTAAAAAATTAATTTTTATTTTGTAATGTTGGATAATGCAATAAATTCACTTGACGAGTGGTTTCATCACATTGACAACCTAAATCGTGTATTTGGCTGTCTGTACAAAATACATGATGCCCTCCCCCCCCCCCCCCCCCCAAAAAAAAAAAGAAAGACCAGCTCTCAAAGCTGTTCTTGAAAAATGTGTTAATTTGGAAGTGTCTCTAACTCACAAAGGCTCTAAAGATATTGAAGTTACTGATCTATGCATTGAATTATAAGCCATTGCTAGAGGAGTACCCAGTAACTCGGGGCTGCACAAAGTTCTATTTGTAAAAATGGACTTACAAACATTGTACCTGATTTCGTTACTGCAATAAGAGTGTTGCTTACACTTCCGGTGTCTGTAGCCAGTGGTGAGCGCAGCTTCTCGAAATTAAAACTCATAAAAACATATCTGTGATCCACAATGACTCAAGAGAGACTTATGGGGTTGGCAAATTTGTCAAATGAACGAGAAACAGCAGACACAATCGATTTAAATGAGATGGTCTCAGATTTTGAAAAAGCCAAGGCAAGAAATATGAAATTTGTGTGACTCTTTGTATAACGAAGCTTATAATATTATCAATTATTGTAAACCTTTTTAAAAACATAATGTATAAACAACGAAAAAGTAACATTGTTGTATAAAAGTGTATTATGTGCCCCATTAATAATGGGGAAATATGTTTACGTAATACATATGTTGTGATTATGTATTTCAATTAAAATAATGGGGAAATATGTTTACGTAATACATATGTTGTGATTATGTATTTCAATTAAAAAAATGCAAAGTGTATTTTACATTGATGTTTTATTGCGATTTTATTGAATGGGGCGCCATTAGAATAAATTGCTTAGGCACCCGGCCAGCCCTGTTCTTCAGTCATAATTTGTCACCGAAAGCTTCACGATAGTGAGTGGAAAAGAATTCACAAGTATTATTTGCACAGGTAATAAATTCGCGCCCAACTGTAAAATAGAATAAAACATATCTATGACTTGTTTTTACACTTTTTATAATTTAACCAATTATACTACGAAAATAATTGCACAGGAAATAAATTGAATACGTTCTCATTAATATGAAAGTGTAAGAAGAGCAACGTGGTGGAAATGAAGGGTATATAATCAGCTCGTAAAATAATTAAGCAGCTTCTTTGTTACTAGCCAAAGAGAAAGGTCATAACACTTTAATTAACATGAGTTTCTATATGTAAAAATGGAAATAAAATAACACTGTTGCTGTTCGTAGTCTTTGGCGGCCTTCATAATATTTGACTCGGTGGCGCCGCGTATGAACTTCAGCATGGCAGTAACAATAGCGGCAGCATCAAAGCTGGTCGCGGAGGCGTTAAAACCGCTCACAGTAACAGCAGCACACGTTCTCAGTGGCGCCATCACGTTGGCGACCCATTGTCACGTTCACTTGTGTATGCAAACTATAGTTACGATTTGGTTTATTACATGTGTACTATTTCAGATTTACAGTGCCGACCTGTTTAAAAAATGAAAACAATAAAAAAATAATACAATTAAAAGCCTTCAGTTCCATTGTCCCCCACCCCCCTTTGACTGCGCCACTGAAGAGAAGCACATTTTTTATTAAATCAAAGTGTGCGAGGAACGATTTATTATCAAGTTCTTTGTTTGGTACTACAGTATGTACTACTTTAACATATTGGGCAGTTGTACATTTGCTATTGCTTCAGGACATTAAGACGAGATAAAAGAGAAAAACAGGGCGTTAATATATTTAAAGATCGAGAAAGTTAGTTATCTGAAAGTAAGTACGTAAGTTTTTAACTTGTCTCTTCTTTCCGCCCTCGGTCCTGTTACCAAGACACTTCATTAGTGCCGGACTAAGGCTGTGGGAGGCCCGGAGCGGTAGCAAAACAAAATGAGGGCCCCGTCCACTTGGAAATACATGTATTACTTTAAAAAAGTAACTTTTGAGATTTGGATTCCCCCAGGACGAGAAGCACGGGACAGCTCAAAAAAAAAAAAAAAAAAAAAAAAAAAAAAAAAAAAAAAAAAGTAGCTTTCGAGATTTGGGGGCTCGAAATAATAATAATAAGATAGAATAAGAATAATTTTTTTTAAAAACATGCTTTCGAGGTATTTGGAGGCCTCCAAAACCAGAGGCCCAGGGCGGTCCGCTCCCTACCCTAGCGCTGCACGTGAGGAGCCGTATTGCTTCGTACGGCGTCAGGGTATGAAGACGAGAATTTCTATTCACTAACCGCCGCGGTGGCGTAGCCTAGCGGTCTAAGGCGCCTCGCTGCGGAGCGAGCGGTTGCTCGCCGTCGGAGGTACGAGTCCTCCCTCGGGCATATATGTGTGTGTGTGTCTGTCTGTGACTGTGTGTGTGTGTGTGTGTTGTTCTTAGGTTAGTTTGTAAGTTACGGACTGATGACCACACAGTTTGGTCCGATAGATTTACAAACATTTTTTATTCACTAACCTGATATCTTCTTACGCCGCTGTTGTCGCTGCGCGGAAGCAGCACTCAGGTCGTAGATCAATTGTCTCTTGATTGTGACATCGCAATCAGTACACAGAAGCACAGCTTCAGCATGAGAAGAACTGGTGAATTTCGTTTCGCTATGACGGAGATTTGCTGTTAGTCCAGTCAATTGGCGTCCAAAACAGCCCATCTCGTCACAAAATTCAAAAAGATTTTTTCACAAGGGTTCTGCATGTTTTTGGGGGCGCTGAATTCGAATTTCAAGTTTGCTACCTTGTAGGAGTTCGGTTTCACAACGATCAACAACAAAAATCCTCAAATTTTCGCACTTTTTTTCAGTGTCTCGCTTCTATCTCGAAAACCGTGCGTTTCTCAAAGATGTCCATTCTGCACAAAATTGAAGTAGACAAACTTCCTACAAAATGCGCTACTCAGGTCTGATTTTCTGACGAGCGGTATTGGTGCTAGAGCTGAAAAACAGTGATTTTTGGCCCTTCTGCGAAAACGTCAAAGGCGGCCGCGGTGGCCGAGGGGACTGCGGCGCGTCAGTCACGGTCTGCACGGCCACTACGGTCAGGGGTTCGAATCCCCCCTCGGGCATGGATGTTTGTGCCTTCCTTAGTGTTAGCTGGTTCATAAGTAGTTTGTAAGTTTAGGGACTGATGACCCCGTAGTTAAATCCCATAAGCTATACAAACATTGGAACATTTTTTTTTTTTGAAAACATCAAAAACGCCCAACCGCACGCCCTACAACTCAAGAAATATACATGTTATCAACAAAACTCCTACACCACGTGAAAGTACATTAAATTTCCTAGAAGGGACGTCTGTAATATTCAATTGTCTCGTAAGGAGGCGGGGTGAGCACCACAACGAAAATTACGAGCATTTCCTCCTGCGCCTATAGTGAAACGCCCCCTCCTACCTGCCCATGTCTCGACGGCGCTTTATTTTCGATGCGCTGTACTAACAGGTGGTTGTTTTGAATGATTCAGTAAGAAGTAAATTTGACAAAAATATTGACAAATTATATTTAAAACTCAGAGGTGCCTACAGGGAGGGGGGGGGGGGTCATGACGCAAACTGCATCATTGAAATTTCTGGGGGTGGGTGAAAAATTAGTACTTTTGGTCAGCCTGTGGGGGGGGGGGGGGATTTATAAAAGAATTTACAAATCGCGGAATAATATCAAATCAGCATGTGTTATGAAATGAGGAAGTGCCGAGCCCAGGAATAGGTCATCAAATGTTAGGATAATAAAAACAGAGGAGTACATTTGCCGCTTTCAGCTTGCCCAAGCTTGTTTGGGGGCCAGGCAGGTGCGCCGCCGCGCGTTGTCAACAGAACGGGCAGGCTGCTTCACCAACACCACCTAGAAGACAAGGCCTCACAACAGTGACCAGGCCGTGACTGGCGAGAAATGCAGGCCTGAGCGCGCACTTCATGCTACGTAAGCAAGGTAGTTCCGAGCCGGCGCGATCGCTAGCCGATTGGCCGGCCGCTGGGGCACTGCCCACTGCGTCATAGCGGGCAGCCACTGAGCTAGCGATCGCGCCGGCTGGGAACTATCTTGCTTACGCAGCATGATGTGCGCGAACAGGCCTGAATTTCTCGCTGGCCACAGCCTGGTCAGTGTGACGTAGCACGGCCAGTTGTGAGGCCTTGTCTTCTAGGTGGTGTTGGCTTCACTCCTGGCCGAGCCAAGCTGAACCCAGCACAAGCAGGCTACGGGAAACTTGCTTGCCTGCCCGCCTTACCGCTGTGCTACGCTACCTAGTGGTTTAGTCTGCTCGCACCATTGTCGTGTTTAGGAAGTTAATGAAAAGTCTTACCTATTTTATCTGGATATGAAAAGACGAATGCCAATATTATATATATTCACTTCAGGTTTTTTCTACATTTTCGGAGTTTTTCTCTGTTCTAAGAAGGGGCCGGTTTCAAAGGTTTCATTTTCTGAAAATACGTTTTTATCAAAACTTAAATTTTACAAGGAGTTCTGTGATACTCAGATGGAATCAAATTACATACCTCTTCGTCGTCATCCTGCAGAGTACAATAAGCTTTTAAGGCGTAAAACCACGATAGAACTAAATGTGCCACGGCGGAGAGGCCGAGAGCGTTGAGGCGCTATACTACGTTGCACAAGGTCGTTCCCCGTCAGGGGTTCTAATTCCCCCCCCCCCCCCCCACCTCGGGCATGGTTGTTGGTGCTGTCTTTAGTATGAGATAGTTCATAAGTATAACAATGGAAAGTCCAGGTTGGAATTAATAATATTGTGAGGACAGTTTACAACTCACCGCAAAGACGTGGCGACGAGCTGCGACAGGCACTTACAAAAGACACGCACATACAACACATTCAGCTATCGGCCATGGCCTTCTTTAGAAAATAGAACTCTCACGCAATCACACAGGCACACAACACAGTCATACAACCATCACCTCTGATTCGAAGTGCGGCAGTCAGAGGTGATGGTTGTATGCCTGTGTTGTGTGCCTGTTTGATTGCGTGAGTGTTCTATTTTCTGAAAAGGCGATGGCCGATAGCTGAAAGTGTTGTATGTGTATGTCTTTTGTATGTGCCTGTCGCAGCTCGTCGCCACGTCTTTGCAGTGAGTTGTAAACTGTCCTCACAATATTATTAATAGTTCATAAGTAGTTTGTTAGTTTAGGGACTGATGACCCCACAATAAGTCCCATGAGCTTTACAAACATTTGAACATATTAGAACGAAATGTAAGTTTGGCTCCTTGTCAGACTAAATCGACTGTGGCTCCCTAAATGGCGTAAGAAATGCTATAATCTTGCCAGTTATATGTTGGTCATAATCCAGCATCTTATCACAGGCACCTTCGCTATCTACGACAGCCTTCACTAAATCTATCTCAGACTGTACTGATAGAAGCATGTCACAATAACTATTCCAACGAGTTGAATCACACTGCTTTAAAGATGCATGCAATCTCAAACAGAGACCTCTTCTCTTAAAATAGGAAACCGTACTCCGCACTGTATTAAGAACGTCTTATATATTTGGGACATTTTCTTTCAAAAACTATTCGTTCAGAACACGTTTCATGACTGTGTTTATACAATGAGCCATGCATAGAAGATATGTCACGAGAGCTTTAACAATTTTACTGCCCTGCTCGGTGACAAACGTAATTTTGGCTACGTCTTCACGAGAAACACGTATAGCGTCTAAGCGTTCTTCTAATTCTTTCCGAATGTCTGTGCCAGTTTTTGGGCAGTCGGGAACTACAGAGCACATCAGCATATATTTATGCAAACGGCAATCGGAATTTATGTGCATTGTGATGTACATGTATTGCACCTCTTTGTAACTGTCTGTCCACCGATCAATTGTACTTGCACATGTACCGGAACAAATCACATGCACCTCGTCCGGGAGCATTTTGCTGTGTGCTTTATCAGCTAAGGTTTAGACTTTTGTGGCTACTGTCCCTCTAGAAGGTATAAGATTTTTAATATTAACTGACCCATATTTTTTTCCCATGTCGATCAGTGTCTGCACTAAATTTAGAAAGCCTCCTCCCTCTATACTGCTAAATGGCCTCAGGCCCTTAGCACACATTTGTCAGTCACTAACTGTTTGTCCTCTTTCAAAATATTTATCAAATGAAACAGCTGCTGACAAATTTGCAAACATGTAACATACTCGAGGTTCTCGTATGTGTACTTAATAGCTTTTTACACTGTTTGCATCGCGACTCATCTACCGATTTATTTGAAGCAGCATTTGTGCTGTGTTTCGATACCAGTATGTATTTACCAGTTGTTATTTTTTTCTCAGTCTCGTTGAATTATTCATCTCAGTTTTTGTGGACCTCACAGCAGCTTATGACAGTGTGTGGAGGGAAGGACTGATGTTGAAGCTTATCCAAATCATCCCATGCCAAAAGCTGGTGAACGACATGCTCTCGGACAGACGCTTTAAGGTATTCCTGAACGGACAATCTAGCAGATGGAGGACGCTAAATAACGGCCTACCCCAGGGCTCTGTTTTGCCCCCCCCCATCCTATTTAACCTATATATACATGACATGCCAGACATGAACTCCACGAAATTCCAGTATGCAGATGACCTAGCATTAGTCTTCCAGAGTGAAGACCTCAACCACTGCGAGCAGGTACTGACGAGTGACCTGATTAAATTGATTACTTTTATAAATGGAGACTTCAACCAAACACAAATAAAACTGACGTTACTGCATTCCACCTGAATAATAAAGAAGCCTAAAGGAAGCTACATGTGACATTTGAGGGAATTGAAGTGTCACATAACTACAATCCGGTATACCTAGGTATCACTCTAGATCAGTCCTTGACATTCAAAGAACAGTGCTTAAAGCTTTCAAAGAAACGATTACTTGACTAGTCGGGTTTGGAGGCGATCTGATCGTTTTATAGTTTTCAAAATGAAATGCCAAGATCGCACATTAATAATTTATGTTGCACTTGTTATTTTATACCCAATTTTTTTTTAACAATATGACCAGCTTGTAATATGTATGTGACCAGATGATAGTGACACAGTTCACAGAAACTGGTCGTCATTAAATAAATCATTAATGTGCGATCTTGGTACTTCATTTTGAAAACTTTCAAAGAAACTTGCCTGAAGAGTGAACTTGCTTCGCAAGATTGCTGGCAGCAATTGGGATGCTGACGCCAATACCCTACGCTGTGCTGCGCTCGCTCTTGTGTATTCTGCTGGGGAATACTTCGCGCCAGTGTGGGAAAACAGCACTCACACAACAAATATTGACGCACAACTTAATAAAGCCATCAGGATTATCACTGGCACTGCCAGATCTACGCCCATTCAGTGGTTACCTGTAATGGCTAACATTGCTCCGCAAGATCTGAGGAGGAAAACAGCTAAGGTAAAATTGATAAAGAATGTCAAGTCTCACAAGAACTCTCCCTTGTATGATGCTCTACAGGATCCGCCAGCATGTCGTCTCAAATCACGAAAACCTCCCTGGTGTGACACAGAAGGCACCAGTTCTTTGATGTGACCTCCAAGTGGCAAAAACGCTGGAACGAACATCCACCGCACAATGCCCACCTCGTGAAAGATCCATCAAAGAAGGTTGAGGGATTCCATGTACCACGCCAAACCTGGTCGAGGCTGAACCGCATCAGGACTGGTCAAGGGGGGTGTGCTTACACCATGAAGAAGTGCGGTTTCCTTCCATCTTCTGACAGTGACTGTGGGGCAGAGGAGCAAACCGTAGGGCACATCGTCAAACAGTTTCCACTGCGAGCATTTAATAGTGACTTGGAGAGTTTACATCAAGTGACAGTAAGTGCTCTGGACTGGTTCTCAAATATAGACATTTCCACTTATTCGGCTGTTGTACAGTGACACTACTTTGACAGCGCAGCCTGTTGTCAGGTGCAGCAGGCTGGGTGGGTCCTGTGAAGATTGCCAGGTGTACAGGAACCCAAGTCGGCCAGGCTTGCAGAAACCCAATCAGCCTCACATTCAGAAGGATTGTGGTTCAAATCCACCTCTGGCCCGTGATTTCCCTAAATCACTCCAGGCAAATGCCGGGATATTTCCCTTAAAAGGGTATGGTCGATTGTCTTCCCCATCCTTACCCAAAACTCCGAGCATTAGCTCCGTCTCTAATGACGAAGCTGTCGGCGGGACATTAAACCCTAGGGTTCCTTCCTTCCCAACCAGCCGCACTACCCAGTGCTCTTTGGTACACCTGCACTCTAGTGTCCACTCGTAGACCGTTATAAGTGGTCAATGTGTCCACTTCAGGATAACCTGGTTGGAACTAGGGGCAAGCAAGCTATAAGGGGAATTTGTACGCTCTGAATAACTCTCCCCTTTCTCTCCCTGAGGGCCCTGATTATACCTCCCTTCCTCTCCTCCTGCCCCTTCTCCTCCCCCCCTTTTCCTTCTTCCCCGTGGCACAGACAAATATATACAGACGGGAAACCTCCGTAAGGGCCTGGTCCTACGCTCAGGGGTGCGGGGAGGGAGGGTTTCCAGCAGTTCCGTAAGATGTCCCATGATGGCGCTGCGGTCAGAAGCAGCTCTTTAAACTGGCCAGAGCAGGCGGAAGGTAGCGGCTGCCCCCACCACCACCTCCCCTCCTTCTTCCCCGTGGCACAGACAAATATATACAGACGGGAAACCTCCGTAAGGGCCTGGTCCTACGCTCAGGGGTGCGGGGAGGGAGGGTTTCCAGCAGTTCCGTAAGATGTCCCATGATGGCGCTGCGGTCAGAAGCAGCTCTTTAAACTGGCCAGAGCAGGCGGCAGGTAGCGGCTGCCCCCACCACCACCTCCCCTCAAACGCCAGCAAGCCGGACACAGCCGTGGCCTCGTGGCAGGCGGAACGAGCTCTTTCCTCAGCCTCCCCTCCACGCTACCCTCTGATGAGCGAGAGGCACCCTAAGCCAGGGAACGGCCTGACACCTGCTAGCATCTTACGGAACTACGAGGGGAGCATAGGACAGTGGTTTAGGGGTGGCTGCTTCTCTGTGTATTTTACTCTGTGCCCTTAGTCCACCACTGCTCTTATTGATGAATGTTCGTCAGCCAAGTGGCCGTACCCTGTTGTTACCGCTATCGGGGCGTCCTTCCATTTCTTTGTTGGTCACATCCCCGCTAGTAGTGTCCTCCTCCAGGCACGTTCAAGCGTCCTGCAACCCATCTGCTCTTATCTTGCATTAGTGTAGTCAGGTCAGAATGGCCAACGCATCGTGATCGAATCTTTACAGCGACTTTTTTTTTTCCAGTGTCGTTTCAAATTTTTATTGTATGTGTATGATAATGTCTCGTGCTGAATGTAAATTTTGTGAGAAATTGTTAGAACATGGGACACAGAGGAGAAAAAGGTTTGAAATCTTTCATTTAAAGCAGTACGAAGAGACAGGATGGTAAGTTCGTAATATTTAAGAGGAACACTGAAATTGAGGTTTATTACAAATGAAGAAAAAATTACGTGACAGAAAAGTCTATTGTTGCTTATTCAGAGAGGTCTCAAGAAAATCCTGAATCAAATCCGCTGCATTCAATTATCCCTGATTTTGCCTATGAAATTCACTGTTTTTTATGTGTAGAGGTGTCTTTGGACTACGCCAAGATACAAATAAAAAAGCCTCGCCGGCCGCGGTGGCCGAGGGGACTGAGGCGCTCCAGTCACGGTCTGCACGGCCACTACGGTCGGGGGTTCGAATCCCCCTCGGGCATGGATATTTGTGCCGTCCTTAGTATTAGTTAGTTCATAAGTAGTTTGTACGTTTAGGGACTGATGACCCCGTAGTTAAGTCCCATAGACTCTACAAACATTTTTGAAAAAAGCCCCATTCAAAGCGCAATTTGGTATACTGTCAGGAAATTATCCGTTAGAGAAAATGTATTCACACTCGCGAGAAATTTAAATGATGAATATGGGTGCAGTACAGTACAACGTGTGGAGCCAGATACTGACTTGGTAGCAGCTGATGCGCAGTACCATTTCTTGTGCATGAGAACTCTACTCCAGCCCCCACCAACTCTTCATGGAAATTCATATGTTTGTAGAGCGAACGGGACTTAACTACGAGGTCATCAGTCCCTAAACTTACAAACTTCTTATTAATTAGATAATACAAAGGAGGTCACAAGTATCCATGCCCGAGGGGGGATTCAAACCCCCGACCTTAGTGGCCATGCAGAACGTGACTGGCGCGCCGTAGACCGCTCGGCCACTGCGACCGGTCCCTTCATGGAGTTGACAGTTCCCCTAGTGGTGAGATGGAAGATGCTATGCAAGTAATTTACTGTCCTCTAGAGGAAAAAGACAAGGAATGTCAATTGACCATGGAAGAACTGATGGAGCAGACTGAATCTGATTCCCGTCCTTATACGAGCATTATCAGAAGACACCTTCTTCAGAAGTACAGCGATGACATTTTTATTCTAAACAACCAAACCTTACGTTTTATGTTTCAAAGCCACTGGACACAAAATTATTAATGAATCATGCCATAAATGAAGCAGCTGCTGCCTTGATTGTGGAAGACATAAGATCGCAAATATACAATGTGTATACCCCACTTCAGAAAGATTTCTAGATGAAACTGATGATCTCATTCCTAAGACTCTTCGAGTTTTTATGGACGCTGTGGTGCTGAGCAAAAAGCGACGGGATCTGGAGAAACCGAAAAAAAAATCAGCAGCCATTGCACATTGTGTGATAAGTGCAGTGCGACCTGCGTCATCTACATGTACATGGGATATTCTGCAAATCACATTTAAGTGCCTGGCAGAGGGTTCATCGAACCACCTTTATACCATTTATCTACCGTTCCATTCTCAAGCAGCGCGCGGTAAGAAAGAACACCTGTATCTCTCCGTTCGAGCTCTGATTTCTCGTATTTTATTCTGATGATCATTTCTACCTATATAAGTGGCAGTCAACTATATATTTTCGCATTCGGCGGAGAATGTTGGCGATTGCAGTTTCGTAAGTAGGCCACGCCGCAGCGATAAGCGCCGCTGTTGTAATGATTCCCATCCCAGATCCTGTATCATTTCCGTAACGCTGTCTCCCCTGTATCGTGACAATAAGAAACGAGCTGCCCTTCTTTGGACTCTTTCGATGTCCTCCGTCAAACCCACATGATAAGGATCCCACACTGGGCAGCAATACTCCAAAAATGGACGAACAAGCGTAGTGTATGCAGTTTCTTTTGTAGTTCTGTTGCATCTTTTAAGGGTTCTGCCAATAAAACGCAGTCTCTGGTTCGCCTTTCCCACGACATTATCTACATGTTCTTTCTTATTTAAATCTGAAGTAATAGTAATTCCTAGGCATTTTGTGGAGTTTACGGCCTTCACTTTTGATTGATTTATCTTGTAAACAAAGTTTAACGGATTTCTTTTCGTACTCATGTGGACGACTTCTCACTTCTCATTATTTAAAGTCAGTTGCCAATTTTTACACCGTAGTGATATTCAGATCGTTCTGTAGTTGGTTTTGATCTTCAGATGATTTTACTAGACGGTAAATGACTGCGTCATCTGCAAACAACATAAGAGAGCTACTTAGATTTTCCCCTAAATCGTTTATGTGAATACTGAACAGCAGAGGATCGATAACACTACCGATATCACCTCTGTTTTAGTCGATGCCTTACCATCGATTACCACGAACTGTGTCCTCTCTGACAAAAAAATCCCCTATCCATTCGGAAATTTGGGGCGATATACCATAAGCACGCAATTTGATAAAAAGCCGTTTGTGAGTACGGTGTCAAAAGCCTTCTGCCGCGGTGGAGTAACCGAGCGGTCTAATGCGTCTCGCTGCGGAGCGCGCGGTTGCTCGCCGTGGAGGTTCGAGTCCTCCCTGGGGCATGTGTGTGTGTGTGTTGTCCTTAGGTTAGTTTACCTTAGTTTAAGTAGTTTGTAAGCTACGGACTGATGACCACACAGTTTGGTCTGATAGATTTACAAACTTTTTAAACATTTGAAAAGCCTTCTGGAAATCAAGAAATACCGAATCGATTTCCGAACCCTTGTCGATAGCACCCATCACTTCGTGTGAATAAAGAGCTAGTTGTGTTTCGCATGAACGATATTTTCTAAATCCGTGTTGGCCTTGGGTCAATAGATAGTTCTGTTCGAGATAGTTCATAATATTTGAATACAGGATATGTTCCAAAACCCTGCTGCAAAATGACGTCAATGAAAAGGCCTGTGGTTTAGTGGGTTACTCCCACTGCCTTTCTTAAATTTAGGTGTGACCTGTGCAACTTTCCAATCTTTTGGTACAGATCCTTCTATGAGAGAGCGGTTGTATATGGCTGTTAAGTAAGGAGCTATCGCTTCAGCATAATCAGATAGAAATCTAATGGGTATACAATCCGTACCAGAAGACTTGTTCTGGTTAAGTGATTTTAGTTGCTGCACTACTTCTATGTTACTCAGTACGGCCTCTGTTCGTAATTCTATATCTGGAATATTGGTTTCGTCTTCTTTGGTGAATGAGTTTCTAAAAGCTATGTGTAGTAACTCTGCTTTAGTAGCGCTGTCATCGGCAGGATCGCCATTGTTTTTGTTTTTCCCCTAGTATATTTAACATATGACCAAAATCTCTTTGGGTTTTCAGTCAAATTTCGAGAAAGAGTTTCGTTGTGATAAGTATTGTAGGCACCTCGCATTGAAATCCTCGCTAAATTTCGAGCTTCTGTGTAGGATCGCCAATCCTGGGGATTTTGTGTTCGTTTAAATTTAGTATGCCTTTTCCTTTGCTTTTGCATCAGTGTCCTGACCTGTTTTGTGTACCGAGGGGGATCCTTCTTTTATTAATTTATTTGGTATAAAACTGTCAATAGATGTCGATACCACTTTTTGAATTAGAGCCACATCTGGTCTACACCTACGTTTGGTGTTAGGAACGTGTGGAATCCGTCTTTCAAGAAGCAATGTATTTTATTTCCTCACACATCTTCATATCGGCTTAGCAGCATTTCTCTATTCTTTACAAACAATATGGTTCTCCCAAATTGATAGATGTATTGTCTTCAATGGGTTTTTGTTTTTCGTATAGTGAAGCAACTCGAAGAGTCGTCTATTATGCGCCCTCCCCAGTCTGTTAACAGATAAGCACCTAATGTGTTCTAAATATATTTTGTTAATGTTCTCATCAAACACACTCTATCATTAATTAATTCAAAACAACTGCCTGTTAGTGCAACACATCGAGAATCAAGCGCCGACGAGAGATATGCAGGTGTGAAGGAGCGTTTTATAGGGCGCAGAGGCCATTGCTTGTAATTTTCGTATTGGTGCTTCCCTCTTTACGAGAAAATGAAATACGGCAGACGTCCCCCGTAGGCAATTTTATGTACTTTCAGGTGGTGTAGGTGTCTTTTTGATAACATGTGTATTTCTCCGGTTGTAGACTTGTAGAGCGTGCGAGTGGGTGTTTTTGAAGTTTTCGCAGAAGAGCCAAAAAAAAAGCTCTTTTTCAGCATGATCTAACGCCGATACCGATCGTCAGAAAATCAGACCTAAGTAGTGCGTTATCTAGGAAATTTTGTCTACCATAATATTGTGCAGATTTGACATCTATGAGAAACGCACAGTTTTCGAGATATCAGTAAGAAACTGAAAAAAGTGCTAACAATTTTAGGCTTTTTGCGTTTATCGTTGTGAAGCTGACCTCCTACAAGGCAGAAAATGTGACATTCAAATTCAGGGCCCAAAATCATAGAGAACCGTTCAGAAAAAAAATTCGGAATATTGTTACGGAAAAAGCTACCATTTGACGGCTTTGTACAGAGTTGTGTCGCATGACGTCAAACGTAACTTCGCTTTGAACGAAAAAGTACTCCTATTGAACGTGAAAAATCTTTCTCGCTTTGCTGTTGCCCAATTTCGGAAACGAAATATCACTTTAATTTCTTTTGGTACCTATGTGAAAAAGGTACGCAACTGCTTACTCTTAATGGTTTAAAGCGACGGGTCTAAATGGTATGTTGTGACGGGGCTGATCTGTAGCCATTTACTTGCTGTTTTATGTTTTTTATTTTGTAAGATACCTTATACTGTATACTGTTCGTTCCATATACCGGTGCACTCTCGGGGAAGATCGCCCGCATTTTGAAAAAACACCAGGTTGCAACTGTTTTTTGTCCGCCGAATAAAATTCGCGCACAGGTGGGGAGCGCTAAAGATGATCTCGGTTTGAGGAAGGCCGGCGTGTACCAGATTCCGTGTCAGTGTGGAAAGTCATATATTGGACAGACGATGTGTACCGTCGAGGATCGATGCGTTGAACACCAGAGGCACACACGATTGATGTAACCGAGCAAGTCGGCGGTTGCTGAACATTGTTTGTCGGAGAATCATGCGATGGAGTATGAAAGCACTAGGATTCTGGTACAGACGTCGAGATACTGGGACTGCGTCGTTAGAGAGGCTATTGAAATTCGCACGAGTGACGACCTCGTAAACCGTGACTGTGGTTATAATCTTAGCAAAGCTTGGGAACCAGCGATTGGGTTAATTAAGAGTAAATCTAGCAAACGTAACGAAGTGAGGATCATGGCGGACAGAGCCCTCACATCGACGCCTTCTCAGACGCCGACGCATTCGGTCCCACTGTGCGGGCGCGGCGCTGGGCGCGGACCGCGGAGGGGTCGCTCCGCGGGCCGAGGGTATTTAAATGGCCCGCTACCGGGCTAGGACCCTGCTGGTGCAGCAGTGCGGAGCGGACGACCTGCGTAGCGCTCTGCAGCTAAGTCATCGGAAAGGAAAACCGGCGCGCGTATAGCAAAATTGTCGTGGCCGCTGTTATAACAGCGGCTAGAGCAAATTGTCGTTGTTGCGCGCATCGGCCGACCCGACCGAAGTAGCCATGCGGACGAAGACATCGAGCGAGCTAGCACTCCCTCTCCCTTTCTTCATCCGTTTTCGGGGGGAGAATTGGATGGAGCTGCTCGGCCAACTCGAGTCTGCAGCGAAGGACGAATTACACTTCTCGACGGAGGACGACCACGCGCTTGTCCAAATCCGTGTGCAGAGCTGGGATGATTACGAGGTGCTGTCTCCTCTTCTAGAAGAGTATATCGTCCCAGGTCCGGACAAGGCGCGGCAGAAGACAACAGAGAAGATCCCGAGGAAAAAGAAGACAACGGTCAAGGCGCTTCTGCGGGGGCTGCCTCGGCTCTGCACAGAAGAAATGTTACGCACCTGCCCGACGCATGCCGGCTTCGGCAATGTGGTGGTCAGGCTGCATAATAAGACAAACAGAAGGAAGCCGCCGCTCTTCATCCTGGCCGTAGACGCGGATGGAGACGGAGAGCAGAAGAAGGGGAGCCAAGTGTTTGAGCTGTCTAAGCTCCTTGGCTTCCCAGTACAAGTCGAGACCCTGCCATCCGGCCTTGACACAGCACCGTAGTGCTATAAGTGCCAGGGGGAAGGTCATGTGGCAAAGCACTGCCGCAACAGGGAGAGATGCGTCAAGTGTGCTGGCGAGCACGCCAGCAAGGCTTGTCCGCTGGCGCGCGAAGAAAAGCCGACGTGTGCCCGCTGCAACGGCCCACACGTCTCTAGCTGGAGGGGCTGCCCGGCCTTTCAGATCGGCAAGAACTCCGGCGAGAAGAAGAAGCAGGACCCAAGGCCAATGACGACGAAACGGAGAAGACGGAGGCGCAGGAACGCCAGGTCTGCGCCCGCGCCCGCGCCGCCAGAGCAGCAAGCGGCCCCCCTCCTTGCCGCGCTTCCGGCCCCCGCCGTCACAGGTGACAGGGGTGGTGGTGGGGGGCCCCGGCAGCGTGGCGGGGCGGCTTGGCAGACCGCTCCGGACCGTCGAGAGAGCGGCAACGCAGACGAAGGCAGACGCAGGGACATCGGCGCGGCACTGGAGGAAGCTGAGGCCAGATTCCGAACGGTGCTGCATGCCGAAATGGAGGCCGCCTGCCTGCATATTAGGAAGGCCTACTCTCACATGCACGCAGGACAACACGCGAAGACGGCAGAAGTGCGGCCCACTAGCGAGGCTGACTCGCAAACCGACGCCCGCCAGCTGGAGGACCGAGCAGCACAAACCTTCACAACGAAGTCCACCAGCCGGCCGGTGCAGACGGAGGCCGCGGCGGAGAAGAAGAAGACGACGGATCGCTGGACGACCACCGAAGTCACCCCGCCGAAAGATCAGCGTAGCGTAAATACGCAAATGCCAAATGAGAAGACCAAGAAAAAGATGACGCCGCTGGAAAAGGAACTTGAGCTCTTCGACTGGTTCTTCGAGTACAACAGAGGAAAGATGGAAGCAGCAAGATCAAAAGGAGAAACCACCTACATCCGAGAATGGCCAGCGTCTGTCCCGGAAGTAGTACCCATCGGAAACGAGGAGGACTTCTTTGAAAATGTGACGTACAACCTGAGCCAGCACGAAAGAAGATCGAAAGCAGAGATGGAGGTACTCAACAGACGCGCTCCCGACAACAGGAGAAGAAACGCAAAGTTCCATCGCTAAGAAGATGGAAAAGAGAAGCCACAACCTGCTCCAACCGCGCCTTCGCAGAGGCGCAGAGAGGTGCAGCAGCAGCGGCTAAGAAAGGCAAGGTGATCCTTCGATCGAGCCACCGCGAAGGAAAAGAACACCTAAATCAAGAAAGAAGAAGAAGCGGAAAATGAGGTGGCAAACCACCAGCAGCTCTGGCCCAGGTTTCCGTGGTTTCCTGTTGGCTGTAAGGTGAATACTGGAGCTGTCCCCATGCCCACGGAACATTCCCAATTGGGAACAAATCTTCCCCCCTGAAAAAGTAAAGAAATAACAAAAATAATATCCATATCCCAATACCTGCAAGAGAAATAAACGGTGCCAAAACAGAATACCCTATATCACAATCTGGCTGAAAAGGGCAAAGCGAGCCCTCTAACAGCCCGCCCTCCTCCATAAGAGGAGGGAATGAAAAGTGGAAAAAACAAAAAAAAGGGCTAGAACCCAGTTCCCTTCGAGCAGCTGTAGCGTGCGGATCTCCGTGCCAGCGCGTTTCCAGGAGCTCAGTCCGTCAGTTCACCTGATAATGGCGACATGTATGATCGCCGAAATATTGTGCCCGTTGGACACTATAGACCGGCAGTACACCCGTGGATATTTTGATAATGAAATACGCCGGGAGAAACTGAAGAATCACAAGAATGAAACAATTTCGTGACGAGCAGACGACAAAGATAGACGGAAATGTGTGTGACATATTGACTCAAAGTTCTTTGACGTTTGGTCAAAATACTGACAAGTAATGGGGCCGTACCAACGTTGGTTCCAATGCTATTTCACTGATCCATACATCGGACGAAGGGCGAGCACTGTTGACGCCAATGTTTCCTCCTGCAGTGTCTCTTGTCCGTGTTATTAGCATGGCGCATATGTTGGCAACTTTGTTGTGAGCGATTATGGGAAAGCAATAATTTGAGTGTTTCTGAACCGGAGAATCGGGCGCTACGCGCCATCACCTACTAAAAGAAAAACTACTTGTTTAACCTATACCTAACTTAACTTTCACTTAATTAGAATGATCACTGTTTCGCACACATCATAAAATAAGTAAAACATGCTATATCTGCTCTATGGTTGACTGCTGTGGTGTATACGATACATAGATATTCTGTAGGGTTACCAACATTTGGAGCGCATCTGCAACGTACTGCAATTTCGCCGTTTCCTCCGTACTTATTAATAATCAAAATACCACAATTTAAATATGTCTGTATTGTGTAATTATCTTGTGTTAAGCTGTGTTTCTGTTATTTAAATGTTATTATTAATAGAAAGATGACAGGTGAAACACACTAAACTGTTCCATTGACGCCAAAATGTAGCCAACGGTGGGGATTGTCATTCTCTTGCTGCAGTCAGTCGAGCGAAAGGTCTCAGACACGTAACAGAGGCATAATTAAAGACCGCGATACATACAGATCACTTTTTAAACACAAATCTTAATCTATAATGTATGATATGACGTCATTAGTCAAAGGCTCAAAGCTGATGGGTCGTATCGCGGACTTCAATTGACACATAATACGTATGACAGTCGAGTTATATTATTAAATGTTTGCGAATTTCTGTTATACAGTTGTGGCTGTCTGTATAGGAACTGTGTAATATAAATGAAAGAAGAATAGCCACAGGCCAGCCGAGATATCGTTGTAGAATCAGTGCCTAGCCGTATTACACTACTATTACAGCCTTACCAAAAGAGACAAATCAAAATGAACTGTGGGAGGACGTATGTGACTTCTTCCCCATTGGGAATGCACCAGAGAGATAACGAGGACTAAATGTTCAAATGTTTGTTAAGCTTAAGGGACTTAACTGTGGGGTCATCAGTCCCTATATAAGCTAACAAACTACTTATGAACTACCTTATACTAAAGATGAGACAAACATCAATGTCCGAGGGGTGGGGAGATTCGAACCCCCGACCATAGTGGCCATGCAGACTGTGACTGGCGCGCCACAGACCACTTGGGCACTGCGGCTGACTAACAGGGACCCTCCTGGCTTTTGTCTTATGGCCATGGTGAAAACTCTGGAAAAACTTTGGCCAGGAGCAGTTTCAAGTGTATTTCACCTACCTAGCACATTAACTAATGAGGTCTGTGTTCTGACAGACTATTTATACAGTAAATACGCATGTCTGTTCTTCTGACTGGCAAACTTGTTAATTACTCTATTGTTGAAGTTTGGGGTATCACTAATTTCCTCCTTCTGAATGGAACAAACAGCCATTGAGTACAGCCTTCCTGACTCATACTGTACCTGAGGAAAGTTTTGATTATTTTTAAGGTGCTGAACCTGCTCTCTGCTTCTGCTGTTGAAATTGTGTAGTTGGCACAATTTGTAATGTTTTGTGCACTTCAGTGAACAATTCTTCAAGGGAATGCTCAACAAAGAATGTAAACAGATCAGAAACTGATGTAATGTCTCTAAATGTATCATTACAATAAATCACTGGCAGTTCATTTTTCAATTTATTGTGGCAAATAAATGGACTGTAGTTGAATTAAAAAGTATTGACCAAAGTGGCTAGGAAATCAATACACTCATCAGAAACTCGAAACTGTTGAATGTTTTCTCGTGTTTCAGATACAGCACACACAAAATGATGTAATGCACTGGACATGGTAACAGCATGTGTACTCTGCATCTGAACTGTGTTATAGAAATATCAACGTGTTTCATGATATCGTAGAAAACATTTAGGAGGAACAAAGTGTGGATTGTAAAGTAAATTTCTTAAGACAAATGCTTCTCTTATTGTAACATGATCACAGGAATCCTCTTCCTGAATCTTATTAAAACATTCCAAAAATTGCAATTTGTTTTCTTTGACAGTATTTAGAATGTGGTACTGGAAGTTCCATCTAGTTGAAGAGATTGAAGGAGTTCTCTTGTTGACTGCTTTACCTTATATTGACAAATTGACTTCTGCACGTAATACCTCTTGTTTCATCAGCCTGCACCAAAGACCTTGTATAAAAGGCCTGCACAGAAACTAAAGTGGCATTGTTGATCTCTTTAATCAGTTCTTCAGTGTAAACTTGATACATACAGTCCAGAAGCTCATTTTGTATTATGTGTGACTTATATTTACACACAGAATTACTAGAGCTGATCAAGTGATCATCTAATACACTGTCAAGATTTCTCAAAAGAAAACACAAGTCTAAGAAATTGCCATGGTTTGCTGATTCTTATTTTTCATTGTTAGCTCTTAGTGCTAACTCATGAGTTCCACAAAACATTAAGCACTCTACTATTCTGTTTAATATGTGTCTATTCTTTGTAACTAATTCATTACATTTCTAAATTGACATTTTTGTATACTGAATCAATCTGATAAACAATGTTAATTGTGGCAAACATTTTATATTTACAAGCATTTTCTAGATGAGGTCCATTTTCCTCATGTTTCTTAAATGCTTTAGATCCTTGCAGCCAATTGTTTTCACAATCACCAAATGACATGCAGTAGAAACAAAACAATTTTTGTTTCTCTTCACTCACAGTTAGCCAAGACTTTTTGCAGAACCATGTGTTTTCTCTTTCCGTCAAGTTCAGACATAAGGAAATGTTGGGTTGATGTGCGCCTAACCGCTTGATTTCTGACTTCTCTTCCATACTATAAATGAAAGGGCATTTTAAGCAAAGAGTCTACTTTATTCATTTTACACTCAGTTTACGAAGACTGAAGTTGCAACGACACAGCTCCAGAATATGTATTGACATATGTGCTAAGGGCCCAGGGTCGCCGGCCCCAAACTCTATGAAGTGGTGGACAGGTGCACGAGGGGTGGGGAGTGGGAGTGTGATAGGTACAGCCTGCTTCACAGGGGCCCGCTTTGCTGGGCTCCAAGTAGCACTAGGGTGAGGGGTGAGGAGGGGAAAGGAAAACAGCTCTGTGTCATCACTGCAACTGCTGTCTTAGGGCCCCTTCAGACACGGACACTTAGCAGCTCGACTTAGCAGCTTGGCCAATGTCAAATGCTGGAGGTAAATGGGAACCTTCAGACGTGGCTACAGCCACTGAATGCCAGTCTCGGTGGTCTGCATCGACACAAGTGGCGACCACAAAAAGTGGCTCCACTTGAGTCTATGCACGGAACTTAATGGTAGCATGGTAGATGTGAGACACACCCACATCATGTCTGAACGTGCGAGTGCAGCACTGCTAACGCGTGCGTGTCAATGTGTTGCGGGCCGCTTTGTTTCTGTTGTGTAGTAGCTGCAGTGAAGTGGAAACTGTTGGTTGTGTGCCGTTGCAGACAATGGCAAATATCAACACAGAAGATTTTATCACTGAAATTGGAAAGTGGCATGCTATTTTGGATATCAATCATGAAGATTATAGAAACAAAATAGCAAAGAGAAATGTGTGGGAGTCTGTGATAGGGAAATTCGAAGAAAATTTCACTAACATTTCCACATCATAGAAAAATGTAATTGGTAAGTAAATTAATGTTTATTCCACTAGGTATCAGTAATACAATAAATAATTTACAAATTCAAAAATACTTTACAAATTCAGGTATTACATGCAAAGTCATTCAAGCAACCTTTAAATCAGTTGCAGGCACTCTCAAGCATCTCAAATCAATTTCACTTCCAGAAGAAGAAGAAGAAGAAGAAGAAGACCTAATCTCTGATTTTGTCAACAGTCACGGAGATTCTAGAATAGATAAGGAATATGGTGTCAGCAAAGTAAAACCGTGCATGCTGGATTCTAAGACTATAAAATTAAATGAGGACACAATTCATTGGTGACAGAGAGTTTCAGTGAACCACAAGTCTACTGGATCTCATTTTCCTAAAACCTGCTTGAGCAGAAAAATTAAACACGAGCAAATTTGAAACATTATGGTGTGGAGACAGGTCAAGTCACTAAGTATATGTATATATTACAGTCATACAGATTAAGTAAAAGGTAGACTATGTCTCCTCATGGCATCGACTGCTGCTGGTAATACAGCTCACTTGAATGTGGTTGTTTCAATAATTTCACAACTTAGACAGTGAGGTATCATCAAATAAGAAGAAGAGGAAGTGTGGAGACCACGATCCAGAAATCCACCAACATGCAAGTAGAAGATGCTCCCATATACATGTTATGATTAAAGGCTTGGATGACTTATGGACAGTGGATCTTTATATATCAAACAGTATTAACGATTAACGGATTCAACTATATTTTAATGATCATTGAAACATACTCCTAATTCGCATGGGCATTACTGTTAAAAACAAAATCGGGGAATAATGTTGCATGTGTGTTTGAACAGCTCCTGCAAGTTGGAACAAATCAATGTCCTAACAACCTTCAAACAGGTCATGGGACCGAGTTTTACAGTGGCTATTTCAAGACTATAATGAATCAGTATAACATAAACCACTATTCAACATTCACTCACCTGAAAGTGAGTATTGTGGAGCACCTGAACAGAGCAATAAAATCTCAAATGTGGATGCAATTCAATCTCTGCGGATCGCGTAAATGAATTGATATTTTCCAGAGATAATTGCAAAGTATAACGGAACCAAACATGGTACTATAAAAATGAGACCCATTGATGTTGAAGAAAATGAACTCTTAAATACAGTGTAATTTCAAGTGAAGATGCTCAACAAGAAGTAAGTAAAAGTTCAACATTAGAGACTTGGTGTGCGTTTCAAAGTACAAGACGTTTTTTAGAAATCATACCTACCAAACTGGTCGACAGAGATATTTACCATTGCAAGGTGTGTGTTATGGTCTTCAGTCCGGAGACTGGTTTGATGCAGCTCTCCATCCTATTCTATCCTGAGCAAGCCTCTTCATCTCCTCATAAGAACAGCAACCCACATCCATATGAATCTGCTTACTATATGTGTCCCAACACACACTTCCCTCCAATGCTAAATTTACGATTCCTCGATGTCTAAAAATGTCTCCTACCAAGCAATCCCTTCTTTTACTCAAGGTATGCCAAAACTTCCTTTTCTCACCAATTCTGTTCAGTACCTCTTCATTAGTTATGCGATCTACCCACCTAATCTTCAGCATTCTTCTGTATCACCACATTTCAAAAGCCTCTATTATCTTCCTGTCAGCATTGTTTATCGTCCATGTTTCACTACTGTACAAGGCAACAGTCCACACAAATACCTTCAGAAAAGACTTCCTTACACTTAAATTAATATTTGATGTTAGAAAATTTCTCTTTTTCATAAATGCTTTTCTTCCCATTGCCATTCTGCATTTTATATCCTCTGTACTGCGACCGTCATATGTTATTTTACTACCCAAGTAACAAAACTCATCTACCACCTTCATTGTTTCATTACCTAATCTAATTCCTTCAGCATCACCTGATTTTCTAAGACTGCATTC
Organism: Locusta migratoria; assembly: GCA_026315105.1. Lineage (NCBI taxonomy): Eukaryota > Metazoa > Arthropoda > Insecta > Orthoptera > Acrididae > Locusta > Locusta migratoria. The sequence goes on along the minus strand of CM048747.1, from coordinate 320,535,111 downwards.
CACTATCTTTGTTTTGGTCTTGTTAATGTTCATTTTATACGCTCTCTTCAACACACTGTCCATTCCATTCAACTGCTCTTCCAGGTCCTTTGCTGTCTCTGACAGAATTACAATGTCATGAGCAAAACACAATGTTTTTATTTCTACAGCATGAACTTTAATCCCTATTTCAAATTTTTCCTTGTTTTCCTTCACCGGCTGCTTGATGTACAAATTGAATAACATCGGAGAAAGGCTACAACCCTGTCTTATTCCCTTCCTAATTAATGCTTCCTTTTCATGCCCTTCGAGTCTAATAACTGCGGTCTGGCTTTTGTACAAGTCGTGAATAATTCTTCTTTCCCTGTATTTCACCCCTGCTGACTTCAGAATTTTAAAGAGTGTATTCCAGTCAACATTGTCAAAAGCTTTCTCTAAATCTACAAAAGCTAAAAATGTAGGTTTGCCTTTCCTTAATATATCTTCTAAGATAAGCCGTAAAGTGAGTATTGCCTCCCGGGTTCCTACGTTCCACCTGAATCCAAAATGATCTTCCCAGAGGTCAGCTTCTACCAGATTTTCCATTCTCCTGTAGATAATTTGTATTAAAATTTTTCAACCATGGCTTATCAAACTGATGGTTCTGTAATTTTCACATCTATCTGCACCTGATTTCTTTGGAATGGGGATTATTACATTTTTCTGAGAGTCTGAGTGTATTGCGCCTGTCTCATACATCCTACACACCAGTTCAAATAGTTTTGTCATGGCTGGCTCTCCCAGAGACTTTAGTAGCTCTGAGGGAATGTCATCTACTCCCGGGGCCTTGTTCCGACCTTGGTCTTTCAGGGCTCTGTCAAATTCATCTCTCAGTATAGTATCTCCTATTTCATCTTGATCTACTTCGTCTTCCCTTCCTACAACATTGTCTCTAAGTTCATTTCCTTTGTAGAGCTCCTCTATGTACTCTTTCCACCTTTCTGCTTTCCCTTCTTTGCTAAGAACTGGTTTTCCATCTGAGTTCTTGACATTTGTAGGGCTGTTTTTCTTGTCCCTAAATGGCTCTTTTATTTTCCTGTAGGCAGTATCTACTTTTCCTCTTCTTATTCTTCTTATACAGTCTTCTACATATTTGCATTTGGCTTCTAGCCACTCCTGCTTAGCCATTTTACACTTCCTGTCAATCTCATTTCTTAATCGTCTGAACTCCATTTTGCCTGTTTCATTTACAGCATTTTTATATTTTCTCCTTTCGTCAATTAACTTTAATATTTCCTGTGATATCCAAGGATTTTTTGTAGGCCTTGGCTTTCTACCTATTTTGTCCTCTGCTGCCTTCACTATTTCATCTCTCAAAGCTACCCATTCCTCTTCTACTGTTTTATTTCCCCCTGTTTCTGTCAATTGTTGCCTAAAGCTCGCTCTGAAATTCTTAAGAACTTCAGGGTCCTTCAATTTATCCAACACCCATCTCCTTATTTTCCTACCTTTGTGCAGTTTTTTTAGTTTCAGCCTACAGTTCATGACCAATAAGTTATGGTCAGAGTCCATATCAGCTCCTGGGTATGTCTTACAGTTTAAAACCTGGTTCCGGAATCTCTGTTTTACCATTATAAAATCTATCTGATACCTTCCTGGGTCTCCTGGTCTCTTCCATGTATACAACCTTCTTTTGTGATTCTTAAACCAGGTGTTTGTTATGATCATGTTCCATCCAAAATTCTACCAGGCGACTTCCTCTTTCATTCCTTCTGTCCAGTCCATATTTACCTACTATTTTTTCTTCTCTTCCTTTTCCTACTACTGAATTCCAGTCTCCCATCACAATTAAGTTTTCCTCTCCCTTAATTGTCTGAATAATTTCCTTTAACTCCTCACACATTTCTTCAAACTCCTCATCATCAGCAGTGCTAGTTGGCATATAAACCTGTACTACTGTTGTCGGTGTTGGCTTCGTATCTATCTTGACAATGATAATGCGATCATTGTGCTGCTCATAGTAGTTTACCCACATTCCTATTTTCTTATTCATTATCAGTCCTGCTCCTGTGATACCTCCAACTGATTTTGTATTTATAATCCTGTACTCACGTGACCAGAAATCCTGTTCATCCTGCCACCAAACTTCACTAACCCCCACTATATCTAACTTCAACCTATCCATCTCCCTTTTTAAATTTTCTAATTTTCCTACCTGATTAAGGGATCTAACATTCCACGCTCTGATCCGTAGAATGCCAGTATGGTCTTTCCTGATGACAACATCCTCCTGAGTAGTCCCCACCCGGAGATCCGAATGGGGGACTATTTTACCTCCGGAATATTTTACCCGAGAGGATGCCATCATCATATGTTCATACAGTAGAGCTGCATGTCCTCGGGAATAGTAACGGCTGTATTTTCCCCTTGCTTTCAGCCGTTTGCAGTAGCTGTGTGGCAAAGACACATTAGCCCAAGTTACAAGGCCAGCTCAGTCAATCATACAGACTGTTGCCCTTGTATCTACTGAAAAGGCTGCTGCCCCTCTTCAGGAACCAAACGTTTGTCTGGCCTCTCCACAGATACCCCTCTGCTGTGGTTGCATCTACGGTACGGCTATCTGTATCGTTGAGGCACGCAAGCCACCCCACCTCGGCAATGTCTGTGGTTCATGGGGGTGGCATTGCAAGGTACAGTGAACAAATCTTAAAGAACAGCAAAGGAGAAGAAATTTGCTGGAAATTTCTACACCAAAGAACTACAGAAAAGCTTTGAGCCTGATGTGTTTCTCATGGAGAATATTATAAGACATCATGGGAATAGAGCTCTAGTTAAATGGCTCAGCTTCCCCTCTTCTGAAAATAATGGGATTGACTTTGACGATTTGCTATATAATGAGATGCATAGACAATACACACATCAGTAGCATACCGTGCATAGTAGGAGACACATCGAAGGAGTAGGAGGTATTCTCGACAAGCTACCAGTTGAGCTTCTCATTCCTGGATGTAACTACTGCATAACTGGAACAAAACTTCAAAAACACCTAGCACATAGTGACAAAGGGATTAATCTGCTCGACAAAGCCTGCAAGGAGCACAACATTGCATATGCATTGAATAAAGTTCATCACATGGCTGATAGGGTTCCAGCTGAAAAAACGAAAGTGATATGCGCTAGGAGAGATATCGGTATTGGTCAATGCCTTGAAGCATTTGCAGTTGATAAAACCAAGTGTGCCAAAATTAAGCTTTGTTTAGGGTGCCACTGTGTTATGAATGCCGCAATGTTGTGCACTAAACAAGAAGAAAAAGAATGAGAAAAGGTGTATGAAGAACTTTATATTGACCACATTGTATGCAGCTAAAGGTGTCTAGAAAAAGAAGAATCAGAGAGGAACTGACCAGCAAAGGAATAAAAAACCACGTATTCTTAATTACCAAAGATGTCAGGTGGAATTACTCTATTTCTAATTCCAGCTCTTGCTGGACTCTTACCCTTCTCCGGCTGTGGTGCATCAGCTATTTGCCAGAGCAGTGTATAATGCTACAAATGCTGAGCAGCAACTTGAGGATGCAAGAAGGCATAACTGAATTATGGAAGCAACTACTATAGGAAAATGCATCTACTTAACGCCATAAAAGAAAGGACTTGTTCTCTTTATATATATATATATATATTAAGACGAAAAATTCCTAACAGGAAAAATTAAATGTAAAAAATAGACGAAGATTACTCACCAGGCGAAGGAACACAGGTGTGACAGCATCACAAATAAATAAATGAATACACACACACACACACACACACAAACGCAAGCTTTCGCAACCCAGTTGCTTCTTCAGGCAGAAGGGAAGGAGAGGGAAAACAGTATGTCTGCCTAGGTGTACTTGTGTCTGTGTGAATGTGTGGGTGTGTGTGCATTTGTTTACCCTCCATTTTTTCCCCCAAGGTAAGTCTTTCCTCCCCCAGGATTGGAATGGCTCCTTACCCCCTTCCTTAAAACCCTCATCATTTCCTTTTCCCTCTCCTTCCCTTCTGCCTGAAGAAGCAACTGGGTTGCAAAAGCTTGCGTTTGTGTGTGTGTGTGTATTCATTTATTTATTTGTGATGCTGTCACACCTGTGCTCCTTCGCCTGGTGAGTAATCTTCGTCTATATATTCCTGTTAGGAATTTTTCCTCTATAATATTCGTATATATATATATATATATATATATATATATATATATATATATATATATATATATATAAAATATAAAAAATAGACGAAGATTACTCACCAGGCGAAGGAGCACAGGTGTGACAGCATCACAAATAAATAAATCAATACACACACACACACACAATCGCAAGCTTTCGCAACCCAGTTGCGTCTTCAGGCAGTAGGGAAGGAGAGGGAAAAGGAAATGATGAGGGTTTTAAGGAAGGGGGTAAGGAGCCATTCCAATCCCGGGAGAGGAAAGACTTACCTTGGGGGAAAAAATGGAGGGTAAACAAATGCACACATGCCCACACATTCACACAGACACAAGTATATATATATATATATATATATAATTTACACACAAACACACATACAAGCTTTCGCCACCACTGGCAGCTTCTTCAGGAAAAAGAGGAAAATAGGGGAGGAAAAAGGAAAGGATATGGGTTTTAAGGAAGTGGAAAAGGAGTCATTCCAATCCCAGGAGTGGAAGGACTTACCTTAGGGGACAGAAAGGAAGGTAGACAAATACGCACACACTCACACATATCCAAACGCAAACACACCTATATAAACGCAAACACACCTATATATATATATATATATATATATAAAGTTTCCTTCTATAATTTTCGTTTCATCAGCTTAATATACTTTATATATATGTATAAAATAGACGAAGATTACTCACCAGGCGAAGGAGCACAGGTGTAACAGCATCAAAAATAAATAAATGAATACACACACACACACACACAAACGCAAGCTTTCGCAACCCAGTTGCTTCTTCAGGCAGAAGGGAAGGAGAGGGAAAAGGAAATGATGAGGGTTTTAAGGAAGGGGGTAAGGAGCCATTCCAATCCCGGGAGAGGAAAGACTTAACTTGGGGGAGTAAGTCTTTCCTCTCCCGAGATTGGAATGGCTCCTTACCCCCTTCCTTAAACCCTCATCATTTCCTTTTCCCTCTCCTTCCCTTCTGCCTGAAGAAGCAACTGGGTTGCGAAAGCTTGCGTTTGTGTGTGTGTGTGTGTGTGTGTGTGTGTGTGTATTCATTTATTTATTTGTGATGCTGTTACACCTGTGCTCCTTCACCTGGTGAGTAATCTTCGTATATGCCTGATACATTACTGAAGACTATGTTGAACATCAGGTGAATATGGAATAATGAGTTTAGATGTTGCTGGTGGATCTGGAACTCTTATGGTAGCGGCTGTTAGCAAGAAGAAGCAGAATACAGCTAGTGTATTATATTTTGACTCATTTGGTAACCTACAACCTCCAAGAGAACTGCAACGATATTTCACAAAAAAAAAAAAAAAAGTCATGTTTTCTAAAATTTCCACCGATACCATAATCTTGATACTTACATATGTGGGCATTTGTGTCTCATGTCCTGTCTAATGTATATGAAGTAGGCTATATAAGGATTGGTAAAACACATTATTAGACATCAAGGAATCATGAAATAAGGACTGGAGGGAAATGTGTGGGAAGAAAATCACAGAGGGAGACCAAAGACAAATTCAGTAAGCAGGTGCAAACAGATGTTGGTTGTCATTCTTATGAGGAGATGAAGAGGCTTGCACAGGTTAGAGTAGGGTGGAGAGCTGCATCAAACCTGTCTATGGACCAAAGACCAAAATAGCAACAGGAAATATATTGTTGCGTTGAAATTGAAGCAGGCTTGACTTTGAAGGCAGGGCTGTTGAGTGAACACAGTAATTATACTGAAAGCAGGTTTATTGCGAACTGAAATGTACACACAGCACTGACTGCCTTTCAGGCAGAGTGCTCTGCTATTTATACACAGATAGAATGTACCAGAAATTAGAAGAATACTTTACATAAGAAACAAGTAGAAATTACAAGTGAACATAAGAAACATGTAGAACCTTCTGGAGCTGTTAATTACAAAGAAAAAACTTTTTGCCGGTCGACGGGATTGACCTGGCAACCTTCAGCACCACAGTCAGTGATGCTATCCCCTGCGCCACGCAGGCAGTTGGCTTACGTGAGGTTTCAAGGAATTGCTCCCTCTCCTGGAAAAACATAGACCTGCTATTATGTTCCCTTTGCACCCAGCTGCAAAATCGTGGATCTTTACCTTGTCATGGGTCCTGTGTGTGGCGGTTCTGGAGAATCCTTCCATTATCCACGATTATTGATGACAGATGTTCCTGTCATGTCTTCATCAGCATCATTACTGTCCATAGTGTCCTTGAACAAGAAGCCATTGTCACCTATCTGCTCTTCAGGATTTTAGTAAAGCTTCATGCACAGGATGTGAACAATGTCTCTTCATTTTTGTCATTTCGACGATGGCTCATAATCCTCAATTTCATATGTGACATCTGATAGGTGGCGTATGACACGATATGGACCAAAGTATCGCTTCAATAACTTTTCTGATTGTCCAACTTTCCGTACAAGGGTAAACATCCATACCAAATCTCCTGGGCTGTACACAACAGGTCAATGCTTGTCGTTATACCACTGATGGTCCTCCTCCTGGGCATCCAGTGTCCATATACGAGCCAGCTGTCTTGCTTTTTTGACCCTGGTTATGAGGTATTTCACATAGTCATCCTGAGTGTCTTCCGGTTGGAACAGGATCAGTGTATCCATTGTCGTCTCAACTTCACGGCCATGGAGCAGGAAAAATGGCATGAAGCCTGTGCTGTTCTGTCTTGTGGTATTGTAAGCAAATGTCACGACTGGCAGTATTGTATCCCAATCCTTCTGCTCAACATCGATGTACATCAATAGCATATTCGCTAATGTCTTGTTAAAACGTTCTGTAACACCATTTGTCTGAGGATGGCATGCAGTTGTCATTCTGTGGACAATGTTGCAACGTGACATTACCTCTGATACTAATTTTGGCTGGAATACTTTTCCACAATCAGATATCATCACATGTGGTGCTCTATGCTTCAAAATAATGTGTTCTACAAGGAATTTTGCAATCTCTGGAGCTTTTGCAGTCGGCACAGGTTTGGTGACAGCGTAGCGTGTGAGGTAGTCAGCGCAGACTATTATCAAACGGTTACCGGTTGTCGACTTCGGGAACCTCCCTGAAAGATCGATCCCAACTCGGTGGAATGGAGCTGCTGCAGTTGGAATTGGTACGAGATGCCCTGGAGGTAATTGCGGCACATGCTTCCGTCACTGGCACTCACTGACTCACATAGTGCTTGACAGATCGGTAGAGACCCTTCCAGTAATACCTGCATCTGATTCTGTCTAGGGTCTTCACGAATCACAGATGACTGGATATTGGAGCATTGTGGAAATACTTACGAATAGCTGGGTGGATATGAGCTGGAATGACCAGTAGCCATTTGGGGCCCAGTGGATCATAGTTGCTCTTATACAATGTCCTGTTTATAAGTTGGAACTCTCCATTAGTCGGTTTCCCTTTCTCCAAGGCCTCCATGGTTTTTTAATAGTGCTGGATCTTCCCTCTGTTCAGCTGTAATGTCACCTAATTCAGTGAGGTCTGTAATTTCATTCATGCTGTTGTGTTCCACTAATGGATTCCTCGAAAAGCAGTTGGCATCCTTGTGTTTGCACCCATTCTTGAATACCACTGTGACGTCACTCTTGGAGTATTAGTGGCCATCTTGCTAGTCGACCTGATGGATCCTTCAAGCTACTCAGCCAACACAAAAAATGGTAGTCTGTCATGATGGTGAATTATTTGCCGAATAACTGCGAGACATTCTTTCTCAGTTGTAGAGTAGTTTATCTCGGACTTTGAGAGTACTCTTGATGCATAGGCTATCACCTTTCAGCACCTTCATGAACTTGTACAAGTACTGCACCAATCCCATAACCACTAGCTTCTGTGTGAAGTTCAGTTTCCGCATTCTCGTCATACAAGGCTAAAACGGGTGTGGAAATTAGAGCCTCCTTCAGTGCCTGGAAAGCTCTTTCCTCAGCAGCATCGGCTCCCTCGTCGCTTATAGGGCTTACATCCATGGCCATAATCTGTTACTCACATGGTCTTTTAGTCCCGGCTGCCATAAATTATTGTAATTCTTCTCTCACAATTTGTTGTATGAGAGAAGCGAAGTCATGCTGGTCTTCCACAACAGCTATAGGGACTACATTAGGTAGTCTGTCATACTTCTTTCGTCCAACCCTCCTTTGTTGCATCTCTTCAATACACTGGCACCACTTGATGAACTCTTCCGTCATAGCGACATCTTTTATCAGAAAAGCTTGGTACATGTCTTCTGCAATACCTTTCATTAAGTGCATGATTTTGTCGGCCTCAGTCATATTCGGATTGACTATGTTAAACAGGGACAAAACATTCTATATATACGACTGTGTCGGCTCACCATGTCGTTGGGCCTGATTCTTCAGTTGTTCTTCCACCGAGCGGATTTGTCGCTGGTGGTCTCCAAAGGTCTTCTTAAGTTCCGTCTGGAACATTTCCCAGTCATTCAGCTTCTCTTTGTTGTTTTCAAACCATTGCTGGGCCGTTCCATCCAGATAGAAATAACCGTTGGCCAAGAACATTGTATGATCCCATCTGTTGTACTTGGCGACTTAGTTGATCCCTTTTAGCCATTTGTTGAGGTCCTGTCCAGCGTCTCCAGAGAACACTGACAGGTGTCTGATGTGCAGCTGGCTTACTGGTGGTTTCGTGTCCATGGTTCTCCTGATGATACAGACATTCAGAAGGATGTACTTGGTATATCCCTTGTATTCCAGTTCTAGTCCGTGTAAGCAACAGCTTTTAAGCTGCCTAATCGGAGCCGCGGTGATGCAGCTGTTGCACAGGCTACCCGATGCCTCCACCGAACACTGTCGCGTTGAAATTGAAGCAGGCTTGACTTTGAAGGCAGGGCTGTCGAGTGAACACGGCACTTATACTGAAATCAGGTTTATTGCGAACTGAAATGTACACGCAGCACTGACTGCCTTTCGAGCAGAGTGCTCTGCTATTTATATGCAGATAGAATGTACCAGAAATTAGAAGAGTAATTAACATAAGAAACAAGTAGAAATTACAAGTGAAGATAAGAAACATGTAGAACATTCTGGAGCTGTTAATTACAAAGAAATAAATTTTTGCCAGTGGACGGGATTGAACCGGTGACTTTTAGCACCGCAGTCGGTGAGGCTATCTCCTGTGCCATCTGGCAGTCGGTTTACGTGGGATCTCGCTGCAATATATACTGTGGAAAAAAAAATTGTAGGTAATATTGGGAAGCCAAAATAACTAGCTCATGAGACTGGGCACTTAATTTGCTTTGTCTGGAAATGTGAAGTTCAGCTTTGGAACACAGTGAAAGTGTGGGAGAGCAAGAAGTTGGAAGATACAGCTACTCCCAGTCCCAATCTCTTGCCACAGGGACCACATCTCTAGGGAAGACCCCAATGCAACACCCTGCAACATAATACTCTATAATACTCTTGCATTGACTAACAAAACTAGCAACCTGCCTCTGAATTGCTTCTGTCTTCTTGTAAAGCAATCTGGTGGGGATCCCAAACACATGAGCAATTTTCAAGAAGGGCCACATAAGTCAACCATCTGTCTCCTCCATGACTGTCTTTATATCAGTCTGCAACATTATACCTAAATATTTAATTGACATGCCTTTGTCAAGGAGCTCACTTGTAATGTTACATTTAAACATTGTGGGATGCTTTTCCCTACTATCTGTATCATCTAACATTTTAACAACAATGGAAGGTCCAGTAAGGAATGTTAATAATAATATGTAGATAGGGAACAACTCACCTTAAAGACGAACATTGCGCCACTGACAGTGTGTGTGTCTGTGTGTCTTTTATTTGTGTCTGTCAGTGGCTCAACAATTGTCTTTACAGTGAGTTGTTCCCTATATTCGGAGTCTTTGCTGGAGATACCACTTTGCCATGAGGAAAAATAATCCTACTCCTAATGATCCAGCTCACCAAGACATCATTCAAATTGAACCCTGCCTAGAACAGTTCCGTCCTCTGTCACAGCGAGACCCACTTGCTCTTCTTCAAAATCACCCTCTTCAAACATTCCAGGAATTTCTTACTTCCAACCTTGCCTCTCACTCTTTCCTGAGAAACCTTAATCCTACTCCCAACATTACCGCAGCTGAATCCCGAGCTATCCATGATCTGAAGGCTGACCATTCCATCGTCATTCTCCCAGCTGACAAGGGATACACGACCGTGGTACTTGATCGGCGGGAGTATGTGGCTGAGGGACTGCGTCAGCTTTCAGATAACACCATAAATAAAGTCTGTTAAGATAAACCCAATTCCTGATGTCCAGGCAGAGCTTCAAGGAATCCTCAAAACCTTAGGCCCCCTACAAAACCTTTCACCTAACTCCATTAACCTCATGACCCCACTGACACCCCACACCCCTACCTTCTACCTACTTCCCAAGATTCACAAACCCAATCATCCCGGCCGCCCCAGTGTAGCCGGTTACCAAGCCCCTACAGAACGAATCTCTGCCTACATAGACCAACACCTTCAACCCATCATGTGCAGTCTCCCATCCTTCATCAAAGACACCAACCACATCCTCAATCGCCTGAAATCCTTACCCAGCCTGTTACCTCCAGAAACCATCCTTGTAACCATTGATGCCACTTCCTTATGCACAAATATCCCACATGCCCAGGGCCTCGATGTGATGGAGTAAATTCCTTTTACGCCGACCACCCACTTCCCTACCTTAAACCTCTTTCCTTAATACCCTAGCCAGCTTCATCCTAACCCACAACTTCTTCACTTTTGAGGGCCAGACATACCAAAAACTAAAGGGAACAGCATTGGGGACCAGGATGGCCCCCTCATACTCAAACATATTCATGGGATGCTTAGAGGAAGCCTTCCTGGATACCCAAGCGTGTCAACCCAAAGTTTGGTACGGATTCATTGATGGCATCTTCATGATCTGGACTCACAGTGAAGAAGAACTCCAGAATTTCCTCTCCAACCTCAACTCCTTTGGTCCCATCAAATTCACCTGGTCCTATTGCAAATCCCATGCCACTTTCCTCGATGTCGACCTCCATCTATCCAATGACCAACTTCACACATCCATCCACATCAAACCTACCAATAAACAACAGTACCTGCTGCCATCCATTCCACATCAAACGTTCCCTTCCCTACAGCTTATGTCTTCATGGCAAACAAGTCTACTCCAGTCCCGAATCTCTGAACCAGTACACTAATAACAGCTTTCATATCCTGTAGCTATCCTCCTGATCTGGTACAGAAGCAAATAGCCAGAGCCACTTCCTCATCCCCCCAAATTCAGAACCTTCAACAGAAGAACCCCAGAAGTGCCCCTCTTGTCACTGGATGCTTTATGGGATTGGAGCAGACTCTGAATGTGGCTCTCCAGCAAGGATACGACTTCTTTAAATCCTGCCCCCAAATGAGATCCATCCATCATGACATCCTTCCCACTCCACCGAGGGTGTCTTTCCGCCACCCACCTAACCTCTCTCTAACCTAATCTCCCAGTCCATCCCCATGAAATCCCCAAACCACCTTCCCTACCTTCTGGCTCCTACCCTTGTAACCGCCCTCGTCGTAAAACCTGCCCTATGCACCCTTTCACCAACACTTACTCCAGTCCTGTAACCTGGAAGGTGTACACAATCAAGGGCAGAGCCACTTGCGATAGTACCCATGTGATTTACCAACTGACATGCCTGCACTGTGAAGCGTTCTATGTGGGAATGACCAGCAACAAACTGTCCATTCGCATGAACGGTCACAGGCAGACAGTGTTTGTTTGTAATGAGGATTACCCTGTGGCTAAACGTGCCTTGGTGCATGACCAGCTCATCTTGGCACAATGTTACAACGTTCAGATTATCTGGATACTTCCCACCGACACCAGTCTTTCAGAACTCCGGAGATGGGAACTTGCCCTTCAGCGTATTCTCTCTTCGCGTTGCCCACTTGGTCACAACCTCTGCTAAATTCAAATTCCCACCCACCATCTTTAACATCTTTGCTTTGATTCTCTGGACAGAGCCTTTGCCTCAAGTGGTATCTCTGTCCAACTTCTTTGCTTTCTACAGTATGTCTGCCTAGGTGTGCTTGCGTTTGTGTATATGTGTGGGTGTGTGTGTGTATTTGTTTACCCTCCTTTTTTCCCCCCAAGGTAAGACTTTCCTGTCCTGGGATTGGAATGACTCCTCACCCACTCCCTTAAAACCCTCATCATTTCCTTTTCCCTCTCCTTCCCTTCTGCCTGACGAAGCAGCTAGGCTGCAAAAGCTAGCGTTTGTGTGTGTGTGTGTGTGTGTGTGTGTGTGTGAATTTATTGATTTATTTGTGCTACTATCACTTCTTGTGCTCCTTCGCCTGGTAAGTAATCTTCATCTATTTTTTATCATCATCTTACATTTTTCTACATTTAGAACCAGCTGCCATTCCTCAAACCAACTAGAAATTTTTTCCAACCTATCTTGCATCTTACTACAGTTATTCAATTACACGGACTGGAACCAGAATACAAGGGATACACTGAGTACGTCCTTTCTAAAGTCCGTATTATCAGAAGAACGATGGAGACTAAACCAGCAATAAGCCACCTGCACATCAGACACCCATCGGTGTTCTCTGGAGATGCTGGACAGGACCCCCACAAATGGCTAAAAGGGTTCGACCGAGTCGCCAAGTACAACAGGTGGGATCATCCGATGTGCTTGGCCAACGTTTATTTCTACCTGGACGGAACAGCCCAGCAATGGTTCGAAAACAATGAAGACAAGTTGAATGACTGGGAGACGTTCCAGGAGGAACTTAAGAAGACGTTTGGAGACCGCCAGCGACAAATCCGCTCGGCAGAAGAACAACTGAAGAACCGGGCCCAACGACATGGTGAGCCAACACAATCGTACATACAGAGTGTTTTGGCCCTGTGTAACGTAGTCAATCCGAACATGACTGAAGCGGACAAAATCACGCACCTGATGAAGGGAATTGCAGAAGTTATGTACCAAGCTCTTCTGATAAAAGACGTCGCTACGACAGAAGAGTTCCTCAAGTGGTGCCAGCGTATTGAAGAAATGCAACAAAGGAGGGTTGGACGCAAGAAGTATGACAGACTCCCAAATGTAGTCCCTATGGCCGTTGTGGAAGACCAGCAGGACTTGGCTTCTCTCATACGACAAATCGTGAGAGAAGAATTACAACAGTGCATGGCAGCCAGGACTATTAGACCGAGCGAGCATCAGATTATGGCCATGGATGTGAGCCCTGTAAGTCACGAGGTAGCCGACGCTGCTGAGGACGAGGTATTTCAAACATTAGCTCCTGTCTGCCCCCTCAATCGCACCCGACGTGAAGAATGGCGTCGCCCTGCTATGACTTACGCTGCAGCCGCCAAACGGCAGTCCATGAACCGACCGACATGACCACAGCCAACTCCCCTGGTAACTATGACGCCCCGCAGAAGAACAGACGTCTGGAGGACAGAAGAAAACACACCACTGTGTTTCCACTGTGGACGCCCTGGACATGTCGTTCGCTACTGCAGAGAGAGGAGGCGAGTATTCGATGATTATTTTGCCGCAAGACGTCAGCCGTCGGAGCAGTTCTATCCAAGGCAGTGACCTGCTGATGAGTTCAATCGGCCTATAGGAAGAAGCCCATTGCCGTACCCTAGACGAGGTCGCTCCCCGATGCGCTGCAGCCATTCACCGTCACCGTACAGAGGTACCAGCCGCTCCCCTAGCCGCCGCGCCCAGGAAAACTAAGCGAGGCGACCATCTACGGAGGTGAGGCCACCGCAGATGAAAATCCTCCATGGATGACAGTCACCAAGATGTCGGGAAATCTCATCGACATCATAATCGACGGCCAACCTGTCCGGGCCCTTGTTGATTCAGGAGCCTCTTTTTCTGTATTATCGGATAATTACCGCCGCACACTAAAGAAGACAATGTTCTGTGATACGGGAGCAACTGTGCTGAAGGTTGCGATGGAAAGTACGTCCATCCAGCAGGAACTTGTGTCGCAAGAATAACCATCAACAACAGGATGCAGCCGTTTGAATTTGTCGTGTTAATAGAATGTAGTCACAATGTCATCCTCGGATGGGACTTCCTTCAGGCATCCCAAGCTATCATTGACTGTGGAAGATCTGAGCTGCAAATTGAAGAAGTTGTTCCACCAGATACACGTAATACAGAATTTTCTGGGAAGTTATTCGTTGTTGACAATGTGACGATACCGCCGTTGACAATGAGAAGAATTGCAGTCACAAACACAGATGACTGGTTAAACTGTGAAGTTCTTATTGATAGTAAAAAGTTTATCAGGCTCGCAAAAGAAATTTACATACCAGCGGCTATCATAAGCATTACCGGTGGTCAAGGAGAGATTTGGATCACAAATTGTCACGAGCAGTCACAACTTATCCCCAAGGGAATGTGTATCAGGACAGCTGAACCAATCCAGGACGGTGAGCTCAACGTCATCAATGAAGACCCATGCCCTGCTATTAGTACAGACAAAACGCTGGAGGAAACAAATGTGGAACTGCCAATAGGGCCTGGACTGACCAAGGAACAATGCCAGCGGTTATTAGGTATACTACGCCAATTTTCGGGTGCATTCACACCTCAGCAGGGGAACAGTCAGACGAAACGGCCCACGATAAAGCACCGTATCAATACTGGGGACCATCCACCAATTAGCCAGTGTGCGTATAGAGTGTCGCCAGCTGAAAGACGGATAATTCGGGAGGAAGTGGAGAAGATGTTGCGAGATGACATTATTCCACCTTCGGAGAGTCCTTGGTCGTCTCCGGAGGTCCTCGTAAAGAAGAAGGATGGCACGTGGCGATTCTGTATCGACTATCGGCGGCTGAACAGTATCACAAAGAAAGATGTCTTTCCATTGCCGCGTATTGATGACACCTTAGACTGCTTGAAAGTAGCTACATACTTCTCAACTATGGACATGCAGACAGGTTACTGGCAAATCGAGGTTGACGAAGCTGACAGGGAGAAGACGGCTTTTATTACACCTGACGATCTCTATGAATTTAAAGTAATGCCATTTGGATTATGTAATGCTCCAGCCACATTCGAATGCATGATGGACAACTTGCTTCGACACCTTAAGTGGACGACGTGTCTCTGCTATTTAGATGACATTGTCGTTTTCTCGAAAACATTTGAATAACATCTGAGTCGCCTGTCAACTGTGTTGACGTGTGTTCAGGCTGCAGGTCTCCACCTCAATCCAAAGAAGTGCCTCTTCGTCGCCAAAGAGATAAAAATCCTGGGGCACCTAGTCAACAGAGATGGTGTCCGTCCTGATCCAGATAAAGTAAGGGCAGTCACAGAATTTCCAACTCCTCAGCACATTCGTGATGTGAGAATTTTTCTCGGGCTGTGCTCATACTACTGACGTTTCATAAAAGGATTTTGTAACAAGGCACGTCCATTACAAGAACTTCTGCAGGGAGACGCCAAATTTTACTAGGATGCGACAAAAGAAAGAGCTTTCCGAGCACTTAAGGAGGCTCTAACTTCCGCACCAGTGCTAGCCTTGTACAACGAGAATGCAGAAAAGGAACTTCACACAGACGCCAGTGGCTATGGGATTGGTGCAGTGCTTATACAAGTTCAGGAAGGTGCCGAAAAAGTGATAGCCTATGCATCAAGAGTACTCTCAAAGTCCAAGATAAACTACTCTACGACTGAAAAAGAATATCTCGTGGTTATCTGGGCTATCAACAAGTTCCGGCCGTATTTATTCGGCAAACCATTCACTGTCGTGACAGATCACCATTCTTTGTGTTGGCTGACTAGCTTGAAGGATCCATCAGGTCAACTAGCAAGATGGGCACTAAGACTCCAAGAGTACGAAGTCACAGTGGTATTCAAGAACGGGCGCAAACACAAGGATGCCGACTGCCTTTCGAGGAATCCATTAGTGGAACACAACAGTATTAATGAAATTTCAGCTCTCACTGAATTAGATGACATTACAGTTAAACAGAGGGAAGATCCAACACTATCAAAAATGATAGAGGCCTTGGAGAAAGGGAAACCGACCAATGGAGAGTTCCAACTTATAAACGGAACATTGTACAAGAGCAACTACAATCCACTGGGCCCCAAATGGCTACTCGTTGTTCCAGCTCATCTCCAGCCAGCTATTCTTAAATATTTCCATGACGCTCCAATATCCGGTCATCTGGGATTCGTGAAGACCCTAGACAGAATCAGACGCAGGTATTACTGGAAAGGTCTCTACCGATCTGTCAGGCACTATGTGAGTCACTGTAAAGAGTGCCAGTGACAGAAGCATGTGCCGCAATTACCTCCAGGACATCTCGTACCGATTCCGCCGGCAGCAGCTCCATTCCACCGAGTTGGGATCGATGTTTTAGGGAGGTTCCCGAAGTCGACAACCGGTAACCGTTTGATAATAGTCTGCGCTGACTACCTCACACGCTACGCTGTCACCAAACCTGTGCCGACTGCAGAAGCTCCAGAGATCGCAAAATTCCTTGTAGAAGACATTATTTTGAAGCATGGAGCACCACGTGACATGATATCTGATCGTGGAAAAGTATTCCAGTCAAAACTAGTATCAGAGGTAATGTCACGATGCAACATTGTCCACAGAATGACAACTGCATACCATCCTCAGACAAATGGTCTTACGGAACGTTTTAACAAAACGTTAGCCAACATGCTGTCGATGTACGTCGATGTTGAGCAGAAGGATTGGGATACAATTCTGCCAGTTATGACATTTGCTTACAATACCGCAAGACAAGACACCACAGGCTTCACTCCGTTTTTCCTGCTCCATGGCCGTGAAGCTGAGACGACAATGGATACACCGTTCCTGTTCCAACCGGACGACACTCAGGATGACTATGTTAAACAGCTCGTCACCAGGGTCGAAGAAGCAAGACAGCTGGCTCGCATACGGACACAGGACGCCCAGGAGAAGGACCGTCAGCGGTATAACGACAAGCACCGACCTGTTGTGTACAGCCCAGGAGATCTTGGATGGATTTTTACCCCTGTACGGAAGGTTGGACTGTCAGAAAAGTTATTGAAGCGATACTTTGGTCCGTATCGTGTCATACGCTGACTGTCTGACGTCACATACGAAGTTGAGGATTATGAGCTGTCATCGAAACGTCAAAAACGAAGAGACATCGTTCATGTCCTGCGCATGAAGCCTTACTACGATCCTGAAGAGCAAGTAGACGACAATGGCTTCTTGTTAAAGTACTTTAAGGATGGTAATGTTCCTGATGAAGTCACGACAGGAACGTCTGTCATCGATAATCGTGGAGAAGGGAAGGATTTTCTTTAACTGTCATACAGAGGACCCATGACGTGGTCAAGATCCAGGACATTGCAGCTGGCTCCACAGGGATCATAACAGCAGGTCGCTGTTTCTCCAGGAGAGGGAGCAATGCCGCGAGAGACCACGAACACCACCTGCAGGCGTGGCGCAGGGGATAGCGTCATGGACTGCTGAGCAGAAGGTCGCCGGTTCAATCCTGCCCACCGGCGAAAATTTATTTCTTTGTAATTTACAATTCCAGAAGGTTCTACATCTTTCTTATGTTCACTTGTAAATTCTACTTGTTTCTTATGTTAACTGTTCTTCTAATTTCTGGTAAATTCTGTCTGTGTATAAATAGCAGAGCACTCTGCCTGAGAGGCAGTCAGTGCTGCGTGTATGTTGAGTTCGTAATAAACGTGCTTTCAGTATAAGTGCTGTGTTTAGTTGCCTTCGAAGTCAAGCCTACTCCCATTGCAACGCGACAATATTTCTCTACACCACAGTATCATCATCAAACTGATACTCACTCTGTTTGGCAGATCATTTATATATACAGAAAATAACTACAGTATTATCACACTTCCTTGGGCCACTCCTGACGATATCTTTGACTCTGATAAACACCCACCATTGAGAACATGATAATGGGTTCTATCACATAAGACGTATATGAACCTCTAACATATCCAGGAACCTATTCCACATGCTTGTACTGTTATTAGCAGTCTGCAGTGTGGTACCATCAAACACCTTTCACAAATCAAGGAATAATCATTCAACCTGTTGCCCTTCACCCATAGAAGATACTGTGAGAAAAGGGCAAGCTGAGTTTCACACAAAAGATGCTTTCTAAAGGCGTGCTGATACATGGATAGAAATTTCCCATCTCAAGGAAATATATTATATTGAATTTAAAATGTTAATGTTGTTGTTGTTGTAGTCTTCAGTTCAGAGACTGCTTTGATGCAACTCTCCACCCTACCCTATCCTGAGCAAGTCTCTTCATCTCCTATAAGAATGGCAACCCACATCCATTTGAATCTGCTTAATGTATTAGTCTCTTGGTCTTGCTTTGCAATTTTTACCCCACATGCTTCCGTCCAATGCCAAATACATGATTCCTTAATGTCTAAGAATGCATCTACCAATTGATCCCTTCTTTTAGTCAAGGTATGCCAGAAATTCCTTTTCTCCTCAATTCTGTTCAGTACCTCCTTATTAGTTTTGTGATATACCCACCTAATCTTCAGCATTCTTTTGTAGCACCACATTTCAAAAGCCTCTGTCCTCTTCCTGTCTGACTATTTATCATCCACGTATCACTACCATACAAGGTAACACTCAACACAAATGCCTTTAGAAAAAGACTTCCTTACACTTAAATTAATATTTAATGTTAACAAATTTCTCTTAAATGATTTTCTTTACAATACCATTCTTCATTTTATATCCTCTGTACTGTGACCAACATATGTTATTTTACTGCCCAAGTAACAAAACTTATCTACCACTTTTATTGTTTCATCATCTACCTGCAGCATTGCCTGCTTATCTTAAGACTCCTTTTATTAATGTTCATCTCATACACTCCTTTCAATACACTGTCCATTCCATTCAAATGCTCTTGCAAGTCTATTGTTGTCTCTGACAATTACAATGTCATCAGAAAAACACAATGGTTTTATTTCTTCACCCTGAACTCTAATTCCTTCTCCAAGTTTCTCTTCGCTTTCCTTCTCACCTTCTTTGTACAAACTGAATAACATTGGACAGGGCCGGCACAAGCCCAAGTGCCGCCTCGTACGAGCTGCTAAATTGCCGCCCCCCCCCCCATTTTTTTTTGGGGGGGGGGGGAGATTTCATTTAAACAAATCTGTAGGAAATGTCAGAAATCAATCGCATTAATATGTGCTTACATCTAAACCGCCATGTTGACAGTTACGTTCAGCATGACGGGGTATAGAGCGAGGTGGCGCAGTGGTAACACACTGCACTCACATTCTGAAGGATGGTGGTTCAGATCCACCTCCGACCATCCCGATTTAGGTTTTCCGTGATTTCTCTAAATCACTCCAGGCAAATGCCGGGATGGTTCCTTTGAAAGGGCACGATTTCCTTTCACATCCTTATCCAAACAGTCCAAGCGTAAGCCAGAGCTCTAATGACCACGCTGTCGACGGGATGTTAAACACCAAATTTCCTTCCTTCCTATGATGGGGTATAGATGTAAAGATAACTCAAAGCATTGAGAATAGTCACACTGCGACTGAAATCTAAGTAGATCTGGAAAATAAAAACAAAAATTGCAACTGATTGGTGACATTCTCTACAGATTTGTACAAACAGTCGCTGGGCACCGGCTCTAAAATTGAGTCAAACCTGATTGAAGAAATCTAGCTAATTTTAATAAGACTTGTGAATTTACGAACATGTTCAAATGTGTGTGAAATCTTGTGGGACTTAACTGCTAAGGTTATCAGTCCCTAAACTTACACACTGCTCAACCTATTATCCTAAGGACTAACAGATACACCATGACTGCGGGAGGACTCAAACTTACTCTGGGACCAGCCGCACAGTACATGACTGCAGCGCCTTAGATCGCTCGGCTAATCCCGTGCCACATGAACTTACAGTTAACGTAAATAAACATTTTTCAGTGGTTGTGAACAGATAATGTATTCAACGGAAAAGAGTATTCAGTAAATAAACGTTGGCACAGTCATAGTGTGCGCGTAGTATTGTCAAACAAAAGTGCCGGTCAGAGTTAAATTGTTCATGCAGGCGGATAGAGGTGTTTCATGGCTCAAAAATCAAAACGTCCGAATATCACTCAGAAACGGATAACAAAAATTTTGAAAAATAGGTTGAAACCCAATTTACGCCAGGCTTACTACCAATGTCTTTATCCCTTCTTATTACTCGCAGCGTATTTACCCATTCGGAATACTTCTAGCCATTGTAGGTGTTGGACGAGTTTGACTGCAGTAATGTTCAACAATTTTTTTCCATAATGCAGGAAGAATAAAACACTCGGAAACTGCCATTGAAGGGTTTAGCAAAATTTCCAAATTACATTTCGTCTTCTGCAAAATTAGCTGTGAGTAAACGCATGGCACGTAACATTGCTGGCAGCGCTCCACTCGTAAGAATACTGGCGTGTACGCCAGACTGCTCCCCTCTCTCTGTTCCTCCGGCATAAACACGACAGTGCTGCCACAGTGGCGAGCAAGAAATTAGTCCTCCTTCTTCCCCTTGTTGAACAGGGGCAGCCGGCAGGTAGTCGAAGTGCCATGCCACAATTCCCGAAGCCACTCCGTCCGAGGTTTGGTTTCTAATCCCCTCTTGGGCATGAATGTTGAGTTTGTTCAGCAGATTTGCCGCCCCTAGGAAAGTGCCGCCCCATGTGGCCGCACGTGCCTTGCGCCAGCCCTGACATTGGACAAAGGCTACAACCTTGTTTTACTCCATTTCCAACCAATGCTTTCCTTTAATGCCCTTTGACTTTAATAACTGCTATTTGCTCTTTGTACAAGTTGCATAAAACCTTCTGTTCCCTCCATTTTTTTTATTGTCCATGGTGACTTAAGAATATGATAGTGTATACTAGTCAACATTGTCAAAAGCTTTCTCCAAATCTGCAAAAGGTAGAAACATAGGTTTGTCTTTCCTCAATCTGTCTTGTAAGATATGTCATAAGGTGAGTATTGCCTTCCATGTTCCTACATTTCTCATAAATGCAAATTGATCTTCTTGAAAGTCAGGTTCTACCAGACTTTCCATTCTTTTGTAAATAATTCCTCTTAAAATTTTACAACCATGACTTATTAAACATTTGTCTGCATGTGCTTTCTTTGGTATGGAATTTATTAAAGTCTGAGGGTAAATCACCTGTCTTGTACATATTACATACCAGGTGAAATAGTTTTGTCATTGCTGACTCTCCCAGAGACTAGTAATATCTGCTATTTCATCCTCATCTACTTCCTCTTTGGGGGGCAATGGGATGGTCTTATTTTTCCTAATTAATTATTATTTTCTTGTGTTCGATCTGTCATGGGACTCTGTAATTAATGGTTTGTTATTGTGCATGATAATTTATACCACTGTCTTTTCTAGAACCTAAAAATTAATATTATGTGCAGCCAGAAAGCAATTTGAGGACATACTGCTCTTAATCCTCAGTCAGATAGTCCACACTTTATTTCACTGAAACTGAAATGAATTTTCACAATTCTCAGCAAAATAGTACAATTTTTTTAAAAGAGAAAGCACAACACATACACACACATCAAATATTGAATTGTGAGGTAAATCATTGTTCCCATCTAAACAGCACTCTAAACAGTTCAGATATGTCTTCCACACAAATTGCCAAATAGTTAGCTTTACTGTTCCATTTATGAAACAGTTGCAGTCAATTATGCTTACCTCAAAAGTGGAGAAGATTCTCAGCACTTGCCATGCAGAATTTCAAATGTCTACAGGTGGCAACTTGAAATCAAACATCAAAACTGAAGCCCTGCTTCTGTCCACTGACACCGATCATACGCAATCTTGGCTTGATGTGAACTGCTCCTGTCTATGTACAGCACTTTCTTATATATGCGCGGCACGGCTGGAAAATGACAAAGCCCTTTTCTCCATGCAGTGGTGCTATGGCTGCCCTCTATTATTGAAAAAAAAAGGTCTGCTATCTCTGTACATTGAGAATTTACAGAGTCACTGATTTTCCTCCTTATAACCTGCACAGTAATGAATATTAAATAAAATTTTCAAATAAATACTTTGGCAACTTTGACTTGTAGAATATTTAAATAGCAACCACAAATGGAGTACAAGTTCTGAAATGATCCTATTCTAAATTCCTGTACTTTTCTGCTTATCCTTTCTTCTTAAAATTTGCCACAGTTTCATCTTCTTGCTTAATAACTAATGTGCTGTAGCACTAACCTTGGATCGTAATTGTAAGAGCAACTTAATCTAAAAGAATTTTATACTCTCACAGAAAAAAATTTTGTTTTGTGTTGATAATTTGTGAATTCAATACAATACAGCCATAAAACACTTCTCCAAGCATTTTGTATTAATTTGACATAAATCAAAAGTTTATATATATATATATATATATATATATATATATATATATTTTTAGTATTAAGATTGGGGGACTGAATATTATACACAGTTGCGCAACTTTTTGTAAATGTGGCTACTCTGTAGCTCTGACATGTTGATGCGGACATCATATCCAGTTGTGCAATCGAATCTAAGTATTGCAGTACAGCAGATGCACATTCTGTGATACTCAAATTACATAGGAGATAGTGGGGAAAGCTTGCTTCCCTCTAAATATTCTTTCCACCTTTCAGCTTTACCTTATTTGCTCAAAATTAGTTTTCCATCTGAGTTCTTGATATTCATACAGCTGCTTTTCTTGTCTTCAAATGTCTCTTATTTTGCTGTGGATGGTATCTATTTTCCCCCCTAGTTATACATTCTGTTACAAACTTGCATTTGCCCTCAAGCCACTCCTACTTAGAGATTTTGCACTTCCTGACAATCTCATTTCTTAGTTGTCTGCACTCCACTTCACCTGCTTCATTTACTGCATTTTTATATCTTCTCCTTTCATCAATTAAATTCAATATTTCCTGTGATATCCAAGGATATTTTGTAGATCTCGTCTTTCTACCAATTGGGACCTATGCTGCCTTCACTATTCATCCATCAAAGCTACCCATTAATCTTCTACTGTATTAAAACCTCCCCCCCCCCCCCCCCCCCCCGTCTCTGTCAATTGTTGCCTAAAGGTCCTTCTGAAACTTCCAGGAACCTCATGTTCCTTCAATTTATCTAAGTCTCATCTCCTGATTTTTCTACCTTTGTGCAGCTTCTTCAGTTTCAACCTACAGTTCATAACCAGTAAGATGTGGACAGAGTCTATATCTGTTCCTGGATATGTCTTACAATTTAAAACCTGTTTCCAAAATCTATGCTTTATCATTATGAAATCTATCTGGTACCCTCCAGTGTCTCCTTCCCTGTATATTGGCAAATTAGTATATGTTCAAGAACTCTAAATCAAACCACATTAAGTATGCAGGTCCATTCTTTTAGCTCTTTTTTTTTTTTAATGGGATTCACCTGAATTTTTTCCTAGTCACTTGGGACTTTATGATTGAACTACAGATTAATGAAAACACAGTAAGTGGTCAGTGCTGTAGATTATTCCGGGTTGATAGCAAAATCCTTAAGTGGCAACACTGCAATTCATGAAAGTACTTCTTTTTTAGGCTAAGTTCAGTGTCCAGTGAGAAACTCAGGCATACAGGTGCTAAAGATGTTGATAAATTAAACGTTTCTCACAAAAGTAAAGTAAAAAGTAATGTCAACTTTTTTCACTAGAATATTGTGGGACTAAAGAATAGTATAGATGAGCTTTTGGTTTGTTTAAATGATATATAAACTGATAATATATGCCTGTCTGAGCATCACATTGTCACTGGTATGGAAAATGTGAATGTCAGTGGATATAAATTAGCGGCAAATGTTAGTAGAGATAATAAGGGAAGAGGAGGAGTTGCCATATATGTCAAAAGCTATCACAGTGTAAAAAATTTAGAAACACAAAAGTTGTGTGTAGAGCAACATGTTGAAGCACATGCCTGTCAGCTTAAACTCAATGATGACTCTCTTATAATTGTTACAGTATGTAAGTCCCCTTCAGGAAACGCCCCATTGTTTCTGAAAAACTTGGATGCCTTGTTATGCTATCAGTCAAATAAGGGGAAACAAATTATTATTTGTGGTGATTTCAATGTTGATTCACTGAAAGAGTGTAATAGGAAGAATGACCTGGAAGTCTTACTTGGCTCATACAATCCGACATCCATTACTGATTTGCCTACTTGGGTAGTAAAGGACAGCAGCACACTGATAGATTTCTTCTTCTTCTTCTTCTTCTTCTTCTTCTTCTTCTTCTTTTTTTCTTTTTCTTTTTTTTTTTTCTTTTTTCTTTTTTTTATAGACCAAGATAATTTTAACAACATAAATGCTTGTCCTGTTGAGAATGGTCTTTCTGATCAGAGTGCACAGCTAGTAACAGTATATGACATAGCTCCATTCAGTAATTTGAAACAGTCCTCCAGAGTTGTGTGCTCGATTAATGACCTAACAACTAGAAATTTTAAAGAAAGCCTACAGCAGTTAGATGGGATGACGTTTATAAGGAACCTGATGCCAATTTAAAATATAACTTATTTCATGATACATTTGTAAGGGTATTTGAAAACTGTAGTTTCATAGGCTTTCCCGGCGTAATAGTTCTTCATAGTTTCTTCGGGTTTGCTGCCGGTCAGGGTCAGTTTGACTTCAAAATCCGGCAGCAAACCCGAAGAAACTATTTGAAAACTGTTTCTCCAAGAAATTAGTTAAATATAACGTAAGAAACCATGCAAAAAAACCATGGCTTACTAATGGAATAAAAATATCTTGTAATCAAAATAGTCTGCAAGAAAGAGTAATAACCCAGAAACAATCAAATACTATAAAAACTACTGTGCTACATTAAGAAAAGTTATTAAAAAATCCAGAAGCATGTGCATCATGTCAGATTAGTTCCTCTAATAATAAAATTAAAACAGTTTGGAATATTATCAAAAGGGAGACAGGGCAACCAAGTGCACATGAAGAGGGCATTACCATCAAGATAAATGGAAACTTTAGTAAGAAGAGGTCAGAAGTTGAAAAAATGTTGCTGATTACTTTTTAAATGTTGTAGAGAAAATAGGATCTAAATGTTCATTAGAAGTAGCAAGGCAGCAAATGGAAGAGGCCATACATACAAAATTTTCTACAATTGAAATTCCACACACCTCTCCTTTAGAAATTAAAAAAAAATAATAAACTCTGTCAAGAGCAAAAGGTCACATGGAATTGATGACATTTCCAGCAGGGTCTTAAAAGCTTGTTTCCAAGAGATAAGTAGGATTCTTAGTCATATTAGTAATAGCTCTTTAAAGCAGGGTATTTTCCTGTATAGACTGAAATATGCTATTGTTAAACCTTTGTATAAAAAAGGAGATATGTCTGATGTCAATAACTACCGCCCCATCTCACTTCTGACAGCTTTATCCAAAATTTTTGAAAAAGGTATGTATTCTCGAGTAGCTTCACATGTTATTAAAAATAAAGTTCTAACAAAATATCAGTTTGATTTTCAAAAAAGCTTTTCAACAGAAAATGCTATATATACCTTTACTGATGAAATACTAAATGCTTGGAATAACCGGACACCACCAGTTGGGAATTTTTGTGATCTCTCAAAGGCTTTTTACTGTGTAAATCATGGGATTCTTCTGGATAGGCTTAAGTATTGTGGTATGAGTGGGACATTGCACAAATGGTTTAAATCATACTTGACTGGACAAGTGTAGAAAGTTCAAAAAACCAGATCACATGATACAGAAGAAACAATTAATTCCTCTAACTGGGGAGTTATAAAAAATGGGGTCCTACAAGGTTCGGTCTTAGGTCGTATGCTGTACTTAATATATATTAATGACTTGGCATTCTGTATTCACGAAGATGCTAAGCTAGTTCTTTTTGCTGCTGATACAAGTATAGCTATCACACGTGACAAACAAGAATTAACTGATGAAATTGTAAATGATTAACTGGTTCTCTACAAATGGATTCTCATTCCTTTCTTTCCTTCCTCTTTAGCCCTTTTCCCACACATGCTGCGTCAGCTTTTGTTATTGGGATTTGGCATGTTAGTGGCCGGATGCCCTTCCTGCCGCCACCCCCCTGCACCCTGGGAGAAAATGTGTACCCCAAATATCTGCGTACAGTCTTATATGTATGAAAGTGTTATTAAATCTTTGCGAATCGACTAACTGAGGAGGGACTTTGGGACCAGCCCGCTATTCATCTAGGGGGATGTAGAAAACCACCTAAAAATCACATCCAGGCTGACCGGCACTCCAACCCCCTTCGTTAATCTGCCGGGTGGATTCAAACCGGGGCCAGTACACCTCCCCATCTCAGAAAGCGTTGCGTTAGACCACATGGCTAAGCGAGGGGGTACAAATGGACTTTCATTAAACTTTGATAAAACCCAGTATATACAGTTTCATACAGTAAATGGCATGATACCATTAATAAATTTAGACTTTGAACATAAATCTGAAGCTAAGGTAGAATATTCAAAAATTTTAGATGTTTGCATTGATGAGGGATTGAATTGGAAGAAACATGTTGAAGATATGCTAAAATGTTTGATTTCAGCTACTTATGCTGTCGGGGTCATTACAAAATTTAGTCATATACATCTCAGTAAATTAGCTTACTATGTCTGTTTCCATTCACTGCTTTCATATATATACAAAAAGGATTCATTGTACAAAAGTGTGTAATCAGAATAATTGCTGGAGCCCACCCAACATCATCCTGCAGACATTTATTTAATGATCTAGGGATCTTCACTGTAGCTTCATATATATAAATTTATGAAATGAATATTGTAGAAGGAAACAATCCTAGTGGGATACATATGTTTAAAAAATAGAAATTGAATAACTTACCCAAAGGACAGGCTCATAGATAGACACAAAAATATACACAAACACAAGATACAATCTTTCGCAACCGATGGTCGCTTCTTCAGGAAAAGAGAAAGGAAGGAGGGGAAAAAGGGAAGGATGCAGTTTTTAAGGAAGAGGGGTCATTCCAATCCTGGGAGTGGAATGACTTACCTCAGGGGGTAAATGGAGAGGTAAACAAGTGCGCGCGCACACACACACACACACACACACACACGCACACACGCACACGCGCACACGCGCACACACGCGCGCGCGCGCGCGCGTGCGTGCGCAATCACACCAAGGTTGTATATGTAGAATTCTTTGCTTTCTCTTCCACTCCCTTAAAATCTGCATCCTTCCCTTTTTCCCATCCTTCCTTTCTCTTTTCCTGAAGAAGCAACCATTGGTTGCAAAAGCTTGTATCTTGTGTTTGTGTGTGTTTTTATTTGTGTTTTTGTGTCTATCTACAAGCCTGTCCTTTGGGTTACTTATATATATACACACACACACACACATTATATATATATATATATATATATATATATATATATATATATATATATATATAGAGAGAGAGAGAGAGAGAGAGAGAGAGAGAGAGAGAGAGGAAAAATTCCTAACAGGAAAAATATACGTAAAAAATAGATGAAGTACACTTACCAGGCGAAGGGGCACAGGCAGTAATAGCAACAAATAAGCACACAGACACACACACACACAAAAATGCTAGCTTTCGCAGTACAGTAAAAAAAAAAAAAAAAAAAAAAAAAAATCAAATGGATTATGTGGACATGAAAGGGGTTGCACAAGATAGTCTAACAGAGAGCTGCTTGAAACCAGTCTTTGCACTGAAGTCTATAACATCAATAATAATAATAATAATGTATTTTATAACTGTCTCTGTATCCATTAAATGTGAAAGAAATGAGGCTTTACACAATTCTGTAAGTTCACATACCAAAAAATGTTTTGCATAATCTGTGCATGCCATACACAAATACCTTTCAGACCCAAATTGACACAATTTGAAATATTTGGTCCTTTTATATGCCATAAACTGTTTATTGAAAAATATCCATTTCATTGGCAGGCAGATAAGGTAGCAACATTTGTACCTTCATTGAATATATATATATATATATATATATATATATATATATATATATATAAAATATTTATGATATGAAGATTATAGAGGAAAAATTCCTAGCAGGAAAAATATGTATAAAAAGTATATGAAGTTTACTTACTAGGCAAAGGATACAGGTATGTGACAGGAAACACAAATAAAACAAACACGAACACACACAAAAGCAAGCTTTCGCAACCTTGTTGCTTCTTCTGGCTGAGTAGGGAAGGAAATAGGAAAGGAAAGGATTTGGATTTAAAGGAGGGGGTGAGGAGTCATTCCAATCCCGGGAGAGGAAAGACTCATCTTTGGGGAAAAAAAATAGGTAAATACACACACACACACACACACACGCACACAAAGGCAGAAATATGCAAAATGCAGACATAGCCCCCATCGCCACACTGTGATCTGCTGAATGTTTCCTTTCCATTTTCAGTCCACTGTGGTCCTAGATGATTCCTTTGTGGTCCATGACCATTGGACCTGCTCCTAGACATTCCATCTTCAGTCCGATATACTTGGCTCTCCAGCTGGGGATCATTTACCATATCTTATAAAAGGTGAAAGTAACAGTTAAGTTTGCAGAAGATTTTAACAATTCATTAGTAACAACAGTGAGACGAATAGGTCAGGTGATTATCTCAGAAGACATTGAAACTGGTCACCTTATCTGATTAATTGTTAAAATCTTTTGTGAACTTGACTGTTATTCTCATCTTTTAAAACATTTACCAGTTTGCTGTTTTCAAAAAGGAAACTATGTTTCACAAACATATTCTCCATATCCCTGACTTTAGTTCTTCTTTTCGAGGAATGCTGATTCCAGATCAGGATCTCTTGCTCTACTTAGCTGGTACTCCATAAGATTTTTCAGTAACTTTTATCTGTAACGATTCCCTTATAACACTCTCCCAAAATCTGGATGTCTATGTTCTTGGTTTTGCCATAATGCATGGAATGGCACAGTTTTAGACAGTGTTTGGTAATGGAGGATTTCATCAGTTGTCTTAAATGGGTGTGCCCCTGACACTTCTTGCACTTGATATCCTTTGTTCTTGTCATCTGGCCAAAGTAGGACATGCCACATTGCATGGTATAAATCTTTGGTTTCCATAACTCCATGTCATCTTCAACAATTCCCACCAGTCCTCAGACCTTGCTCAAAGGACAGAAAACACACTTGATATTGTGTTCACATAGGATCCTACTTATTCTGACAAACAATGTAGCGCAGATATGCCACCCTCTTTGCTTTATTTTCCTCAGCTTCTGTGACACTGGTGTGTAGTTACTGGCTGGAGTGCAATTTCAATTTCTTTTGTTGAATATCGCTTTTTGCAGAACACTGTTTTAAGATACTTTATTTCTGTAGGTTGTATCACTTGGTCTGACAGGATGTGTGCTCTGTGGAACAATGTCATAAGAAACAGTTCTTTTGTGCAGGGCGGTGTCAGCTGCTGGCCTAGCGGCGTGGCTTTTCAATACAAACTGTGACCAATTGATTCATCTACTTTTCTTTTTACTAGTACATCCAAAAACAGCACCTGGCCATTCTTCTTCAGTTCCATGGTGAACATGATAGTCATGACTGGACAGGCACCCCTGACAGGTGATTATAAACAGTTGCAGTGCCTCTTCAGCCGTGTAGGCTGAGAATGATTCTATAATATGATCAAAACTGGTCATCTATTAATAAACATCTCTGAAATTGATTAATTTTAATGAATTTTAAAGATTTCTATTTGTTTATATTGTATTTCACACAGGTTTCAGAATGACTATCTAAGAATACAGGTTTTGAAGTCAGATACTAAACTGTAAAGCATTTACATGGACAGATGAAGACTCTTGCCACAGTTTATTGGCTATGAACTATTGAAATTTCATGAACACAGCAAATTAATGACATAGGACATGAATCAGAAGACATTGACCACTGCAGACAGTGCTAGCCAATACTTGTCTGGAATGGGGGGGGGGGGGGGATATTTAATTTAAATGATGACAGAAAACAATACGAAAATGCAGAAAATGATGTATACAAAAAAGGAATACAAATGCTAAAAAATGTGAGTAAATAGGAAAGTAGGATTTATGTCACATGAAAGTCTACAGAAACACACATTACTAGTGAAAATATAGGTATTGCCTTCAGAAGAATTAAAGAGATCTTTGGAGAAAACAGAAGCAGCTATGTCAAGAGCTCAGATGGAAAACCAGTACTAAAAAGTAAAGCTAAATGGTGAAAAGATTATATAGGAGTGCTATATAAAGGAAATGAAGGCTTTATTATAGAAAGATGGGAGGAAGTGGATGAAGGTGAGATATATTATACAGGAATTTGACAGATCATGTAAAGACCTAATTTGTAATAACACCCCTGGCATAGTGGAAATTCCCTAGGACCTCCTGATGTCCTTGGGAGACCCAACTATCAGCCAAATTTCCTCCTGGTGTTCAAGACACATGAAACAGATAAAATAACCTCAGACCCCAATAAGTGAATGCATTTCCAAAGAAAGTAGATGTTGACAAGTGTGAATATCATTGAACCATCGGGTTCATAAGTCTTGGTTGCAGACTGTTGATACAAATTATTTACAGAAGATTGATAAAACTAGTAGAAACATACCTCCCAGGAAAGATCAGTTTGGGTCGCAGGGAAATGTAGGTACATGTGATGCAATATGAAGCCTGGAAATTATCTTAGATGATATTTTAAGGAAAGGCAAACCTATGTTTACAGCATTTGTAGACTTTGAGAAAGCTTTTAATCATGTTAAATGGAATACACTCTTTGAAATTCTTGAGGCAACAGGAGCGTAATCTAGGGAGTAAATCGTTACCCATAACTTTTTACAAAATAGATAGAATAGATAGAAGAGTCAAAGTACATGAAATGGAACAAGTAGATAAAAAAATGAGTGATACATGACTGTAGCCTACCCCCACTGTAATGAAAAAGCTGAGTCAAGAATACATTGAACAACAACAAACAAAAAAGATCAGCGACTGACAGACCTACCCAGAGAGAGAGAGAGAGAGAGAGAGAGAGAGAGAGAGAGAAAGAAGAAGGAAAGAAAGAAATGTACAATGTGTAAGAAGGAAAGAAATCGAAAGACATTTTTGGAGATAGGATCAAAGTTCAGAGGGAAGAAATAAAAACTTGGAGGTTTACCAGTGACATTGTAATTTTGGCAGGGGCAGCAAAGGACTTTAAGGAACAATATCTGGAAAGGACAGTATGTCTGAAAGTAGGATACAAAACAACAGTAAAACAAGAGACAGAATGGCTCAAATGAGATCAAGTGATGCCTTGGGAATTTGTTTAGGAAAATGCAGTGGACAATGATGCCACAGTACAGAGGATATATAATGTAATATGGTAATGGCAAGAAACCGATTTATGAAGAAAACAACAATACAATAAGGATAATTTACAACTCACTGCAAAGATGTACAATGAGCTGTGATACGCACATAAAAAGGACAAACACATTCATCCCTTAAGCTATTGGTCATTGGCCATCTTAGGAATAGTGGGCATTTATACAGGCACACTTCACAGTTGCATAACCATCATCTCTGGCTGCCACACTCCAAATCATGCTCTACAGTGACAGAATAGGAGGGGAGGGATGACAGGAAGGTTGCGACATGGTGGTTGAGATAGATATAACACAGCATTATGAAGCAAGGCTGTACTGAATCTTTTTCATGTGCCTGTTGCAGTTTGTCATATATGTTTGCAGTGATAAAAAATGTCCTCATTATATTGTTGAATTCCAACTGGACTTTCTGCTATTAGATTTATGAAGAAAATATATTTTTAACATTGAATACGAATTTAGATGTTGAAAAGTTTTCTTGGTGATATTATTCAGAAATGTAACATTATACAGGAGTGAATAATCAATGATAAGTAGTTTAGACAAGAAAGAATAAAAGCTTTTGTAATGTAGTGCTGCAGAATAATGGTGCTGATTAAGCATGTAGATCATGTAAACTAATGAGGAGGTACTAAATATTTCTGTAAGGAATTTGTGATTAGTGGACATATAACACATTCTGAGACATCAAGGACTCATCAGTTTAGTACTAGGAGGAAGTGGTCAGGGTTATAAAAACTTTAAACAAAAACCAAGATATGAATACAGTAAAAAAAAAAATCAAATGGATTATGTGGACATGAAAGGGGTTGCACAAGATAGTCTAACAGAGAGCTGCTTGAAACCAGTCTTTGCACTGAAGTCTATAACATCAATAATAATAATAATAATGTATTTTATAACTGTCTCTGTATCCATTAAATGTGAAAGAAATGAGGCTTTACACAATTCTGTAAGTTCACATACCAAAAAATGTTTTGCATAATCTGTGCATGCCATACACAAATACCTTTCAGACCCAAATTGACACAATTTGAAATATTTGGTCCTTTTATATGCCATAAACTGTTTATTGAAAAATATCCATTTCATTGGCAGGCAGATAAGGTAGCAACATTTGTACCTTCATTGAATAAAGAGGGAAGGAACAGTATATGGTTTTTGAACACAATGCATGAACCTTCTCAGATTGCAAGAAGAAGAGTATCAGTGTTCAATCCAACACACATTTTTGCTTTATGTCAACAAGGACTTTCAGCAAGAACTTACAAGGTGAATACTTGCACATGAGAGTGATTTTGTAAGGACCTGGCATCATTTTCACCCACAGGAAACCCTACCAGACTGCTACCCTGACAAACAATGACTTTGAGATAACCATGAGGCGGCAAGTGTCCAACCAGAATTTTGGAATCAATCCACAATAGCACTCTGTATTCTAGATGCCATGGAGAGAACTGGACCCTAAACCCAGATGCCATGATGCAGGATACAGGTGGCCCCAGAATCACCAAGAATGCACTATGCTAAATTGATGGTATATTGTCAGTGTAATATAGCAAGGTAGTGGATGGGTATTGTGGGGATTTCAGATGCCATAGTGCCTATCAAGAACTATCTCAAGGTACCACAACACAGGGAAAATGTCCTCCAACCCATAGAACTGTTTCATCAGCATTTCAGGGGATAAGTCAAGTTTATGAACAACAACTTCCTGAGTCCATCAATGAAGATGCGTCGCCAATTTCATCATTCATCCTGGTATTGTATATGATTGGATTGGCCTGCGTGTCCCTTGCCCCCTTCCCCAGTATGAATACAAATACTGAACATGCTTGGGACAAATCTAAGAGTGTTGCTTGAGCAGGTCCTGATTAACCACAAAATCTACGGGCATTAAGCAGGGTTGCCACTGAAGTTCGAGATAAATTAGACAAGCGGTGATGAAATAATGGGAAGCATGCCACATAGGGTGCAGGCATACATTCATGCAAATCTTAACTAAATGAGGTTGCTGCACATCATAAGAAAAGAGATTTTAGGCTCTGTTTGGAAACAAAAAAAAGTGATTTGTTGGTTTTTGTTTGTCAGTACATTGGAAAATGCATTACTTTATAAATATAAATTTACCATAGCATAGAATACTGTAAAATGTTTGTTTATTGGGTGATGCTAAACTCAATTTTATGTTTTGAGTGAGAAATGTAATGTAACTATAAAACTTGCCACATACAGGAGATAACTCTACACTTAGTCTACATGGTGAGTATCAATCCATCATTTTATATACTGTTGTATTCCATCTTGGATTTTCCATTGTTTGATGGATATACAACTAATTCATTCCATACCAAAGGGAAAGAAGATAACTACCTATAAATATAGGATATTCATTTTGAAGAACCCAGATTCACTGAACACAATTTTATTCTACGATAGACAAAGTATGGAGTTTGGATCTTCATCTACTAATGATGTAACAGAAGTAATGAAATATCCAACAATTGTGATCTTAGAGTGAGTAGAACCAAATCTCAATACAGGCATTTAAAATAGACAGTTCTCACCTATCAAATATATGTCTTTCTTCTTCTTCTTCTTCATTTAGGATTGAAAATTTGTGGTATATAAATGACAAAATGGTAGATATCAAAATAATTGACAGGAGGATAGAAAAACAATTAAAATCGCTCAAAAGAGGAAAGACCGCAGGACCTGATGGGATACCAGTTCAATTTTACACAGAGTACGAAAAGGATCTTGCCCCCCTTCTTGCAGTGGTGTACCGTAAGTCAAGTGTTCCAAAAGATTGGAAAATGGCACAGGTCATCCTTGTTTTCAAGAATGGACCTCGAACAGATTTGCAGAACTATAGGCCTATATCTCTAATGTCGATCAGTTGCAGAATTTTGGAACAGGTATTATGTTCAAGTATAAAGACATTTTTGGAGAATAGAATCTGCTCTGTAGGAATCAGCATGGGTTTTGAAAAAGGAAATCCTGTGAAACCCAGCTCATGCTATTCGTCCATAAGACTCAGAGGGCCATAGACATGGGTTCTCAGGTAGATTCAATGTTTCT
This sequence comes from Locusta migratoria, assembly GCA_026315105.1. NCBI lineage: Eukaryota > Metazoa > Arthropoda > Insecta > Orthoptera > Acrididae > Locusta > Locusta migratoria. The sequence continues at coordinate 320,500,438 of CM048747.1, read as the reverse complement.
TGACTTCCATAAGGTGATACAGTTAGTTCCCCACAGTCGTTTAATGAACAAAGTAAGAGCATATGGTCTAACAGATCAATTGTGTGATTGGATTGAGGAGTTCCTAGATAACAGAATGCAGCATGTCAATCTCAACGGAGAGAAATCTTCCGAAGTAAGAGTGATGTCAGGTGTGCCACAGGGGTGTGTCGTGTGTCCATTACTATTCACAATATTTATATATATATATATATATATATATATATATATATATATATATGCTTTCTACAGTTCTACAGTATGTCTGCCTAAGTGTACTTGTGTCTGTGTAAATGTGTGGGTGTATGTGCATTTATTTACCTTCCATTTTTTCCCCCAAGGTAAGTCTTTCCTGTCCCGGGATTGGAATGGCTCCTTACCCCCTTCCTTAAAACCCTCATCATTTCCTTTTCCCTCTCCTTCCCTTCTGCCTGATGAAGCAGCTAGGCTGCGAAAGCTAGCATTTGTGTGTGTGTGTGTGTCTGTGTGTTTATTTGTTGCTATTACTGCCTGTGCCCTTTCGCCTGGTAAGTCTACTTCATCTATTTTTTACGTATATATATATATATATATATATATATATATATATATATGTGTGTGTGTGTGTGTGTGTGTGTGTGTGTGTGTGTGTGTGTGTAAAAAAAGAGATGAAGTCTACTTACCAGGCGAAGGAGCACAGGCAGTGATAGTAACAAATAAACACACACACACACACACACACACACACACACACACACACACACACAAACGCTAGCTTTCGCAGCCTAGCTGCTTCGTCAGGCAGAAGGGAAGGAGAGGGAAAAGAAAATGATGAGGGTTTTAAGGGAGTGGGTAAGGAGTCATTCCAATGAATGACTTACCTTGGGGGAAAAAAAAGAGGGTAAACAAATGCACACACACCCACAAATTCACACAGACACAAGTACACCTAGGCAGACATACTGTAAAAAGCGAAGAAGTTAAGAAGTTAGACAGAGATACCACTTGAGACAGAGGCTCTGTCCAGAGAACCGAGGCAAAGATTTTAAGATGGTGGGTGAGAATTCGAATTTAGCGGAGGTTGAGACCAGGTGGGCAATGGGAAGAGAGAATATGCTGAAGGGCTAGTTCCCATTTCCGGAGTTCTGAAGGATTGGTGTTGGTGGAAATTCTGAAGGATTGGTGTCGGTGGGAAGTATCCACATAACCTGGACGGTGTAACACTGTGCCAAAATGTGCTGGCCGTGCCCCAAGGTGTGTTTAGCCACAGGGTGATCCTCATTACCAACAAACACTGTCTGCCTATGACCATTCATGTGAATGGACAGTTTGTTGCTGGTCATTCCCACATAGAATGCTTCACACAGTGCAGGCATGTCAGTTGGTAAATCACGTGGGTGCTGTCGCAAGTGGCTCTGCCCTTTATCGTGTACACCCTCCAGGTTACGGGACTGGAGTAAGTGGTAGTGGAAGGGTGCATAGGGCAGGTTTTACAACGGGGGCGGTTATAAGGGTAGGAGCCAGAAGGTAGGGAAGGTGGTTTGGGGATTTCATAGGGATGGCCTAGGAGGTTATGGAGGTTAGGTGGGCAGCGGAAAGACTCTCGGTGGAGTGGGAAGGCTGTCATGATGGATCTAATTTGGGGGCAGGATTTAAGGAAGTCGTATCCTTGCTGGAGAGCCACATTCAGAGTCCGCTCCAGTCCCGGAAAGTATCCGATGACAAGAGGGGCACTTCTGGAGTTCTGTTGAATGTTCTGAATTTGGGGGGATGAGGAAGTGGCTCAGGCAATTTGCTTCTGTACCAGATCAGGAGGATAGCTGCGGGATGTGAAGGCTGTTAACAGGTTATTGGTGTATTGGTAAAAGGATTCAGGACTGGAGCAGACTCGTTTGCCATGAAAACCTAAGCTTTAGGGATGGGAACGTTTGATGTGGAATGGATGGCAGCTGTCATAATGCAGGTACTGCTGTTTATTGGTAGGTTTGATGTGGACGGATGTGTGTAGTTGGCCGTTGGATAGATGGAGGTCGACATCGAGGAAAGTGGCATGGGATTTGGAATAGGACCAGGTGAATTTGATGGGACCAAAGGAGTTGAGGTTGGAGAGGAAATTCTGGAGTTCTTCTTCACTGTGAGTCCAGATCATGAAGATTTCATCAATGAATCTATACCAAACTTTGGGTTGACAGGCTTGGGTGTCCAGGAAGGACATTTGTCAAATGTCTGCCTAGGTGTGTTTGCATGTGGATATGTGTGAGTGTGTGTGTATTTGTTTACCTTCCTTTTTGTCCCCTAAGGTAAGTCCTTCCTCTCCTGGGATTGGAATGACTCCTTTTCCACTTCCTTAAAACCCATATCCTTCCCTTTTTCCTCTTTTCCTGAAGAAGCTGCCAGTGGTGGCGAAAGCTTGTATGTGTGCGATTTTATTTGTTTCTATCGACGAGCCAGTCCTTTTGGTAAGTCATCTCTTTTCCATTTTTTATTTTTGTTTATCCCACGGGGAAAGTTTCCCTCCATATATATATATATATATATATATATATATATATATATATATATATATATATATATATATATATATGGAGAGAGAGAGAGAGAGAGAGAGGCAGAGAGACAGAGAGAGAGAGAGACAGAGAGACAGAGAGAGAGAGGTTGTAACAATGGAAAATTGTATTGAAATGCAGGAGGATCTGCATCGAATTGAAGCATGGAGCAGGGAATGGCAATTGAAACACAATGTGCTACAATTACATAGACAGAATGATCCTTTATCATTTAGCTACACTATAGCAGGTCAACAATTGGAAGCAGTTAATTCCAGAAATTATGCGGGAGTAGGTATTAGGAGTGATTTAAAATGGAACGACCATATAAAATCAATCATTGGTAAAGCAGATGCCAGACTTGGATTCATTGGAAGAATCCTAAGGAAATGCAGTCTGAAAGCAAAGGAAGTAGGTTACAGTATACTTTTCCGCCCACTGTTTGAATACTGCTCACCGGTGTGGGATCTGTACCAGGTGGGGTTGATGGAGGCAGTAGAGAAATTCTAACAGAGAGCATCATGCTTCATTACAGGATCATTTGGTAATCGTGAAAGCATTACGGAGATGATCAATAAACTCCAGTGGAAGACTCTACAGGAGAGATGCTCTGTTGCTCGGTATGGGCTTTTGTCGAAGTTTCGAGAACATACCTTTACTGACAAGTCTAGCAGTATTACGCTCCCTCCTACATATATCTTGCGAAGAGATCACGAGGATAAAATCACAGAGATTAGAGCCCACACAGAAGCATACTGACAATCTTTCTTTCTGCGAACAATACTTGACTGGAATAGGAGGGAGAACCGAAAGTGGTACACAAGGTACCCTCCGCAACACATCGTCGGATGGCTTGCAGAGTATGGATGTAGATGTAGATTTTGGTATGTAGAGCAGTTTAAAGGGCTTATGTTACCTTAGCCTTACGAAGTTACTAGGCAAATGTTAAAACTATTATACTAATAAACTATTTCCACCTCTTTAACCATAGGATTGACTTATGGGACTGTGCAATTGATATATACTTTAAAAGAGTAGAACTGCTAAAGAAAAGAACAATGTGACTAATCAAGTAATGAAGTGTTTGTACAGCATACATACATAACAATATATTCTTAATATATACCATATATTTCTGCAGATAAGACGACCTTCAGATAAAACGAAGTATACATTTTCATCAAAATTTTATAGTCTAAGTAAATATCTGACCTATAAGACGACCCCCCAGTTACCGACTTTACCCAAATGCATGCCACACTTTTTTTTCCAGTTTTCGGGATCTAAAAATAAGCCTGTGACTTAGAATTTGGAGGCAAAGCTTCAGGAAGTTCCGAAAAATGCTGTTAGAAGCTGCCATAAGTAGTTTTCATGATTGGTACACCAGGATTTCATACTTTGCTGCAGTGTTTGCGGTCTGCTTTTGAACTCTTGTGTGTAGTGCTACATTGTATCTGATTGTGAAGAAGCACGTATCTTTTACATCGCGAAGTTTAAAAAAAAGTAATTTCTTTCGCCGAGACGACATTTAATCGCGTCGATGCACATATTATGCAGGTGTAAACTCACGAAATGGCCCGAGGACAGTAGATAAAAAGTTTTGAAGTAGCATCAGTTGTTGCGTAGAGATCCAAAATATTCTAACCCTATCAATGCTCCGAACATAAATATACTCTAATTGTTTCAGTACGACTCATTCCTTGTCCGATCAGTAAATTAATAACGATTAATAAAATGCAGCAACCAGTTGCTTGTGATTATTTTTGACGACCGGTTTCAGGCGCTTGAGTGCCCTTCTTCTGGTCTCTATACAGGTAAACAAGTGCATTGGTATACAGTAAAGGCTTTAAAAAGTAAAAAAGTCAGTTACAGAAATTTGAATCAGTTTTGAACCAAATATATTAGGTTCCTGCCTAAAATTCACAACATATTCATAAAAATCATAACATTTGCCTGTTCGATATGTATCATTTCGATACTTCACTGCTTCGATATATATCGTTTGGAGGTCGAAGCTGAGCTATGCAGCACTACTGCGAAATTATCAATTTCAGACTAAATTTGAATCTAATTTTTTTATACCGTTGTATAAGAAGACCTTGGATTTTGTGGCCTGTTTTAATGATTCAGCCATTGTCTTATCTGCAGAAATATACAGTATTTAAATTAGTAACATTTTATATGAGTCAATACAGTGATGTATGGTCACAACAAGAAGGGTGCAAACAGAGTTTGCAAGAAAACTCTAGAGTATAAAAGGAATTTCCAACATGTATCAACCACAATACAAAAGGAGACTCTTCACTACTGTCCTCCTAAAACACATTACTCATTGGAATATCTCACACAATTGCCAAATGAGTCCTCAAGGATGCATATGTATTTTGTCTGCTGACCACAGTACAAAACAATAACAAGCAAAAAGCCCACTCAAACTCCTATGGTTGTAAGCCTGTATAAACCATCTGTACTGCAGATGCATGGAACCACAACAGAATAGAACAGCTACAATTTCTTCCTGGCAGGAAGTTCTTCGGGAAGAACATTTTTCAAAAGTCATGGCATCCTATATTCTGCAACTATGTAGCAGACCATCTTCTCCAACTTTTATACATTTGTGTCAGGAGGTTTATCTGAGCCAATCACCACTGTGCTTGGGCTGAATGACATGAGGCGTGCTGTTTGTATTGCAATCGCAATACGTTGAAAAAAAAAAAAAATCTATGATGACAATACATTTGTTTTACAATTATTTAAATCTGAAACATATTGAGGAACCAAATTTACTTTAGACATGTGATATTCTTATAAAATAATGATTAGAATTCGTTATTTTAGAAACAGGATTAAGTTTGTCAGTCAAAACTGTCTAACTTTTTGATGTATACTTTTTAGTAAGCATTTGTCCAGTAAAACAGTTAAAATACTCCATATCCCTAGGTCTTTCTTACCCCCCCCCCCCCCCCCACCTCCCCAAGAAAATTTCATAATGGCATCATTATTATGGCTCCTTGCAAAGAAAAAGTAGATAAACCTTGTTCACAATTTACTGTGTGAACAAACTTTTCTCTTCTTTATACTCCTGTTGGTGTTCCAACAGTTTCTTCTTCTTAGTTAAGTAATTGTGAAGGAAGATATAATCATTTGCTTATGAATAGCTGAAAATTGGAAATAGAGTAGAAAAAAAGCAATACCTAAATACTGTTTTGTGAAGTTTACTTCATCACAGTCATAAGATTACATTGAATTCCAACAAAACAACTGTCAAATGTAGGTATAAAGTAATAAGAAGGATGTATAAAACTCATTTTTTATTTTACATGACATTCAAGAGAGATATACAATGTGTGTTAATGATTCACACAGGTAGTCCACTATTTTTCTATATTTTTACCATAAAGAAACCCAGTGAGCTAAGAATTTAAATGCACTAATAAATATTTGGATGCTGTTATGAAGTATTAAAAGCGCTTGGTACTTTCCAGTAACCAGTCCTAATGTTTTAAAAAATAAAACAGTATCTGCACATCAGTATGCAACAAGTTTAATCAACTGAATCAGACAATGTTGTGTAAAAAATAGGCAGGAAAAACAACCTCTCCTCTGCATATGTGGATTTCCAAAGAGCAGTACTAGCATGTATGCTTTACATTCTGACATGTTACAGGTAGAACAGCTGCTGTATTTTACAATGCTGATATCAAAACACGAGGTCAGTTGCCTAAGAAATGCTCTATTTTTTATAAAATATGAAATGTACAAATATCTGTACTAATTAAATTGTATATACATTGAGATAAATGACCTAGCCGTATGATCCCATTTAATGAGTTATATAAAAATAATTCTATATTCACACTTGTATTAAATTTCATTGTAAACTATATTGCCTTCAGGGGACAATACAGAGCAGTAAATAACTTTCCTTTGTGTTTGGAAAAGAAAACCTCCATAGCACTGTGTGTTTTTTAAGTATAAAAGGTGAGCATGACTGAAGCAATGCTTATTAAGGCCTTTATGTTAGCTGAGTTACATTGCTATTCATTAGTTCCAATGTTAACTAATTCTCTCAACAAAACTGAATAACAAGAACCCTTAAAAATTATCAAAACTATATGTACTGTATGAAATGAATTCACAACCTCACATAGACGCAAACAATAAAAACAATGAACATTTGCATTGACATTACCAAGAGATATCACATCCAGAGAGTTATGTCAGTTTTGTTAATTATTAAACAACACAGAGTCACAACAGGTAATTGGTATATTTCATTATAGTTCATTGTTATTTAAATAGTATTTTATCAAATTGCACTGCGGTATTTTCCAAATAAGGCATATTAGTTATAGGAAACATGTCTCAAGAAAATTTTAAAGAAGGCACAATATTTATTCACTGGCTCTGCCTTGCACAATTTTCCTGTGCACTCACTCCAGCTGTTTGAGAAGATATTTGCACAATTGCTTCTCTCTTACATAGAAATCACTTTAAATTTGTTCTTAAAAGTCTAGCTTATCAAAGAATATTAATTAAAATTGTACATAAAAAATATATTAAAACACTTAATGCTACATTTCGAACAGAAATGTTAAATGCCATTATAAAAAGAGCGAAAATGGATGCTAACAAGTTCCATAGGTCTCGCATATTGTACAATAAAATTCACTCCCATTTAAAAAGGTATACATTTAAATTCCCACTTTTGCTTTTAAAAAAACAAATGTGTAGTTTCAGTTACCAATAATTTACCTTTTTACACGTCCACACTTAATTTCTTCCAATCTAGGCTTATAACATTTTCCACTGATTACAATTCCAAACTCATATTGTCACTATATTTTTATGTAACCATCAAAAGAATGGATACACATTCATCATGATATATTTGTACAGGCACAACCTTCAATATACAACTGTATTTTGCATATTACAGTCTGAATTGAAATGTCTCAATTTTTTCAGTAACACCACTTGTCATGTGAGATCTTGGTTACAGTTTCAATTTACTTTCAGAAGCACAATGAATCACAAGATAAACTGGCATCTGATGTTGAGCTTGCACCTGCCCCAGAGTCCAGTCTCGGTGTTGTCACAATTCTAATCTGAGCAGGTTAGAGCTTACAGCCATGTGAGATCACTCCTTTTCTTCTTCACGCTTTCTGCATGAAGCAGCAGCAGTGGTGGCTTCGGGATCCAGAAAAGCAGTTGCATTTGCTCGAGGCACTAGCAGCACTGTGCCATCTGCAGATTGCTGAAGGCTATATTCACACATTGAATATTGGTTGCCGTCAGGATCCCGCAGTTGCTAAAATCATAAGAAGTAGATTTTATTTATTATTACCAAAAAAAAGTACTGAACTAAGAATAATTTGTGCAAAAACAAACTGTATATTGGTTGCATAATTGTTTTACTAGTTTGCTTGAGAATTAGACCAAAAAGTTCTTGTTTCTTAAGAAAGTGAAGAAATTATATGAAAGAGCTGTAGCTGAAACAAGCGGAAAGTGTATACAATGGATGTATGGTTTTTACCTGAAAGATGTGCCTGTAAAGCTGGCTAAACTTCTCTTTCACACGCTGACGTTCAGCCAGCATGTAATCCCTCTCCTGCATCAGACGGCTCTTCCGATCACGCATTTCTTTAACCTCATCTGCAAGACTGAGAATCTGATCTAGTTTCCTTTTGCGACAGTTCTGTGCTGCAACCTGGAGGTGCAAAAATAAATAAATAAAATAAAATAATTATTATTGAAATATTGGAAGATTCAATATTCTGTAATGATTCTCAATCACACAGTTTATAATATTTAGTTTTCTAGGGTGACAGTTTTCACTTATATGGTGCAGATCATTTTCAGACCATATCTCAGAAAATTGTTTGGAGATGACAAGCAGAGATCAGGCGTTGGAAGACCTGCTTGTCTCTTTTGTCTCCTGATTTCTGTTCATCATCTTTGCAAACTCCCTTCATCATAAAGATAATCTGTACCATATGATCGAATACATTTACATAACCTAAAAAAATACAGTATTTAAACTGTGTGATCAAGATTCTTTTGATAAAATAAATTCTTAAGCTGGATCTATAAACAGTTTCAATTCAGTGCTTATAGTAAAATAGACTTATTACCTTATTCTTTCCTCTCCTCCTGATGTCCCTAATAAGTGATAACTGTGCCTCACTAAGATCATATTTTGACAGTCGCTCATTAAATTCGTCCATTGGCAAATTGATAATGTCATTCACAGGCAATGGGATGTTCATTGCACGTGCCCGTTTTTCATCTCTGTTCAGATGTTCCTCATCAGATTTACGACCTAAAGGAAGAAGGGGCAAAAAAAAGTTAATAAGCTGCTCCTGTCATTTATGTAATGTGAATGTGTTTTGGAAAAATTATTTTTTCTTAAAAAAGTGTTTAAACCGGTTATTGATTATACCTTTTTGCTTGTCTCTCGAGACAGGTCTTTGTAAGGCACCTGTACTTTCCGCAGGAAGGTGGTATGAATGATTGTGCTGTATGTGGTCAATAGATGGTCTTACTTCTGCAACAAAACCAATGACATGGCAGTAAATACACTAGTAACTATACAAGTGGAGAAACATGAAGGAAAAAACTGCATCAATGTTTGCTGTGAAATGTGCCTTGCTCTACCTGGATGGTGCCTTGCAAATTCAACGCTGCAACTATATTTCATCTCAGGTGCTTTTGCAGCAGCAACGCCAGCCTCCAGCGGACTGCCAAATGCATTTCCACCAGCAGGCACCGCCTCACTGAACTCGTACTTTACAGGCGCTGGTGGCAGACTAGGTGTCGTACCGTGGCTACCCAACGAAGAAGCTGCTCCTGCAATTCAAGTTTTCCCAATGAGGCTTTTTCTTGATATCATATCAACTGGTGATGACCAGAAAACAATTGGAAATTATTCACTTGCAACATGGTTCAAAGTGTAAGTAATGAGACTTTCAAATTAAAGAAATTAATTGTGCTCATTGTAAACACACTTTGTGCAAAAAGCCTGCTTTTTCTGTTATATTGAAAGGCAGTATTTTCTACAATGAGGACAACAGTAATAAATTATGGAAGTATGTTTTCATATGAGAAAAACACTGGTCTGAAACTGAATCACAATAAGCAGATAGCTACTGCAGTGACAGCGGTGGCAACTTTTCACAATGATGTGGAAGATAAGTATGCAAATGCTGTATATGTAAACCTCCTATTAGATAATGCAATTGTGAAAAAAATGAGTGTGAAGGTGAATTCGTAGCTCTAATAACAGGAATAAGCGAGCATTACTCCACCAGTAAAAACATAAGACAATGTTACGCAGAATAGTACACACTCCCACAAAAGAAACTATGTTCCAGTGCAAAAACTGAAACAAAATATGGGCCTTTTCATGAATGAAATGAAGATACTCATTTATTTTTATCTGATGATGGGTACTATCAGGGTGGATTACATTTCAATTCAGAAATTACAATGAAGCACTGCGGCAAATGTGAAACATAGGACAACTCTTTAGCAAAAGTTATGAATGGATTTGCAAGTTTAGTACACAATGAACCTGCATAAAATCTTCACTTATGTCTAAACAGAGAAGTCAAACCATTACTGGGATTCCTCACTGAAATTTACGTCACCATTATGAAGAAAGGTGTTTGTCTCAGGTTTGAGAAAGGCACTGGTAGATCACATAGAAAAGTATTTATAAAGTCTGAATTTCTCTAATGTTGTACACTCATTACTAAAGATCATGCTGCAAGATTATTAGTAAAATAACAATGATCTGTACTTTGGTACTTTTTAATAGACTGAAGACACAAAGCTTCACTTTGTTCCAAGTCACTCCAATCACTAAAGCCATTGTGATGAATACCAAACCCAGACAAATTAATGTCAATTTTATTCCAATTGTTGTGCCTTCAGCTGCAGAATCCAAATAATAACTCACCTGCAGTTTGCTCCTGGAAGCATCGCTTTCCAAACATCTGATGTTTCTTTTGAGCCATGGGCGGGACACGGTGCTGCGTCTCAGCAGTGCTAACAGAACTGGAGTGCTGGCGTCCAGAGTAGCTGTAGTCGTATGGCCTGTACTTGCTGCGAACAAATGAAAGCTCTGTCACTATATGATATGGCCTTAAGATGATAAAGATTGTCTTTTAATGTGGCTGAATAATGTGAAATTTAATTTGAGTATCACTGCTCAGTTTATAATGTGATGACAATCTGTGTTTTACTGTACTATTACAAAAGAACTATCAAATATTTAGTAGTAATTATAAAAATATTTACTGTTCTTTGGTAACGCAGTGAAAAATTAGTCAGTGCCTTAATCACTTTTAGTCCCCTAAAAACTACCACTATCAACAACAACAACCTTAATCACTGGGCTGTGGAACATGTCGCCAATCAATGAGTAAATCACCAAGTCTCAGGTATTCATCTTAGATCTGTTTTAATCATTATATCCTAATAGAATTCCTGTTTTCCAGTCTGTATTTTCTTTCCTTTGAGTCGACTGTAGTCCCTGTGAGTTGGGGCACCTGTACCAGCTCTTGCTTGCAACAGTTCATGAAACACATAAACAAGGTGTTGTAATCTCGAGTCCCAAGGCCTATACGGATCATGTAGAGTCCCAGTTGGCTGAGTGTGACATCAGACCAAGCTCATGTGAAACATGTGCAGATACTTGCAGTATGGAGATTGCATTCAACACATTTTCTCTTCTGCTACCCTGAATTCAACTTTGTTACTGAGTTCAGTGATGGATGGATACATTGTGTTTCACCTGTCTGATCATATTCTAGCCTGCAGTTTAGAAAAATGAGTGACAGTAATAGTGTTTGTATTCCAACGAATCTTTCAACTCATAGCCATCAGTGACAGATTGAACTTGCTAGAAATGATCAACCCGCCTCCTGTTACAATTATTTAAATGCAGAAAAGAACACCAGATATTTTATATTAACTTTTAATCCTCATGTTACAGCAAAACAATTTGGTACCAGTAATTCAGCAACAAACATTGTCTTAAATTTTTTGTTTGTTCTTTGGAAAGTACCAAAGTCTCTGGAACCATAAAGACGGTGGTTATTCAGATCTCAATAATCATCACATTGCATTGAATGAAAAATCACAATCTCATGTCACTGCATCAGCATCCCTGGGCACACTTAGTAAAAGTAGGTTTAACATGAAATTATAGAAACAGAAAGGTATAAGTATTTTTAAATCGCAATGAAACTCAAGCGATAAATACTTATAAGACTGACATCACCCTGTTGCTTTTAGGAAAACATGAATTACCATTTCAGGAAAGACGAGGCACCCAGAAGGAGTAATTGAAAATATCAGTAAAGGAAAAGGAAATAATATCAGAAAACAGAAATAATAGGAATGTTATTTAAAAAACACGTATCTCACATGAAACAAAAACTTTATTCTTATGAAACAATAGTAGTAGGACAATGATTCTCAGAAGACAAAAATCAGATGACTATTATCAGTGGCGGACTAAGGGAGGCGGGGAGAGGACTGCACTGGAACTATCGTCTTGGGGGCCCTCCAACTATCTTGAAAGCTCACTTTTTTATTTTAGCGCCCTTAGCCTCTAGTTCTGTGGCCTCCACATCTCAAAGTTACTTTTTTTTGTGTTACATGTATTTCCAAGTGGACGGGGGGGGGGGGGGGGGGGAGGAGCCTCATTTTGTTTTGCTGCCGTCCCGGGCCTCTGTCAGCCTTAGTCCAGCACGTACCTTACGTGAAAAAAGAACTTCATTTTTAACTAAAGCAAATATGCATCCATGTCTATTTATGCTTAGATGAGATAAAAATGTTATGGCATGTTACACCCAAAATCTCCTTACACACTTTTACTTATTTTAGAAAAATTCAGTAGAGCTTACAGTATTAGCCAGTGGTACGTACCTAAGCTTCTATCCTTATTTCAGCTTAAAGCTCTGGCAATTTCTCAACACAGCCACCACAATTTATAACTATAGTACTGACAGTTGTTTGTCATGTCTTCATTCTGTTCAAAAGTTTGGATCGTGTTAATTTTGAATTTTGATGCATGTTATTGGAGCCAAATTAAAAATTAGATGTTTCCAACACTTGCGGACTGTTTCTGGCACTATCCAACCTTTTTACTGAATTTACTTTCAATGTAGTTAGGATGTATAACATACATGATAGCTGGGCATTCTTCCTAACTTGTATTAATATAAGGGTGCACTTTTGTATCCATGAATGTGTATGTTTGATTGCTACATACATAATTGTAAATACAGAGCTTTATAAGACAATGTTGCAACAGACATCTCCGCCTCCGGAAAGTGTACTGCCAGCTTCGGGACTTTGGTTTTCGTGTGTCCAATGTCAAAATTTAAATGACAATCACAGCAAGCGTTGCAAATAACCAAAGCGCGTGATGTGGCATGCTGCCCCAGACAACCAGTAAGCAGCGAAAAATGCCGTTTCCCGAGAAGTGCTCAAGCAGTGACCGCTCGAGAAATTCTCGGTGTGCTCCAGTCACCGCACGTCACATTCGCATCCCTACTTTGACCTTGAAACTGGCAGCCTAATTTTCGGGATTCATCTCATTTCTCAAGAAAAACAGTGGCACGACAGTTTTAATGAATGTTATGGAAAATACGAGATGTCATTATAACACGGAAAACCTTTGCAATAATGCAGCGGTGATGGCAGGCTGCTTTATTCTAGGACCGCATGCTACTGGATTACATTGAACAGTCAAAACGTGAAGTCACCATTTATATCATACGCCTATTTCACTTGGCGAACTCTTCCACTGCCGCTACTAAATTTTGATTTAAATTCCCAATGGACCTATAATGAAACTAATTTGCGTTTTGTTGACTGTTAAGGCAATTATTTACCTTGAAACTACTGTTCTCGTGAGAATCACACTAAAATGCGTGCAAGAACCAGGGGAAGTAGACAAGTGTAACATATTGAAGTTTGGGACTGGTCGGGGAGTCTGCAAGGGTGGCCGAGTGGTTAAGGTGAACACTCGCGAAAAGCGGGAGACCCGGGTTCGAGTCCCGGTCCAGCACAAATTTTCATATGTTACAAAATGGTAGATCAACTAAAGAAAAGCAGATGAAGTCGGAAATTAACGCAAATTGCGAATTAAAATCTGTAAATCTTAAGGCAATGTCTTAATAGCGGAAGTAAAAGGTCTATATGTTCCTGTTGCTCCTCCTGACATGCAAGGCGCCGCCGTCTCTTACAAATGACATTTTTCACGAACACAAGGAAATTCCAAATCTCACTTTAGGTATTAAGTCGTTGTGATCGAAATTATCAAACCAATGTATGAAGCCGACCTTTCTCAACTTTTATATGTTCCTTCCTTTATGTAAATGATGAAATTTATCGTGACTCAGAGTTCGTAATCTCTAAGTCAAACGGGACGAGATTAAAGAGAAATTTGTCAGTTTCTAGGTCCATAACTACGTCCAGATGGTCAGTAGAGAACTGCTGGATATCGCAGACAACTAACCGTAAAACTCTCCTGCTTAGTTGTATTATCACACTTTCCAAGCAATGAATGTAACAAAATAGCTGGTAGCATGAAAGTCATTCTGTAATTTTTACAGGCAGTCGTTAAGTGATAAGAAAGAGAAGTTTGGAAACCACGTTTAAAAAATAGTACTGCTTATAACAGCTGATCAAGGAAGCACATAGTTGGCTTTCCCAGATGGTGGACGATTGAACAACAGGCAGAGGTCACGTAGGAGCAAAGAGGAATGGATGAAAAACGTCAGTAGTCTCAAAACGCCGGTTGCTTACATTGCAAACATTCAAGTACCCACACAGCGATGCGGACACGACATGTTTACTACGCACGTCGATATCCTCAGGATCAAATTGTTTGTTCTCAAATGTACGTGTTTCAAATTATGTCCTCTTCCAATCATTACGCATCATTTTCCTTAGTGAGGAGAACTGATCTAATGCCCATATCTGAACAATCTGCGATTATGATTGATGTAGAACTTACAGGTAGACATTGCTGGCTCCAGCGTACGATTTCCATTCACACGTAAATGACTTGAGTGTCAACCTCTCGCTACACTTGACGGGACCTAGTCATTCATCACCACTCCCATATTCTTCCAGTCGTCGCTATGTCATGTGCTGTACCGGTAAATCATTGAGTTTTGTAGCTTTAACGTGCAAATCAGAGTGTACAAGATGTACAAATTATGTCGAGGTGAAAAGATAGGCAGAAGACGGGAAAGGACACAGGTCGGTATGAAACCAGTGAAATATTTATGATGAAAAACGGCACATCGAGTGATTATTATTATTTGCAGCATGTTTGTTGCTTGTTTCGATGTTTACTGATGTCAAATGCTTCTAAGAAATAAAGCCGATAGGAGCAGAAACGTTTTGCAATGATGATTGTGGTCAGAACCGAGGCACAGATAACAGACCGTCCATATATATCAGTGCTTTTGTAGACCAATACAAAAAGCTTTAGAAAAACAAACAGCAGAAACGAGGTTAAAACTTTTGAAAGTGATGGCCGTCCCTATGTTTGTTACCAAAGTGTTTAACGAAAATAAAACAGGAAAAACCCAAACTTTCGATATAAATTTTCTGGGAAGAGTCAGAATTTACATTAAGGAATTAGGTACGGAATAAAACCACGGGGAAAACTATAAACATATTTACCATAAAGGAACATAGCATAAAAAATTTAAAAAAGCGATCGATGAAGGAAGATACATTTACACTTAAAAGTAAAGGGCGGCACGATGACTCCAAGCTGAGATGTGACATCTACATTCACATTAAAGATCGTGGCAGACGGTGCATCGAATCACTGTTAAGACTATTTCTCTGCCGTTCACCCTCTAAAAGCGCGCAAGAAAAATGAACATCTAAATCATGTCCTTTGATCTCTTATTTCTCCTATTTCATTACAACAAAATATTTTCGCATTCGGAGGAGAAATCTGGCGATTCACATAATTTTCAACGTCCGAGGTTCGGTATTCATAGAATTCCACGAGCACGGAAGTACCATTAACACGTTGGCTGCCGTGTGGCCACCGGCGGCCACGGCAGGCGGCTCTGACCACCACCACCTAGAGAGAAGGCCGCGGCGCTCTCGTGTGACGTCAGGCAAAGTAGGTTGCGCGCGCAAAGCTGAGTGGGTAGCCGCTGGGGCACGGCCCACTATGCCGAAGCAGCGAGCCAGTCAGCAATGCTCGCCCAACCTACTCTGCCTGACGTCACACGAGAGCGCCGCGGCCTTCTCTCTAGGTGGTGGTGGTGCTCTGACGCCATCGCGGCAGCCAACATTTAACGGAAACGTGTACAGTGAGACACTCCGTAGCCTACGCAAATCCATCAAGAGCAAACGGTCTGTACTGCCCACAGAGGGAGTGATTCTGCTCCATGGTAACGCGCGTCCACACGTCTGCAGGGTAACACAAAGTGTACTGCCCAAGTTTACGTGGGAGCAGCTTGAGCATCCGCCCTGCAGCCCAGACATGTCGCCATGTGACTTCCATGTGATTGGTCCGCCAAACAACCATCTCAAACAGAAGCGTTTCAACTCGAACGAGGAACGGAAGGACACAGTGGAGGACTGGCTCTTGTAAAACCCACAGAAATTCTGGGAACAGGGAATCCTTCGGCTCGTTAAACATTGGGATAGCTGTGCTCAGGCCTCTGTCGATTACATTGAATAAAGACTTCAATTATACGCACAGTGTCGTTTCATACGTTTCATTTGAACACCCCACCTACACAGTCGGAGTATACAGGCTGTGCACTTTGTTCACCAAGTGTGTTATCGACTCAGCAGTGATCCGATCCAGCAGATAACAGTTCCACACTATGTGGAACAGAGCAACAAGATCTATCTCTGTGTTGACACTTCGAAGTCAGAGGGGACAGCAATGCAACTTCAAGGTTTAACACACAATACCTGGTCTTTATCATTCTGCTTGTACATCTACAACGCACAAAGTATCCATTTATTTGTAATAAATTTGATGTGTGTTTCTAAAGCTGTAGAATGTTTCTATTCAAATTACTTGTGCATGCCTACCATGTACACTAACCGGTCAAAAGTCTTCTTTTGTCTATGCACAAAACTAGATACTTTATTTCAATATACAAACACATCGTAAAAACTAAAGGGACCAACAAAAAATACATTTTCTCTCTATCATTAAGTACAGTACAATATGGTTTATATTTTAGCCTCATCAAAGTATCCACTGTATGCCCCCCGAACAGCAGCACAAACTCTTGGCGTTATGGAAATAAGATTTTGTAGTGTTTGTGCAGCTATTTCAGTTCAACAGCTTTGTAAATTATTTCTTAGCTCTTCAACATTAGTCGACTTCAGTTTTCGGACCTCCCTGTGAAGTTCATCCCATAACAGTTCAATGTGATTTATGTTTGATTACTGACTTTGCCAAATCACATTTTTCAGGTCCGCACATTTTTCTTTTGTATTGACGTACCCTCCACACAATTTAGAAGAATGTTTGGAACATTGTCCTGCTGCATAACAAACCCACGTCCAATAAGCCTCTTGCCAGATGGAATGGCATTGTTGATCAGTATTCTGTGATATCCTTCCTTCTTTCTTTACTGCTCCATTAATTTGCACGAGATCGACTTTATCACCCGCAAAACACCCACACACCCTCCATCATGCTTCACCGTAGGTGTCACTCACTGACTCTTTATACGTTCTCCACGAAGTCGATGAACAAACATTCTACGATGGCTCCCAAATACTTCCTACTTCGATTCATCCGTGACCATAGCTGCAAGCTCCTGTTTTTATGTTGCTGTACCCACGCCATCCTTTTCACCTTATTTTGTGTCCGTAATAAAAGTTCTTTGGCCGTTATGCACCCCTTTAAACCTCTTACACGAAGACGGCGTTGCACTGTTGGGACAGAGACTGGAACAGTTGGTATATTATTGACTTCCGCGCGAATTTGAGGTGCCGTTGGAGTCTTCTGACGTTCTTTACACATCTGAACTGATCTTTCCTCTATGATGTTACACGGGGTCTTCCAGATCGCCAGATCGCAAAACACTTGCATTGGCACTGGTTTGCTTGAACCGCTGCAGTGTATACATCACTGTAGATTGAGATACGCCAACTATTGTAGCTGTTGTCCTACTAGAGTAGCATTCGTACGCAGAGCTACAATTACAGCATGTTTTTCAATTCCAATCTCCTGCTTCCGTCCCATTTGGAGGTAACATTATGGTATGCAACTGATCAGATACACCACACTGCTAGCTGCACAGAGTGCACTGAAATCTAATGTTAAAAAAAAAAAAAAAAAGAAAGAAATTTCGCAAATAGATCTCGTCGCAATGATTTCCACCCTAACTTGTGCACCATTCCCGTGACACTCTCTCCCATATATCGGTATAATACAAAACGAGCTGCCCTTCTCTGTTCTTTCTCTAAATCGTCCGTCAGTCCCACTTGGTGGGGATCCCACAATGCGCAACATTAAAATACGACGCACAAGTGTGGTTTAGGCAGTTTCTTCAGTTGAGCTGTTACATCTAAGTGTTCTGCCAACGAAACGTAGTCTTTGGGTCGCTTTCCCTACAATGTTTTTTGTGTGTTCTTTCCAGTTTAAGTTGTTCGTAATTGTTACTCCTAGGTATTTAGTTGGATTTAAGGCCTGCAGTTTTGATTGATTAATCGGGTAAATGAACTTTAACGGGCTTCTTTTAGTGGTAATATGGATGACTTCACACTTCTCACCATACTGATACCTAAATCATTTTGCAGTTGCTTTTACACTTCTGGTGACTTTACTAACCGATAAGTAACAGCATCATTTGCGAACAGTCTAAGAGACCTATTCTCCTAAATCGTTTATAATTTTCTTTAGTGCGCAGACTGGTTTGATGCAGCTCTCTACGCTACCCTGTCCTGTGCAAGCCTCTTCATCTGAGTTATTCTCAGTTCTGCAACCTACATCTTTTTGAATCTGCTTACTGTATTCGTCCCTCGGTCTCCCTTTACGATTTTTAAATCCCACACGCTTCCTTCTAACGCTAAGTTGACAATTCCTTGATGTTCAGAATGTGTCCAACCAATTTGTCAGGATATGCCAGAAACTTCTTTTCATCCCAATTCAGTTAAGCACATCATTAGTTACGTGATCTACCCATCTAATTTTCATCATTCGTCTGTAGCACGACATTTCAAAAGCGTCTATCATCTTTTTGTCTGAACTCCTTATCGTCCACGTTTCACTCCATACAATGCTACACTCCAAGCAAATGCTTTCAGAAAGGACTTCCTAAAATGTAAATTAATACTGAAGTTCCCATTCTTATGAAACGCTTTTCTTCCCATAGCCATTCTGCATTTTATATCTTCTTTACTTCGGCCACCAGAAGTTATCTTGCTACCCAAATAACTAAACTCATCTACTACTTTTATTGTCCCATTACTTAATGTAATTCCTTCATCATCACCTGATTTTCTGACATTACATTACATTACCCTCGTTTTACTCTTATTAATGTTCATCTTATATCTTCCTTTCAAGACATTCTCCATTACTTTCAGTTGCTCTTCCAGATCTTTTGCAGTCTCTGACAAAATTACTATGTCTACATCTACATAAATACTCCGCAATTCACCGTAAGGTGCGTGGCGGAGGGTACACTGTACCACTACTAGGCATTTCCTTTCCTATTCCACTCCCAAATTGAACGAGGAAAGAAAGAATGCTTATATGCCTCTGTACGAGCCCTAATTTCTCTTATCTTGTCTTTGTGATCTTTACGCGAAATGTAAGTAGGCGGCAGCAAGATCGTACTACACTCAGCTTCAAATTCCGGCCCTCTAAATTTACTTAACAGAAATTCACGAAAAGAACGTCGTCTTTCTTCCAGCGATTCCCAATTGAGTTGCCGCAGCATTTCCGTGACACTCGCGCATTGGTCGAATCTACCGGTAACAAATCTAGCTGCTCGCCTCTGAAACGCCTCTATGTCTTCCTTCAAACTGATCTACTGCGGGTCCCAAACACTTGAGCAATACTTAAGAAGTGGGCGCACAAGCGTTTTATATGCGGTCTCCTTTACAGGTGAAGTACATCTTCCTAAAATTCTCCCAATAAACCGAAGTCGGCTGTCCGCCTTACTCACAACTGCCCTTATATGTTCGTTCCATTTCATATCGCTCTGCAATTTTACGCCTAGATATTTGAACGACGCGACAGCATCAAGAAGCTCACTACTAATGCTGTATTCGAACATTATGGGATTGTTTTTTCTACTAATGCGCATCACCTTACATTTTTCTACATTGAGAGCTAGCTGCCATTCTTCGCATCAACTAGAAATTTTGTCTAAGTCATCCTGTATGCTATTACAGTCAGTTACAGACGACACCCTCCCATACACCACAGCATCATCAGCAAACAGCCGCAAATTACATGTCATCGGCAAACCGCAAAGTTTTTATTTCTTCTCCCTCAACTTTAATTCCCTTTCCCAATTACTCCTTGCATTCCTTGACTGCTTTCTCTTAAACAACACTGGGGAAAGGCTACAACCCTATCTTACTCCCTTCCCAACCTCTGCGTCCCTTTTTTGCCCTTCGACTAATAAATGCCGCCTGGTTTTTGTATAGGTTGAATATAACTCTTCGGTCCCTATATTTTACCCCTGAGTAGGGGCCCCATAACACTTCCCTGAGAATGTCAGATATCACTTCAGTTTTACTCGATGACTTTCCGTCAATTAGAACGTACTGTGTCCTTTCCGACAGGAAATCAAGAATCCAATCGCACAATTGTGGCTTGCTATGACAATTGCTTACAAAATATCGGAAGCTAAGTAGTTTAACAGTTGTAGATTTTTGTACAACTCAGGCGAGAACCCCATTGCTGCTCAGGATAAGCGCCAGCCGCGCGTTTCGCGTATTTCAAGCGTCAACTTCGCGTCGCAATATCTCGGGATGTAATTGGAATATTGCGACGCAATCAACGCCATTGTTTATATGATTTGTCATGCTATGGATTGCTGAAGAAAATGTAGGGTGTCCATTTAAAAAGACATAAGTTTGTGTTAAAAAACAGATTTGATTTCGTTTTAGAATGTTTCCAAAAATGTACATTCATGGGCCCCGGCCGTACATTGATGCCGGTGAAAGTCTTTTTTCCACTAGCTGTTATTGTTCCAGGTATATTTTGGGTGGACAAGATAGCTGGGACACCCTGTATAAATACGAGGCGCGTCCAGAAAGTAAGTTTCGTTTGGTTATATAAAACGAACGGGTACAGATACAGAAAAATATTGATTGTACAAAAATCTACAACTGTTACACTACTTAGCTTCCGAAATTTTGTAGGCAATTGTCATAGCATGGCACAAGGTTTTGGGTGCCTTTTTCATAGAATGTTGCCACGGTGGAGTAGCCGAGCGGTCTAAACCGTCTCGCTGCGGAGGGTATCTAGAGTGTCCATTTAAAAAGACATAAGTGTGTTAAAAAACACATTTGCTTTCGTTTTAGAATGTTTCTAAATAGGTACATTCATGGGCCCCGAGCGTACATTGATACCGGTGAAAGTCTTTTTTCCAATAGCTGTTGATGTTCCAGAGATATTTTGGGTGGACAAGATAGCCGGGCCACCCCTGTATAGTGAAAGGGTGTCGCGCGAAACTGTAAGCGCCGACCGCGGTGGCCGAGGGGACTAAGGCGCTCCAGTCACGGTCTGCACGGCCACTACGATCGGGGGTTCGAATTCCCCTCGGGCATAGATATTTGTTCGTAAGTAGTTCATTTTGTGTCCCAGCTTCGTCGCCACTTTTGTGTCTCGTTTCCGTCGTAGGTGTCGGTGGCCGAGTGGAATGAGACCGACACAGGAATAAAGATAGCACGCTGGTGCAGGTACGGAGGGGAGCAGCCAGAAACTAGAAACACTAGAGTAAATTAGAACGAGATATATATTGCACAGAATTTATACAATACTTAACTTTTACAGAGATCAGTACTCCAGAATGCTGATACATAGTTGTTAGAGGCCTGCCTGGTGCCTATCCGATAGCAAAGTCTTCATTGGTGCCTATCTGATTCCGAAGGTCCTAACTGGTTGCTATCTCAGTCCCAAGTGAACGATGTCGTTCAGTGGTGGCCACGAGCGGAGTTGTAGGAGAGGTTCGCTCGTGGCTGTCGTAAGAACGCCGCGCCGTGCGTGCATGGCGGCGCGCGGCGAAAGTAGGTGGCGCGCACTTTGGACTTGTGCGACACCACAGTTCATAAGTAGTTTGTAAGTTTAGGGACTGATGACCCCGTATTTATGTCCCATAGACTATACAAACATTTGAACATTTTTTGAAACTGTAAGCTATAAAAGGGTGTCGCCATGAGGGAAAGTTTGGAAAGCACTGGCGTAAATGATGTGGGTGGAGGTAGGGAACAGTACGCACCTGGCGTGGTAGTCGGCGGCGCCGTAGTGGTCGCCGGGCGTGTGTCCGGAGTCGGAGCCGGTCTCCATCCACTCGCCGTCGGACAGCGAGGGCACGCGCTCGGAGCCCATGGAGCTGACGGCGCTGTCACTGGACGCGTCCATGCGCTCCTCGGCCGCCGCTGCCGCAGCCGCCGCCGCAGCAGCAGCAGCCGCCGCCGCCGCCGCGGCTGACGTCGCCCCCGCCGCTCCCGGACCAGAAGCCGCCACCGCCGAAGCGCCGCCGGCCGCCGCCCCCGCGTGCCCGCCGCTAGACGCAGAAGTCGGGTTGCCCGTCGCGTCCAGCATGCGCATCGTGTACATACCTGCCGAACACAAAACACTACTCTTACCACTAGCTCGTGACGGCCACTGTGTTCTCAGGGGTAAAGCGCTTTAGCCGGGCGCCGTGTCTCAGCGAGTCCGGTCAGAGGACTCAACGCCCTCTGCAATAATAATAATAATAAAGCTAAGCCAAAAACACATCGAACAAAAACGATCAGCGACCGCAAGGAATCGAACCACCCATGGAAAAAAAAACAAGAAAACTGCAAAGTGAAAGGGCGCGGGTTTGGGCCCCTGTCAGATAACTTATTTTTTGGCCCACTTTAGGTTACGGTAGTAACACTTAAAAGTGGGCCTTTGCGATCGTCTTTTGACAGCTCGAAATTTAAATGAAAATAACGGCTTAACTATTCATCTGACATGAAAATTGAACAACCGAATTTGTAGAGGAGAAAATTCTCTCTCTTTGCTCTCTTACGTTTTTTTCATATCTCGTAACGTTTCAGAAATATTTTCAAAAATAACGGCGATTTTGGGATGTCTGTTCGCGACGTGTTCCCTGTTTTGCCGGCCGCGGTGGCCGAGGGGACTGAGGCGCTCCTTGTGCCGTCCTTAGGATTAGCTAGTTCATAAGTACTTTGTAAGTTCCCATAAACTAAACATACATTTGAACATTTTTTTGTTCCCCGTTTTTAAGACGAACAGTTCAACCGATCAGCACCAAATTTTTACAGACATGATTGTAGGCCGCCAAAGACCAGAACCTCCCCTTTTCAAATTTTTCGGACAAAAAATACGGTAGTAAAAACGAAAAAAAGCCGTTTGCAATTGCAAACGAACCGTTCATCTGACACGAAAATTGAATAACCTGATTGGTAGAGGAGAAAATTCTCTACAGCTTAGCTCCCTTATGTTCTTTTTTCATATCTCGTATCGTTTGAAACATATTTGCAAAAATAACGGAGATTTAACACCCTCCATTGAATTAACGAAAGCCAGCCGTTCGGAGATGTCACATGACATTCCTCGCTTATTTGATGATTTTCTTATTGTAACTTGTACGTTGTCTTTTCAAAGCATCGGCACACTGAGGAATTAACAAAAACACATCGTTCTTCGTACGATAAATGATAATCTAATGTCTACAAATGCCATATTACCGTCAGTTAACAACGGCCATCAATAATATGAGATTAAAGTACTCCTGTTTTGATTTATAGCCGTAGCGTAGTGGGCAAGGTGCTGGACTGTGACGCGGCCACTACCTAATTTTTTTCCCCTAAAAGGGTTTCAGACACTTATTGATAAATTTATTATTATTTAGATTATTATTTTGGTCTTATTTTTTCATATTCACGGAATATATGACATTAACTGCGAATGGGCAAAGCTGAAAATATATACCCAGCGGGGATTCTAACCCGAGTAATCTGAAAGTATTGCATTGAAGTTAAAAGCACTTAAATATTAGAATTTTCAAGTAATGGATGAGCAAAATTGGAACACGTAACGACTTTCAAAAAACGTCACATATTTTTTCAAACCTTCACGAAACTTTTCATCGCTGCCTCCCGCCTCCTCCTCTCTCTACACACACAAAATAATGAAGTGAAAGAAGTCCATCGCTTTCACGATTCATGCGGCCTATTTCATCAGCCATGGCGTTTTAATTTACTGCTTTTTAACTGTTGACTCTATTCGCAACACACTCTGGGAACAGTATTTGCAGATCTCACTGAATGCACCATCAAAATTACACCGCATAGTTTACGATACCGTAAAGAATTACCTCCTGGTTACATCAGCGTGCAATAAAACACAGCATCAGGTCTCACGTTTTACTCCTTACGTCTTTGCTACTAAGAGATCCCCAAACACTTCGCATGCAGTATGTCTAGAGATACGGTGTGAGGAGGAAAGGTAAATGCTTTAAGGGTTGATACTACGGGTAATTCTGAACAAATGAAACTAACAAACATGCTCTTTTCTTAATCGTTTTCGAGTAAAGGAACAGGAAAAGTGCAGGTGACAGTGCATTAAGATACTGCTATGTTATGGTTTGTTTAATTGTGTAAGTTTCTTCACAGAAGATATTCAATCAGGCCACCGTTAACTTCAATGAATTTTGCTGCTCCTGTAGACAGGTGTTTCGGCTATCGGAGTTCAGTTCTGCATTTCGATCAGCAAAACAAACACCTGTCATGGAGTGAAAATTATCCATCATGTAATCACTCAAGTGTTTTATAAGGAGACCACATGGCGGTTTCCACCAAACATAAGTACAATTACACTCATTTTCCAAACCTTTTCTCACTTATATGCTAAATGTCAAGAATTATCGAATTGAAACACTATGATGAATGCTGCATTTTTATTCGGAAGAGCCGCGCTACGCTTTTTTTTTTTTTTTTTTTCTCTTCTTCTTTGTTGACTGAGAAGACCACGAGATCGACCTCGGCCTTATACTGAACATGGGGACTATGGGTCTCTGATATGTTGTAGAGGGACATACCCTGAGTATGAGACTATCTGCTTTCTTAGCGACGGGTCTTGTTTTCGAGAAAATTGATGTTAAAGTTCACTGCTCGACGTAAGAAGCGTAACGTTAGCCAATTCCGACGAAGGTCTCCAGCAACTCACTGGACGTACCGTGTTCGGAAACTCCGTATTTTTGCGTTTTTCTTTAAATGAGAATAGTGTGACACTTTTCCATTTTATTTTACACAATGTCAACAGTGTACATTGTGTGAAATTAGTAAGAAATTCAGTTTTGACGTAGTAATTTAATCTTTTTTTATTATAACGGAAGTCGGGATGATATTTTTCGTAAAATCAACCAAAACAAAATGGTTTACAGCACCAAGCACAATTCATAAAAGCTACTGTCTTGCAGGAGCTTGGAGTTTTTAAGAGCGATACCAGAAAAACTTCATTTACATTAACAAAGAGTTCAACTTCATCCGTTAACTTTGATGCGAACCATGTGTATTTGACCATCTTCGAAAATGTAGGGGCCATGAACTGATGCAATAGTAATGAGTGTAGTTTTACGACGAATATTATTCGGATTTCTGTTGTGGCATAGCAAGCGATGCAGGCGATAGCGAGTAAGATTTTGCAAGAATGACGTGAAAATTACTGCGGCAACATTTAAAAGAAGAAAAAAAAAAAAAAAAAAAAAAAAAAAAAAAAAAAGAGAGAGAGAGAGAAAAACACGGAGAGGACCCGAACACGGTACCTCCAGCGTGGTAAGTAGAGATAATCGCTGCGCCACGCTTAATTGGTTGGAGCATGGCTAACGTTAGGCGTCTTACATCGCGCAGTGAACTTCAACATCAATTTTCTTGAAACCCAAGGCCTGTCGCTAAAACAGCGGATAGCTTCATACTCAGGGTATGTCCCTCTACAACATATCCGAGACCCATCGAAATCCGTTATTTACACTTCTGATGTTCCCTTGTGAGGCTATACCGATGGCACCGTCGGTTGGTTCCAAGTGGCACCTACAGTATTTTTCTTTCGGTCCCTGCACAAAATGAAGTTGACGAGCCTGCAATGAGACGGCCTTCTGGTAGGGCTGGGCAAAAAATACTCGCGTTCGAAGATGCTCCATTTTCCCGATACACCAGAGAACTCGATACAGTATCGAACTGTTCGAACACTCGGATAACGAGTGACTCGCAATGCGTATCTGGAAACGATACGCGGGAAATATTGAAGTTACCAGGCTATCGCTTTTCTCAGAAATAATTCCATAGGAAGTACAAATACATGTAAAAGAAAAGATGGGCATCACTATGAAAAACTGTAGATTTTGGTTAAAACAGTGCATACGTGACCTGTCTGAAACCACTGCAAGACATGATCCATTGATAAAATATCTGCTATTATAACAGAACTGATGTATAAAATTACGTAAAGCTAACACTCGAGGGAAAATGATGTTTGTGGAAGTATGTTACATGACTGTGAATCTTTCATTAGTAGAAATTACATTTAATGTGATTGTACGAGAGAGGTTGCTATTGGCCATTCCGTTCCCTGTTCATACGGTACTGTAACAGACAGAAAATGTTACCACCTTTTAATCGCCTGGAAAACAAATTTAAAAGAGATGAAATAGGGAAAACATTGGAAATTTAAAACCCAATAAGGGAAATAAGTCATATAAAAATATACTTTAATTGCGACTTTGGAATAAACGTTGAACGAGCTACGGTGTACGTAGTACCAACAGGCGTCGCTAGATCGCAGCATTAGAATGTTAAATTGCGATTGCTGAAGTTTACATATTCACCCCATTTACATGGGCTCCCAAAACCGGATTTCGTAAACCGATTTCCCAAATCCGCTTTTGGTTAGTCATGTAAACACTCCAAAATCGATTCTGGAAATCCACTTCTATAAAGCGGTTTTCCAGTTCCACAATCGATTTTCGTGCCCATGTAAAACGCAACCGTTTTTGAAGCGTCCTTGGCTTGTCACATTGTGTTTTCTTATTAAGAAGTTTCGGCACATATGGACAGAGTGACATTTTCTACCGTGAAATAAAAGTGTAAATATTAGAGTGAGAATGAATCTGTGTATTTAAATAAAGAAAAAAAAGGCGATTGTGGAGACTAAATCAAGAGCTGAATCTGTTTTTCAGCCGCCATATTAAGTGGGATAGGAAATCCGATTCAATTTGTGATATGTAAACACGATAGCCAAAAACGGTTTACGAAAATCGGTTTTCGTCTTCCGGAAGATGTGTTGCGTGTAAACGTAGTGATTGTCTATATTCCTTACTGTTTTTTCTTATTATCTGCAGCCTAGAAACTACTATTTGGCCACGGTAACTTGACGATTCACGCGGTGGCTGCTGGGAGCTTGTCTTGCACGAACGGAAGGCAGCATCGGCTGCTTGCTGCAGTGCTGGAACCATTACCCTACCAATGTGTACATTAATTCTTCGCGTCAGGGACCATTGTAAGGTTGGCAGCGCATGTAAGTAAAAGAATAACTTAACTGGTGTCGATTTTCTCCGCTTGTGGCAGCACCAACAAAATCGTCAAGTTATCGTGACCAAAATAGTACCAAAGTCGGAAATTCACACTTATTAAATCCCCATAAAACATTAATGACACCCTATCTTCGTCATAAATCGTTTAACTTACAGCACAGAAAATATTTATGAATATAATCGCTGTAAATCGTAGAGATAGTACCTCCTGACATTGCTAGATAGCGTCGTGATCGAATGTTCGAGCATTTCTCGAGATTTCCCGAACTGCGACGTAAACTGTTCGAACAGTTAGAGTCAAGTTGAAACCCAGCTCTACACGTGTGAGCTCGATTAGTGGTAGCGAGCGGCGCTTGCGCCAGTCACGTTCAGCTGTTTGTTTAGCTAATCTGGAATGTGTGTGCGCGCAGAAAGCGCAGCGTCACTCGAGGCGGCGAATGCGCCTGCTGCATCACCCTGCCGCCTCCGGTTAATTACTTCGTCATGCCAGCGCCTGTCACTAAGTGGCCGTTTTCCGGCTACAATCATTCCCACACAGCGCTTGGCCGTTAATGGCTATCGTTTAACTCTTCAGCATCATTCGCAGGTAATCCTAATTGCTCAAAAGCTTAATAACTTGCAGATAGCCCGCCCTTTATCTTCAGCAAGCAGCAATGCCACGATCATCTTAAACTTCTTTTCTTTACTTTTAACTGCTTATCCGCTCCGTAAATGATTCCCCTTCATACATACCG
This sequence comes from Locusta migratoria, assembly GCA_026315105.1. Taxonomy (NCBI): domain Eukaryota; kingdom Metazoa; phylum Arthropoda; class Insecta; order Orthoptera; family Acrididae; genus Locusta; species Locusta migratoria. Next base: position 320,472,376 of record CM048747.1, on the reverse strand, counting down.
CCCTGTTTTTTTAACAGCTGTGGAAACCATTCATGATTTGATGTTGACTGTATGTTAATAAATGAAGATTCTACGAATAGTATTTTTGTGTACATCTTAAATCCAAATTAATACCCCCAATTTTATTTCTTAATACCAATCGCTGTCAGAAATCTTGAATTTTTGCTGGTTTACTAGGGGAGGCGCGTTGGATCGTGGATTTCCTCATGTTCGCAACACTGAAAACATTTGAAACTCGAGCTATTCCTCTGTTATTGTTACATGCTGTCTTGTTATTCGCGGTGTTAAAAAAATGCTTAATTAACGGGAAATGTGTGTCGTCACAGCTGGCATACTAAGTACGCAGCGTGTGTGAATATAAGGGCAAGAAACCGTTTAGCCGCGGTGGAGAGTTGCCAAACGCTCTAAAGCACCTTGCTGCGGAGCGCGTGGTTGCTCTCCGTTGGAGCTTCGATTCCTCCCTAGGGCATGGGTGTGTCATAGCATAAGTTTGTTTAAGTAGTTTCCAACCGCAGCAGTTACGTCCCTTAGATTAACAAGCATTTCAACATTTGAAACCGTTTAACTAATGAGGAAATCATGTGGCTCGCGAATGCGAATAAAAGTCCATATTTTATTAACCACATATGCAGTACAGTGGACGACTATTCTGATGGAAGTACGGCGCGCCTTACTCATAGTACCATGACACTATAAGTGAACGAGAGTATGAGAAGAATGAAAATTAAAATAAAAGTTGTCAATCAGGTCCTTCAGGTGACTGTGGGAAGAGACAAAAGTACTAAACGACAGGAACCTGTTAAAATGTTTGTAAATCTATGGGACCAAACTGCATTGATCATCGGTCCCTGGGCTTACAAACAACTTTAACTTACGCTAAGGACAACACACACACCCATGCCAGAGGGAGGACTCTAACTTCCGACAGGGAGCAGCGGCGCACTCCGTACAAGGCGCCTAAGAGCGCTCGGTCACACTCGCACGGTGGAAATCGTTAGTTCATCAGTGTGACAAAAGTGTCAGAATGCTGTTCGCAATTACCAATATAATACATAATCATGCAGTGAGTGCTCAGCTAAGATCTACTCTCTTCTGCAAGAAGGAAGTCAGTACCAAGACTAAGCTAGCAGTGCACCGCTCTATCTTTCTACCAACTTTGTTGTATGGGAGTGAAATTTGGGTGGATACAGGTTACCTTATTCATAAGGTAGAGGTTACAGACAGATATGAAAGTAGCAAGAATGATTACAGGTACTAACAGATGGGAACAAGGGCAGGAGGGTGTCCATAATGAGGAAATAAGAGAAAAACTTGGAATGAACACCATAGATGAAGCAGTTAGAGCGAACAGACTGTCATGGTGGGGTCATGTTACACGCATGGGAGAAGCAATGTTACCTATGAGACTTATGAGCTCGGCAGCGGAGGGTAAGAGGAGTCGAGGTAGACCAAATAGAAAATACTTAGATTCGGTGCAGAATGATTTTGAAGTAAAAGGCATAACATGAAACGAGGCAACAATGTTAGCATTGAATAGGGGATCATGGAGGAATTTTATTAGAGGTACTATGCTCCAGACTGAACGCTGAAAGGCATAATCAGTCTCTACTGATCATGATGATACACAATCATCATTTCGTTGAAAATAAAAAATATTTTGGCATAAGTTGTCGTTGCCGTTTCTCTCCGAAATTCGTTAGCTAAGTGCAGAAAACTATCGATTCCGGCTTGTTTCGTCTCTTAGAAAAGAATGTTTCAAGATCTAGAATGAAAAAAAAATCGAATACTGCAGTATTCCGAAATAAATTGAGAACTGTGTAACGTTAAGATGTGTATTCCTGCACCCCTGCACAAGAGCACCCGCTTGACGGTTTAATTAGTTGGCTTCAGTGGTACCATAGTTTCGTAAACATTAAAGTCCAATCGGCTTTAGTCTTCCATCTCTGGTGATCTCAGTACCGACGAAACAAAGAATTATCATTGTTCTTTAAACAATCACAGGCAGAATGTCCAACTAAATATAACATCACTAACGTCGCTACACAGTCACTACTAGAGGCTTTCGGAGAAGATTTTAACGGAGTAAACAAGCAAAGATTTCCTCGAACAATTCGAGAAAGAGTGAGTCACGTTCAGCATATTAGCGAAAGGCGTACGTCAGGCCAGCAAGCGATGACCTAATCGGACGATGCGTTATGAGCTCCCGGCAACCTCTCAGGCTGCAGGCATCCCACGTGACCCATGATTCATCTCGAGCGCACTCCCATTTCTCGGAAGTCTGTAACACGCACACGATGTGAAACATTCGCCTGCTGCCGTTCGCGGCCGAAAACAAGGAAACAAAACACGGAGGCACCGAAAAGCTCTCTAGTGCGTGACACAGCAAACAAGAAATTATCACGCTATGAGAATCTGAGTTTTTCCAACGATGGAAACATGCAGTCACAACTGACGGCATTGTTTATAATGAGAAATTTAGGACGTTTCGCAGAAAGTTAGCAACTATACACCTGTGTGTTTAGGCCCTGATTCCTATTATGTCTGTAACCACGAAATTGTTTTCCTACAAATACATCAATTCTTGAATAATAGAACAATCAAGACGTTCTGTTATTCAAGAATTGAACTGAACACGGTTGCTGTACCACACCACGTAAAAATGGAATGGAAGATTTCTACAAATGCATCATGTTTACGGGTTTTAATGAAATTATTGCCTTCCGTTTTGGTTAACTTCTTGCAACACAATCATCATTTCGGCCATGTAGCCATTTCCAAGTGTCTTGTTCAAGTTTAAAATTGTCTGATACGCCTAATCTGCATAGCAGCGTCACATTAATCTGCGATTGGGTTCATTGAACAAGCTGTCAATTTATAAAAGTCAACAACCACAGAAAATAACAATGTTGATAGAATGTTCCGTTGGTTCTTGGTAGAATATTTGATACATGATCACTAATAAAAACAAAAAAAAACACGACAATGCTGTAATATTCCACAATATTGTTTAGTAAAAACTAGTTTTCGGCTGTTACGCCATCCTCAGGTACAAAGGTTACTATAAACAAACGTCAAGAAAAAAATTTTACGACATGTGCATCACAGAATCACATACATACGCAAAAGATAAACGTTCTTGGAAAGGTATATTAAGAAGTGGTCAAAAATTATTAATTATGGACTAAGTAGCTAAGAAAAGTGACAGTTTGAAAAATAAATTACATGGTATTTGTTACAAAAATAAGCGACAATTTGGAAAAGTTAATAACATGACAATTGGTACACGGTTGTTTGTTTGTAAAAGGAGGTTACATCAGAGTCGATTACATGGGACAATTACGCCTAACAACGTTTATCTTTTGCTTATCTATGTGATTCTTTGGTGCACATGTCGTAAAATCTTTGCTTTGACTTTTGTTTATAGTAACCTTTGTACCTGATGGCTCAACAGCCGAAAATTATTTTGTACTAAACAATAAATATTGTAATATTGCAACATTGTCGTGTTTTTTTTTTTAATTTTTTTATTATTAGTGATCATGAAAATACAATGTTACTGCAGCAATGTGCAGGGTCGAAACATGTTAGAAGAGCAAAATGTATCTTAGAATGCCCCTCCTTTGCTAATAACTGGTTCTATAAAACCAAGCGTATATTGATGTGACGATGACATACATTTTAGGCGTATCAGACAATTTTAAACTTTAATATGACACTTGAAAATAGCTACACGGTCAAAATCAGGATTATGGTGTACTAAATTAACTAAGACAAATGGTGATAATTTCAGTGAAAAAAGTCTACATGACTATAGTTCGCCGTCACGGAAAAGTTATATTTGGAGGTTACTGAACGAAGAGTGAGGAAACGATTATCTTCCTCACGCAGATAAATATCTTCACTTTCAGAGATAGAGATGTATCATGGTAGCAGCTGTAAATAGTCCACGTGATTTATTTTAAGAAAGAGAGACTAAAGACGAAGTTACGCCTTGTTTGGTGACCATCATCAACGTATAACGTAACAAAGATAACCCACCCATTCCGTGAATTTACATCTCCAAGAGGCTGTTCTTTAGGCGTAATATCGGGTGACCGAATTGCTCGTTTAAAGATATGATTCAGAGGAAAATCCATCTCTCGTTCCCCGCCGATATAAAAAAAACAATGGTCGATAGGAATGCTTGCAGTGTTAAGTAACTTTCATATTTGAGGAGAAGAGCGAACATCTAGTTATCAGTAAGTGGTCACGCGCTGTCCACGAGATAAGCAAAACGGTAGCAGTGACAACCAAAGGGCTCCTTATGTCCACAAGAGCAGAAGGTCATACCGAACAAGCTGAACACGACAAATGGGTACTAATGCTACAAACAACTTATGATCCCGGCCATCACACGTAATTACTGCTACCATGAAATATTCTAATCGCCGTAAACACAAAGCTGACTAATGTCCTAGCAAAATATCTTCAATAGCGCATTTCTTTTCTATCATCACTGAAGAATGAATAAAAATATATGCGAAATACCTGAGCCAGGTTTCTTGATAAAGCTCTGCCACAAGAACTTTTCCTAGTCATAAAAATTTCCGAAGAAAACATACAACAACATAAATCATAGCTAACTACAAGGAGCAGATCGCACTCTGGTAGAAGGCAGAAACCACACTGAGGTTATCTGGAACACAACGTTACATACATAAACACTGACGCGCTTGTTATTCAAACAGGGAAACATTTCATTAAGCTCTGCACGATAGCGTATCTACATTGCTTGTAAACCATAGCCAAAATAATAATTTAAATGAAGAAGGAGTCATAATAATGGCATTAGCCATTTATCTGCCGAACTAATCAATCTCCATCTTTTTACAGCGCGATAGCTAATGAACAGCTGCATAGGGAGGAAGTATTCTGAGTAGCCTACATCCATGTTACGTAATGTGTATTTTTTATCAACGATTTTCAACTAATGTTTCTCTTTATTTTGCTGCAGTGCAACCATCATCAGTGAACCACACGTTTACGATATTGGAAGTTATCGAATAATAAGTTACGCCGTTTTTTATAATTTCAATGTAGATAACTGCATACGCTGTAGTATAAAACGTAACAACCCGCGATGTGTGTAGAAAAAGTGATGATTACGCCACTGCAGTTGCGAAATATGTATGCGTAGTTAAAATATGCCTGAATAGTTTCAGAGATGCTCCTTTTTGCAGAGGCCTGCTATGAAGGTAAAATGTACAGTTGCAGCTAGGCGAACAGGATGATTACTGTTACGTAGTATGTTTTAACAGCAAGACCGTAGATTACAAGGCCGCGGTGGAGTGGCCGAGCGCATTGAGGCGCCATGCTGCGATGCGCGAGGCCGTTCCCCGTCGGGGGCTTGAATCCCCATGGATGTTTGTGCCGTCTCTAGTATAAGGTAGTTTATAAGTAGTTTGTAAGTTTAGGGACTGATGACCCCGCAGTTAAGTCCCATAAGATTTACCAACATTTGAAAGATTACAACCCTGTCTAACTTCCCTATCTTCCCCACCAATGCTACCCTTTCATACTCTTCGACTCGTTGTCTGGGTTTTGTACAATTTGTATATAAACATTGAGTTCCCTACATTTTACACCTGCTACCTTCATAATTTGAAAGAGTGAATCCCAGTCAACATTGTCAAATCTTTCTCCAAAAATACAAAAGCTATAAACGTCGATTTATCTATCCTTAACCTGCCTTCTGAGGTAGGTCATTTCTCCTAAATGAAAACTTCCTCGAGGTCGTATATAGTCAGGTCTTCCATTCTTTTCTAAATAATTTGTGTTAGAAAGGTGAATAGTTTTTTCATGGATATCATCAGTTCAAAGCGAATGTCGACTACTAATTGTTTCGACTCGGATCTTTCAGTACTCTCTCAAATTCTCTTCGCAGTATTGTATCTCCTATCTCATCTTCATCTACTTCATCCTTTTCTACAATACTGTTTTAAAGTTAATTTCCCTAGTATAGCCCCTATATATTGCTTCCATCTTTCAAATTCTCCTTCTTTGCTCAGTCATAATTTTCCATCTGAGTTGTTGATATTCATACAGCTGCTGTTCTTGGCTCCAAGTCTTATTTTTTTGAAGGCGATATCTATTTTTCCCCGCGTTATACATTCTTCTATAGACTTAATTTGCCCTTTAACCACTCCTACTTATTTCGCAGTTCCTGTCAATGTCATTTTTTTAGTCTTCTGTACTACCTTTTCCTTCTGCATTTGGTGCAGTTTTATATTTGCTCCCTTCATTAATAAAGTTAGGTATCTCCTGTGTAATCCAAGTATTGCTACTAGGCCTTGTCCTTCTACCTACATTAAACACTGCTGCCTTTACTATCTTATCTCTCAAAGCCTCCCATTCTTCTTTTACTGTAATATTTTCCTCTGTTTTAGCAAATCGTTGCCTAATGCTCCCTCTGAAAGCCTCGACAGCTTCCGATTCGTTCAGTTTATCCTGGTTCCCTTTCCTTACTTTTCTACTTATTTGAAGTTTTGTAAGTTTTAATCTACACTTCATGACAAATAACTTAAGCTGTTAAAATTATTGTTCTAATGACAAAAAGTTCCAAAATACTTTTTACGGATTCTACCATTTCTATACGGACTTTTTGAGTTTTGTTTTTTAAAACCTCTGTTATCCCATTCCTTTCTTCCAATGTTTTATATTGATCCTTACACAAAATTTATTCGATCCCCGTAAGTTTTATTTATTTGATAATTTTGCTGATTTTCATAGACAACTCACGCTTGACCAAAATTTTAAATATGACAAAATTTTAAAGATGACAAAATTGTTTCTATAAAATAAAAATTTAAAACAAGCACCTAAAGACCCCCTAAGATAGTTTCCCTGTCCTATGGATTTCGATTTTCCAGTACTGACCCATTTAATAAATGAATTGAATAAATAAATAACTCAGCTTCTAGGCGGCGTATCAAAATGAAATATGTATCAGATTTTAAGTCAGATCCCTAACAATACATCCGTGAAAACCGTATAAATAACCTGCAGTAGTTTTTGTACGTAAAAACATACGAACAGATTGTCAAACAACTAAAATTACGCAACTAAAGTTTTAAAAATAACGATTTTGGCCCATACTTCTATTGAAAAGGCACTACATATTACGTTTTCTTAAATATCTGTGGTTCATGGTGTGGGTTCCTGTAGTCATGTCCTAGTTCATGAAGCACGGGCAACGTATGACTGGCCAAGTAAGTGGTCCTGACAGTTGGGATACCAGTTACTTTTGAATAAGGTTGGGCATCTCGGACATATTCTGAGTCGTGGCCACCTTTGTGCTCAGACGGCAGACTACCAAATCCACCAGTTAGTCCCTCAACCGTTAGGGGGTAAAACCCAGTGGGGCACTGGGCAAGTAAGGCTAGCAACCTGCTTCCTAGGTACTTCAATATCATGCTGGCAATAATCAGAGCAAAATTCCTCTGACCTTTGGAGGTGATGGAGTCCCACCTCTAACTGACAGAGCAGGGGCTCCTCAGATACGACTTGGTAAACAGATTGGGTGCCAAATAGGAGAAACAAACTTAGAACAGGTAGTTTCAAGTACCTGGGATGTATTTTCTCACAGGATGCCAACATAGTGAAAGAACTGGAATCGAGGTGCAGCAAAGCTAATGCAGTGAGTGCTCAGCTAAGACCTACTCTCTTCAGCAAGAAGTAAGTAAGTACCAAGACGAAGTTAGCAGTGCGCCGCTCTATCTTTCGACCAACTTTGCTGTATGGGAGTGAAATTTGGGTGATACAGGTTACCTTATTCATAAGGTAGAGGTTACAGACAGATATGAAAGTAGCAAGAATGATTGCAGGTACTAATAGATGGGAACAATGGCAGGAGGGTGTCTATAATGAGGAAATCAAAGACAAACTGGGAATGAACACCATAGAAGAAGTAGTTAGAGCGAACAGACTGAGATGGTGGGGTTTTGTTACACGCGTGGGAGAACAGTGGCGTAACTTACGGGGGGGATTAGGGGGATAGAACACCCCCCCAGAACAAAAAAAAATGTGGGGGGGGGGGGGGAGAAAGAAATAGTATAACAGCAATCTGGTAAAGGTAAAGATTGGAAACTCGGGGTGTTTGACCATAAGCTTTCATTGGATGGGTGTGACAATCTTCAACAGGAGTGGTAGATGGTAGTCTGGCTGGAAACTGACTAAAATTTAGCTCGTTAAGCAGATGTATCCCCCTCCACCCCCCCCCCCAAAGCCAAGTCCTAGTTACGCCACTGTGGGAGAAGCAAGGTTACCTAAGTGACTCTTAAGCTCGGCAGCGGAGGGTAAGAGGAGTCGAGGTAGACCAAGAAGAAAGTACTTAGATTCGGTGCAGAATGATTTTGCAGTAAAAAGCATAACATCAGACGAGGCATCAATGTCAGTATTGAATAGGGGGATCATGGAGGAATTTTATTAGAGGTACTATGCTCCAGACTGAACGCTGAAAGGCATAGTCGTTCTCTAATGATGATGATGATGAAATATCTCCTGCGTACAGACATGGGCCAGTTACAGTTTTATTATGTGAACAGATAAGAAGTCTAAAATGTAATATGGGCAAAGACTAAAAGTGGACCTGGATACCAGCAGGTAACGGTGCAAGTATGTGTCCGTACTCACGTCACGGCGATGGCTCCCCCTAGCAACGGCGGCAGAACGCGACGCGGTCTCTCAATTCCACAGCATGCGCCCGGCGCATTGTTGTGCTCCCTCTCGTGCCGCACGACGCACAAGTCACAAGTGCCGTGACTCACGCAACGGCGAGATGGCGCGCTGATGCATACTCCCGCTTCTCGCACTTTGTCACCAATTTCGCCCGTGACCTTTAGCTCACGCTTGCTGCCGGGATCCACAAACGCGTACTGTCGGCGACAGTTTCCGCACTGACGCACTGCTGAGTCATCCGATCGAAAATAAAAAAAGAGTACAACAGGTGCATAGCGTACGGTGGACGTCTACCGTCGTGTTGAAAACCGTTATGTAGCGAAGCCGCCTGTTTCCAGGAATGTACATTGATGAAAACTGTTGAAATGTACGAGTGGAGGCACACAAACCGAAGCAAGTGTGGTGACAGCTTTACGCCACAATTCTGATGAGAGGCGAGTGTCGCATCAAGCTTTTCATGTTGCGACCTCTTCAGAAGTACAGGTAGAATTTTTACAGCAATCCTTTCAAAAGTGGTTGTAGTAGTAGTAGTAGCAGCAGCAGCAGCAGCTTGCGTTGCGTTTTGACACGTCCCGCGTTGTGCACTGAATGACGACTCTCTCTCTCTCTCTCTCTCTCTCTCTCTCTCTCTCTGTGTGTGTGTGTGTGTGTGTGTGTGTGAGCTCGCGCACGCGCCACTGCCCCTCCTATTCCCCCTCCCCACCTAATTTCACCCACGACCACGTTCTCTGTCCAGCTTCAATCGTCGTGTGGCCACTGCTGTGACGTAAGCTAGCATATCGGTCAGAGAATGAATCAGCCAAATACCAGAACGGACAGCTGGCGCGAAGGTTGACGTAAGACAACCAGACTTTTCTCCTGCTGAGAAGTCCCCCGTTTCATCCAAAGTGCTACCAGCAAGAGCCGTGTTTTTACAAAGCCTACGATTCGCTTCTAGGGTTAATATCCCTTTCGTCGCAGGTAGTTATACAAGTTTTGGAATAACTGATACATTTTGCAGTAAAATGCTTCGTCATTACTGTACGAAAACAATTATTTCCATTGATCGTACTGAAAATTCACATTGTTGACGCGGTGAAAAAGTATGAAAACAGCCGTACATTTCCAGCATCTGCTGTTGGAGCTACGAGACAGAGAAAGAGTGCTCCAGCGTATTAAGTACCATAGTGAACACACATCGCATCCCGGCAAGAAGAGTGACAAAGTGCGCGAAAAACATTCGATGTTTTACTCGCAATTTATTCGCTTGATGGGAGTATTATAATTATTTTAGTTGTAAGCAGGTTCATCATTCGTCACGGCAAGAACAAAATCGCTTTCTCAATATGCCAATTTTTTTGTTTGTTTTTGATAGCGTGCGAACATGTTAACAACTGTGCAAGACTGTTTGTATGCATCGTCATGGCAACAGAAGTATCACAAACAGGGAATTCGCAAATCGGACATAAGCGACAGGATACAACACAGCTGAAATAACTCGCTTGGTACAGCAGCACGTGTGCTCAGCCGCGCAATATAAACGTAAACACAGCAAAGCAAGAGGGTGCTTACATGCGCAGCGACTCTTGAGGTAGCGAAGACACCCCATGACGTGCCGGTATCTCAGTCGCGTGTAGAGTAGCTCCTTCCTCTTCTCTCTGCTAGCGACCGACTGACTGCTACAGGCGATAAGGAAGTCCGCAGTACACGCCAGCACGCGCAGATAACACAGCAAACGCGGCAACGCGCAGCCGCACGCGAAACAGAAGACGACAGTAAAGCCCGCTGAAGGAAGAGCAGTAGGCCGGAGAGTGGGGGGGGGGGGGGGGGGGGGGAAGGAGAAGGAGGAGGAGGAGGAGGGGCGGAACGACGACTCAGCGTTAACGAGGCGCGCCTCCCAAGGACAGCCGACAAACGGCACACATTGCCAATCACTTCCTCCCGCTTAACTGGGCCCGAGCGGATGGGTGCGCAAGCTGCGCACGGCGTCAAATGGAGTCGCACCTGTTGAGGGGCGGACGGCCGGGCGAGAGGGCAAAGTCCAAGACAACAGAGCTTGTTTACGTAGGAAGGGAGGGGAGAGAAGCAGCACATAGTGCATGTCTGTGCTTCTAGTGTTCTTGTGTAGTTCGCGAACTAGTTCGGAAGAGCGTTCCCACAGGCGAACTACGCGAACTAGTTCGCAAATCCCTCGCCTCTTAGTTCAGAAAGTATCACTCTTGCGAAACACAGCTTGCCCTTTATTCACATGAAGTGTTAAGAGCCATCGACAAGGGATCTTAAATCGATTCCATATTTCTGGATTTCAGGAAGGCTTTTGACACTGTACCCCACAAGCGGCTTCTTATGAAATTGCGTGCTTATGGAATATCTCCCCAATTGTGCGGTTGGATTCACGATTTCCTATCAGAAAGAACACAGTTCGTTGTAATTGACGGTAAGTCATCGAGTAAAACAGAAGTGATATCTGGCGTTCCACAGGGAAGCGTTATAGGTCCCCTACTCTTCCTCATGTTTATAAACGATTTAGGAGACAATCTGAATAGCTCCCTTAGATTGTTCGCGGATGATGCTGTCGTTTATCGGTTAGTGAAGTCAAGAGAGGATCAAAAGCAACTGCAAAGCTATTTAGACAAAATTTCTGCATGGTGCGAAAATTGGCAATTGACACTAAACAAAGAAAAGTGTGAAGTAATACACGTGACCACTAAAAGAAATCCGCTGAACTCCAATTACGCGATAAATCAGTCAAACCTTAAGGTCGTAGATTCTACCAAATACTTAGGAGTTACAATTACGAACAACTTTGACTGGAGAGAACACATAGAAAATATTGTGGGGAAGGCGAACCAAAGGTTACGTTTCATCGGCAGAACGCTTCGAAGATGCACCAGCTCCACCAAAGAGACTGGCTACATCACACTTGTGCGTCCTCTTCTGGAGTACTGTTGCCCCTTGTGGGACCCTCACCAGGTGGGACTGACGGAAGACATTGAGAAGGTTCAGAGAAGGGCAGCTCGTTTTGTTTTATCACGTTACGGGGGGAAAGCGTCACGGAAATGTTGCACGAATTGGGGTGGAAATAATTAAAAGAAAGACGTTATTCATTGCGGCGTCATCTGTTTGCGAAGTTTCAATCACCGACTTTTAGTTCTGAATGTGAAAATATCTTGCTAGCACCCACCTACTTAGGGAGACATGACCATCCCCATAAAATAAGAGAAATCAGATCGAAAACGGAACGATTTAGGTGTTGTTTCTTCCCGCGCGCTATTAGAGAATGGAACGGTAGAGAATAGTTATGGAAGTGGTTAATAAACCCTCTGCCAGGCACTTGAATGTGATTTGCAGAGTAGCTATGTAGATGTAGTTCGTCCGCTCCTTTTCCGAAGACTGACGGGGAACAGCGAGAGGACGCGAGAGCGCGCAGAATCGCGTGATTCCCTTCTGCCAGTTACTTTCATTTCGAGCTGAGATGCAGCTCAGCTGTGTTTTCATAGTTCACTGCCACAAGAAATCTATTTTGAAAATAAAGTACTACGAGTACTCTGTATGCAAAGTAGTTGAATACCATTGTATCACCCATTCGTGTTAATAACTGGTTTATTTGCCTAAGTATTTGATGTCAAATTGCCCAAAAATACGGGTAACAGCACACGGTTTGCAACACTGATTCAGTATATAAAAAATCTGTCATAAAACAAGAGCTCTTTTAGTAGCGGTAGCAAAAGCCAAAAAGAGCAGACGAACTAGAAGGAGCGGACGAACTAGAAGGTTCGGACGAACTAGGAGCAGCGGACGATTATACGAAACGTATCTCGCTTCATAGTTCGAGGGATTCTTTTCCGAAGACCGACGGGCAATAGCGAGAGGGCGCGTAGCAGAATTAAAAATCACATGTTTGCCTTCTGCTGCTGAGTCATTTCGTGGTGAGCGTCTGCCTGCTATATTACATAGTTCAGTGCTACAAAATTTCTATTTTGATGTGTTCTGCACTCTGCAATATCTGACTAATAAATTCCATAATGCCAAGATATAGAGATAACTCTAAACTTAAACGCGAGAAATTATCCACAAACTGTTTCTTTTGGTTTGCGTGATATCCTTAGCGACTCAAGCGCATGAAGCAGCTAGGTGGGGGGGGGGGGGGGGGGGGGACTTCTCCCTCCACCTGCACGCGCAGCCCACGCCGCTCAAGCGTCAATGGGAGCGGACGAACTAAAAGAGCGAACTAGTTCACGGCAGAGCCGCGAACTAAAGTGAGCGCTCCCGATCGCGAACTATTATGGCCAAGTCTAGCTTCTAGCGATTCTTCTTTGCATATATGCTCGATTAGGGGGCGAAATACTCGTAGCAAATGTCACAGGATAAGCACCTAATATCGTTTGGGGCTGGTACTCCTCTGACGAAGCTAACACCAAAACGTTAGAAGATTGACAGATAGTTATGTTTTGTTCGTGTGCATACGAGCCGCACAGCCTGCGTTCCACGATATCCCAGATACGCTGGGCGGAGTTCTAATCTAGGCTCCGGGGTGTCCATCTACCGAAGGATGGTACAGCAATGAGTAACCCATGGAAAACTAGCAATCAACAATTTAAACCCTGTATAAATACATTGTAAGGCAGATTAGGTAGTAACGAAGACGCTCCATAAGAAGTATTGTAAAACCTATGACGACCTATAGCTGCGAGAGCTACTTGGAAAAAATAAAATAGGGAACTGTAGTAAATAAACTATGTCAGAAGATAGTGGGCATCATCTTGGTGAGGTCACGTAAGAAATATAACGATTAGAGAAATGACCGAGACTCGAGAAAACATCATCGAATAGAAGAACGGCAGCTTACCTGGTATACGAGTGGCGAGATGGCGAAGCGATCCAACAAGATCTTTATGTACCATTTTACGGGAAGAAGAGGAAGACCAAAGACTGCCGCACTGACCAGGACAAAGGAAGATATAAGAAAAAAAGACAGAAAAGAACACGATGAACCATAGGAAGACAGAAACCGATGACGACATATGTGGGATGCTGCAGTAGCAGAAGAGAGAGAGAGAGAGAGAGAGAGAGAGAGAGAGAGAGAGAGAGAGAGAGAGAGATTCTTGGTCGAAGTGTTGGTTGCATGTTGAAGCATACATAAACTTGAAAATGCAACTTAAAAATAATTATATATGTTACACATCAGAAAATACTGGAGCCTTATAGAATAGTAACTTCTCACTTTTTTATAACGAAAAGGAACATTACTAAGGGGTTATATTACTCAGATGAGTAATACAAACAGCACTGGTATCGGTGTATGATACTAATGAATGAACTCAATAGGGTGTGCAAGTCACACTTGTCAAACTGCTGTCGGGCGACAGCGGAAACTAAGAACAGCAAATAGCCTCTCAAAAACACTCAATGTTTTGCACTCTCCAACATTTCAAATTTACGCATCGTTTCGCCGAGAGTAGCATTTTAGCTTTCGTATAAATAGAAACACTTAGAATGAAGGCTTTCACGGCAGGTGTCGTCGTCATTACTTACAGCTTTACCTCCGAGGATGCCTTCCGCAGACGAGGGCGAAACGTCAGGGGAAAGTTTTATGTATGGACCACGGCAACTCAGCCCGGAAGCTTTAAGTAATAATGAGAAACACTTAGTTCATTGTGTGCAAGACGCAGCTGGTTATAATGGTATGTATGTATCCCGACAGCCGACCGCGGTGGCCGAGGGGACTGAGGCGCTCCAGTCACGGTCTGCACGGCCACTACGGTCGGGGGTTCGAATCCCCCCTCGGGCATGGATATTTGTGCCGTCCTATTTCCTAAGTAGTTTGTAAGTTTAGGGACTGATGACCCCATAGTTAAGTCCCATAAGCTTAACAAACATTTGAACATTTGATTTTATGTATCCCGACAAAGTACTAATATGCTGGAAAAGAGTGCGAGTTGTCTTGAGCAAAGATTGTGCAATGTGGTAGCAGCTACGCGAAATAATCGTGTTCGAAATTATTCAAATGAGAAGTCAACAGGCGTAGAAACTGAAGAAAATCTGACAACGAAAATTGATAGTTATCGTCACGAATTTAGTAATCGTCCCACGACATAAGATGCCAAATGCCTGTTCACGAGAGGGGAGAACACTTTCGACCTACTGAAACGGAAGCAGCAAAATCACTGCTTCGCACAAGTATGCTGCTACTTCCACCAAATGGTAAAGTAAAATTGTTCTTTATATCTGAGTAGATGCAGATATTACTATAAGCCGTAAATGATAGGCAGAGTAAGCGGCAAATATGTGTAGTATTTTAGTCTTCTCTCTTCCGTCAGAAAGAGAAACAATTTATTATAAGGTAGAAGGCTTGTAAAACATGCAGTTTCTGTCACTGTAGAAATAAAAAATAAAATGAAAGTTTTTGTGTTAATGCTAAAATTAATTTATAAATCTTTGCCGCGGTGGAGTAGCCGAGCGGTCTAAGGTGCCTCGCTGCGGAACGCTTGGTTGCTCGCCGTCGAAGGTTCCAGTCCTCCCTGGGGCATGGGTGTGTGTGTGTGTGTGTGTGTGTGTGTGTGTGTGTGTGTGTGTGTGTGTGTGTGTGTCCTTTGGTTAGTTTACCTTAGGTTAAGTAGTTTGTAAGCTACGGACTGATGACCACGCTGTTCGGTCCGATAGATTTACAAACATTTACTTTTTTTAATAAATCTTATGTAGTACCACTGAGACCATGTTTTTACTCAAGTTTGTGCGTATTATAATGAGTTGTAAGCGTGATACTGCAGTTTCGATCGTAGCACAGATATTGTTTGTACCGTTTGTTCAGCATCTCGACAGCATAAAAAATATTACTTCTCTGAGGTGAAGGAAAAATCGGGGCCCCATTAACGCAGTGGACACTCGAGTGCTGGCATTATTTGGATCTGCTGAGCAGGCATACGAGAACTAGAGCTAATGAGAAGTACAGCGACCTTATTCGTATCTAACTGATCACGAGTCCACAAATTCCGAATGTCAGCATGACGATGTTAGTTTTGACACGTACGACAATTCTCTCTGTTCTAATGCTATTGTTAGTACTATAACTTTTGATACAAAGTTTGATGAAGGAAGAAAGGCAGGAAGATAAGGGTTGAACGTCCCGTAAACATAGTAGTCATTTACAGTTGGAGGACATGCTCAGATAGTTTTTATCAGGGATGTGGAAGGAAATAAGCCGTGTCCTTTGAAAGGATGTATCCCGGCATTTGTCTGAAGTGTTCTTTGGCAATCGAAAAACTTTAATTACGATGGCCGGGGCGGGTTTGAAATGTGATAAATCATGAGCCATGAAAAGTAACTCAAACGTGTCGTCAGTTCAATTGTGACTGAAATATGAATCGTCACTCTTGGTTTCATCGACGTGTCATTGTAGTTCGCGAATCAACAAGTAAGATACAGTAATACCTCTGCAGCAATTTCATCCCTCCCGGTGATGGCGACAGTCGGCGATTTGCACAACAAGAATGACATCCGTTAAATTCGTTTACTAGATGACCGAAAAGTGCTGAAGATAGTAGGGCCAGAGTTTTGTAGCATGATGTCTGCTCCTATTCATCATTCCATCATGTTAATGTTGCGGCGCGTAAAATTTGAAAACTCAGCAAAATAAACTGACGTCACAATGGAAGAAAACTGGAGTGACGAGGAAGATAAGCTACTGTGCTGTAGATAACAAGGATACCGGATCGGTGGCGAGTCTTGTTATCTTGGGTAAATGCTGTGTCACAAGAAACTAGCAACAACAGCGCACGGTGCAACACATCAAGATGTTCCGATCCCAGCGACAAAGTTCCGAAGCCTGTGATGTGTGACGGAGGGTACATTGCATACCACTGTCAATTCCAACTATTCCAACTGTGAATGGTTCGCGGGAAAAATGATCGCCTGTATGCCTCCGTGTAGACCCTAATCCATGTAGCGCCTCGCGCGGTATTTGTTGGAGGAAGCAATATATTGGTTGACCCTTCATGAAACACACGCTCTCGGCACTTTAGCAGAAACCCGTACCGCGATACAGAACGTCTCTATTTCGGCGTCTGCCACTGGAATTTGCTAATCATCTCCGTGACACTTCCACCCTTACTGAACGAGCCCGTAACGAAGCGCTCTGCTCTCCGTTGGATCCTCTCAATGTCCTCTGTTAAGCCCACCTGGTACGGATCTCTCCATGATGAGCAATACTTAGGCGCTGCTACCCTTTTCCAGCGCGCGACTTCTCCATAAACTACAGCATCATCCGCGAAAAACCTCATTGAACTTCCGATATTATCTACGGGGTTATTTACATGTCTTACGAAAAGCAACGGTCCTATAACACTCCACTTGAGCGCGCCTGAGATCTGTTTAACGCTACCAATAGAAAATTGACAAGCACTTGCTTTACCCGATTGTTAATAATAAATAAAAAAGTTATAACCGAGACCAAAATTAATACCGAAAAACCGGTTATACAAAACTATAATATCGGTATCTGTACTAACGGTCTGGCTCTGCTACCACTAGTTCGAGTCCCGGTCCCGGCAACAATTGTCTTATGTCCATGTTGTTAGATTACTTAACCTACCACCAGCTAAGGTAAAAATACCCTAACTAAATAAACAATAAGAACAGCATAAGGAGAGGCATTGAATTAAAATTTGTGCTGTGGCCGGGATTCGAGCCTGGGACCTCCTACTTTGTAGGTAGGCACTTTAGACCGCTCAGCTAACACAGCGTTCCACACAGTGACTACACGGGCTGTTAAAGCACGTCTCCCTCTACACCACTGCTGTGTTAGCTGGGTGGTCTAAAGCGCCTGCCTAGTAAGTAGGAGGTCCCGGGTTCGAATCCCGGTCACTGCACAAATTTTAATTCAGTGCCTCTCCTTATATTCAATACCTTCAGTATAAGGCGACAATAATGTATGAAGGAAATGTATTATTGTTGATAATTAGAACAGCAGTAGCATTACATGGCGACGACTATTGTTTAGGACATCCACGGAAGAACAGACGCCGTACTTCTTAATTGAAAATCGAACACACGCCACTGCGGGAGCATGTAATGGTTCCATTCAGCAGTAATGGCCTCACGCATGAAGATATATAGCCGACTGGAAGACGTTGCGTTTAATTAACCTTCATAAAAGCGGTCGGCCGCTAACGGGTCTTCAACCTTAGCGTCCCACTGAAACCGACGCTCACTCATAGTCAACACTCCCATATGACTGTCAGCATGAAGGAGCGAACGTTGAAGGAAAAACAGGTTTAAAATTACGGGGATCGTCCGCCAGCAGAGTTGCAGTTGCGGATTATCAAAGGTATGTAAAAAAAGAGATATTGGTCATATCTTCGCTAAAAGTCGGGAGAAATTATTGCAAAATTTGGAATAACAGTTTTTTAAAGAGCAATGTGGCAGATGGCAGAAAGTTGATCCGACGTCAGTCGAAGTGTGCCACAGCATTGCAAGTGGAGTCGAGCGATGGCGTGCCAACGTGTAGTGCACGTGCAATTCCTCATACGTTGGACATGCCTGCCAACACGGTGCATAAAATTAAACAAAACATTCTGCACTACTCCATACAAAGTCACCCATTAGCAGAGTTGCTGACCTGTCAACAAGACAAACGTTTCATCTGCAATTTCTTGCTCGCGTGGGGGAAGAGGGAGCGGGTTCATTGAACTGTCATTTAGCCGAGGTGTTCAAGGATGACTCGACAATTTGCGCTTGCGTCTCATTTATGTAATAGCGACCTTGAGCGTCCCATCAGTACACATGTTGTCCCCTAATAGCAGCCACAGACTGAAAAATAGTTCGAACGGGGAGAACAGAATGTAGTAGTTGTTGCAAGTGCTTTAGTACAGGGCAAGAATGGCTACTTTCAAAAATACTTGGGGGGGGGGGGGGGGGCAGAAACCGTGTCTGGCCCCTCCGAAGTCTCAAGTGGGGAGGGGGGTGACTGCCCATCCTGCCCCCCACCCCGCCGGTTGATACGCAATTCTGTGTATAATATACAGATTTTGGCGTCGGGAGTGTTGAAAACGTTTCATTGTTTTTTATGCGTTGTTTTTCCCCATCCGATATGATGCGACACTGCCGTAGTGGCTGCACTTAACCTAACTAAAAGTGCCACAACTGTTGACGGCAGGACTTCTGCGGTCAAGCACATTGAAAATACGGACAGAGTAATCGGCAACTAAACCATAATCATACTGAAATCCTTCTGTCCTTTCTAACGGGCAGCATGTACGACGAAACGCGCACAGCCTTATCTATTGTTACAATTTTGTTTAACGTTGTTTTATATTTTTTCACAGTAGTGATTTTCTCTTACGTATGGATGTCCTAGCCGGCCGCGGTGGCCGAGCGTACTGCGGCGCCCCAGTCACGGTCTGCACGGCCACTACGGTCGGGCGTTCGATTCCCCCCTCGGGCATGGATATTTGTGCCGTCCTTAGTATTAGCTAGTTCATAAGTAGTTTGTAAGTTCAGGGACTGATGACCCCGTAGTTAAGTCCCATAAGCTCTACAAACATTTGAATGGATGTCCTTACCAAATGGTGACATATGAAATTTGTGGGGTAATGCGAAGGGTGGTAATGCCTCTGTTTTCATTCTCCTGGTGCGGGAACACAGTATAATCTGCGAGTGCGAAGGGATGAATGTAGTTGACTTATGTGCAGCCGGTGCAGCATACGGAAGTTTGGGTCGGACATGGAGTCGTGTTCCGGTAGCCTAGTGGTAAGGCGACGGCTAGCGAAAAGCGGAAAAACCCTGCTTCGAGTCCCCGCTGGACACAAATATTCGTGTATCACCGTTTGGTAGGGCATCCATACCTTAAACAGTGAAGCTAAGAGAAATTAGCTAAATATTGCGAAAAAATATTGACAAAATATATCAACTCTGTAATTCGTCACTATACAGGAATTTAACTTAGTTTTACCCTAACATTTCTCCTCGCGACAATAATATGCTGTTCAAATTTGACGTCATTCGGGGCAGTAGTTCTCCTTCTACAGTGTTTTGAAACTGGAGCATTAATTGTGGAAACCCTATAGTTTCTTAGTAATTGCCAGAGATTTCGAAAAAAAATTAGAAGCTATTTGTGTGCAGAACTCGTCGTCATCACATCCTTTCAGGGATTAGGCTGTTGCCTGTTCCGAAATCATAATCAATCGATAGAGTGAAGGCTTTCACGACCGGTTGACATTGTAGGTATTATGTCTTCTGGGTTGTAAGGCCGTGTTCTTGGAATTTTGCTGCTTCCTGACGTTTCGTCCAATGCTGCGTCGGACTTCTTCGGAGGTTGTCCGTCTATTGAGTCTTGCCGAATGACGTGTCGGGGGTCTGAGAATTTCTTAAATACCGTTTAAAAGGGGCGTGGCTAAGATACACGCGATAAGCAGATCAATCATTTCCATCCTTTCCGTGGTGCTCCAATATCTCTTTTACCATTCAGTTTGAGTTTCAGGATCTTCTGGGGGATTCTGTGCTCTGGCATTCCAAGAAGGCGTTGTCTCCTTTTTTCTCGGTATTATGTCATTTTCTCGTTGATGCTGAACACATTTAATTCTTTTCTGATCATGTCTCTTCTAGTGCAGCCCTCTGTCTTTCTCAGGAACGTCGTCTGTGCACTTTGGATTTTATTTTCTTGTCTGTTAGTAGTAACCCAGCTTTCGCTTCCATAGGTTACAGGAACTGTCATCACTTTATAAAATTTCAGAATAGTATCTTTTGTACTCTAGGGCCAAATGTTCTGCTTATTGTACCACAGACAGCTTAGAATTTTTGAATTTTATTTTCAATGTCGAAATCAAAATCGAAACTTATACCTCAACCGAAATATTATATAGGACATATTTGTTCTAAAGGTGGATTATCCAAGACAATTTTTGATCTAACTGGGTATTTTCCTCGGAAAGCCATTATTTTAGTTTTATTACTACAAATTTTAAAGTTACATTTACTGCATATTTAGAAAAAATGTTCAAATGTTTTAGACCTTATGGGACTTATACTAAAAACAGCACAAACATTCATGCCCGAGGGGGGATTCGAAGCCCCGACGAGGAGAGGCCTCACGCATCGTGGCATAGCGCCTCAACGCGCTCGGCCGCTCCGCAAAAAATGTTCAAATGTTTGTTAAGCTTATGGGACTTAACTACGGGGTCATCAGTCCCTACACTTACAAACTACTTATGAACTACTTACGAACTAGGATGGCACAAATATCCATGCCCGAGGGGGGATTCGAACCCCCGACCGTAGTGGCCGTGCTGACCGTGACTGGAGCGCCTCAGTCACCTCGGCCACCGCGGCCGGCGGCCGCTCCGCCGCGGCTGCCTATTTCGTTCAGCTGATATACTGATCTTTGGGGAAAAAAAATGTTTGTATAGCTTATGGGACTTAACTACGGGGTCATCAGTCCCTAAACTTACAAACTACTTATGAACTAGCTAACACTAAGGACGGCACAAATATCCATACCCGAGGGGGGATTAAAACCCCCGACCGTAGTGACTGGAGGTCATCATTCATTTCAATAATAACGATGTCATGTGAATATAGAAGAACATTCAGATTTCCCGATTCGATATTTTACTTTCTTTCTTTCTTTGTTTACTTTAAGCTTCCATTGCCGAAGAATGCAGAACTGTTATTAAAATTGCATTTTTCTTAGCCTGTACACTTCAGCCAAAAGAAATGAGCAGCACGGAAGGAACCCGAATCACGTTTTCACAAGAATATGGACAAGGCCGGTCATGATCGTGTTGCTAAGCGTGGCCAGAATGTGACATTCAGGCAGAGTCGGTGAAGCGCTCCGCTAGTGTGCGCCTAGCGACAGACGTCCCAGCGTCATTGTTTGCGTTGTCGGTGCCGTATCTGGCGGCGGATCTAGATAAGGAATTCACAATGAAAAACTGAGGCTGCTATCAGAAGCCGTCGCCTCTTGGCGCATACGTGACCCTGGATGACGCTGCCAGTCTGTAAATCCTCGCCATGTTTCCCTCTGGTGACACAGCAAACGCGCAACCGAAAACGACACGTCACCGTAGCCACCGTGTTGTCTGCTGGTGCGCGAATAAGCGAGTCTGATTAGCGCCAGGAGAGTGTACCCTACGAAACCCGGAACGCTGGCTGGCAGAATACGTTCTGCCGTCCCTGGTAACTGTTCTTCTCCTTGGAAGACAACAGCGAAGTAAACTTTTTCCGATGTTTATCGGATACACAACTGGTGAGTCAATTACGCGTTCGCTCTTTGAAAACATCAAAACTAATCGCATGGCATTCTTTCTGGTTAAGGTAGCACTTACACCCAAACGTCACCTATTGGGGGGCCGCTGTCAGCAAACATACACCCCGTTTACATGGGCTCCCAAAACCGGATTTCGTAAACCGATTTCCCCAATTCCGATTTTGGTTGGCCATGTAAACACTCGATTCTGGAAATCCGCTTCTCTAAAGCGGTTTTCCAGTTCTACAATCGATTTTCGTGCCCATGTAAACGCAACCGTTTTTGAAGCGTTCTTGGCTTGTCAGATTGTTTTTTCTTGTTAAGAATTTTCTGCACATATGGAAAGAGTGATATTTTCTAATGTGAAATAAAAGTATAAATATTAGAGTGAACATAAATTTGTGTATTTAAATAAAGAAAAATAGCGATGGTGCTGACTAAATCAGGAACTGAATCAGCTGTTTTTCAGCCGCCATGTTAAGTGGATTAGGAAATCCGATTCAGGCTGTGCCATGTAAACACGACAGAGAAAAACGATTTACGAAAATCTGTTTTCGTCTTCCGGAAGATGTGTTGCATGTAAACGTAGTGATTCTACCGTACTGTAATCCGGTAAGTGTCGTAGGTCAGCAAACTCGACTTTTTGGCACGTTAGTGACAATGAATCATTCCTATCTGTATATACGTGAGGCGTCTGTTCCGAAAGAACAGACGTTACTTCTGATCCTGCAATTGTTTTTCGTTCATATTGACAGAATATATGACAACCGCGAATGGGCAAAGCTGGAAATGTGTACCCAGCCGGGATTCGAACCCGGGTCTCCTGCTTTCTAGGCAGTTGCGCTGACCCCTACACCAATGGGGACACAGTGATCATCGCACCTGCAAGGACTATTTAAGCACGCCTCCCGTCAGATACAAATTCCCAGCTTTACCCTGCCCACAGTACTCAAACTCGTACTTATGAAACTTACTCCCGTAAGAGTAAGGGCCACAAACTTGTCCACCCCTCCCCACTAACGAAAGGATGATTGCCCGTCTTTGACATATATATTATATACATACGTGTGACGTCTGTCCCGTTAGTTAGTGGGGAGCGGTGGGCACGTTTGTGGCCCTTATTCTTACGGAAATTAGTTTCATAACTACGAGTTTGAGTACTGTGGGCAGGGTAAAGCTGGGAATTTTTATCTGACAGGTGGCGTGCTTAGGTAGTCCTTGCAGGTGCGATGATCACTGTGTCCCCAGTGGTGTAGGGGGCAGCGCAACCGCCTAGAAAGCAGGAGACCCGGGATCGAATCCCGGCTGGGTACATATTTTCCTGCTTCTTGGGGCCAACATACGAGGGATAGGAAAAATGATTTCTTAAAGGAAACAACAAATTCCAAGTCTTTTTTGTTTTTATGATTTCCACCCCAACTCTTACTCAATTTCCGTTACACGCTCCCCTCTGTCGCGATAATACTGAAAGAACTGACTTTCTCTGTTCTTTTTATATGTCCTCAGTCAGTCCCACCTGGTGAGCAACACAATCCGCAATAATATTAAAAAATAGGACCGAGAAGTGTAGTAGTGTAGGTAGTTAAGTAGAACTGCTGCAGCTGCTAAGTGTCCTACCAATGAAACACAGCCTTTGGACCGCCTTCCCCACGATATTTTATGTGCATTCTTTCCAATTTAAGTTCTCATTTTTATTTTACTTTTTTACTTGCATTATACTACGATTTTTCGGCCTCGGTTGCACTGTGGTAGAGTACCAGACTATGAATCCAAAAGTCGCGCGTTCGATCCCCGCCAGGTCCTAGGATTTTTATCTGCCACTTTCCACTTCTTTAAACTTTGGCAGTATTGCTCATGTGAAAATATCGAGTAGCACCGTGGTTCGGAACCCACGTTAAACTGTAGGTCCCCCTATAACTGGCTGGGTAAGTCACTTTGAAGGTCGGAGGAAGGCAACGGCATACCACCTCCAAACAGGACCATGCCTAGTAAAGCACTGTGGTGTTCAAAACAATCTTCGGATTGTTGACTGCCAATTGTAGGAGCCGCAAAATGCAATAAATTTTTTAAGACAGTAAGGCGGAAATTATTTTATACCTTTAATTTTACGTCATGGCAAAATGAGATAAAGATGATATCAATATTGTCGATTATCTTGGTGCCGCGCGGAATAGCCGCGAGGTCTAAGGCGACATGGTACGGACTAGGCGGCTGTTCCAAATTCAAATGTTTGTAAATCTATCGGGCCAAACTGCGTGGTCATCAGTCTGTAGTCTACAAACTACTTAACTTAAGGTAAACTAAAATAAGGACAACACACACAACCATGCCCCAGGGAGGACTCGAACATCCACGGCGAGGAACCGCGCGCTCCGCAGCGAGACGCTTTAGGCCGCTCGGCTACTCCACCGCGGCGGCGGCTGTTCCCGCCGGAGGTTAGAGTCCTCCCTTGGGCACGAGTGTGTGTGTTGTCCTTAGTGTAAGTTAATTTAAGTACTTCGTAAGTCTAGTGACTGATGACCATAGCAGTTCCCTCAAACAGGTTTGCAAACATTTGAACATCTGATTATCTTGGTACATGATTCACAAGAACACGCGAATTTGATTTGCAGAATGTGTTCGTCTAAACAGAGTTTTAACCCTCTAATGCACGAATTATCAACCCGACAATGGACAAAATTTCTTATACATTAGTTGGTAACTTAAGACCTATCTTGTGCAGAATTCATCATAATTTATCAAAATAGTTTCATAGACCAATAGGGAGGTGTCCTTAAAGGAGGACAGTGAGTACGGAAACCTCTACATTTTACACGGAACATCTATTAATAATATCAAAGAATATATGAAGAGTGAACACTGTTTTGTATTTATCGTATAATGAATGTTTCTGGCTCTCAGAGCACACTGCAAGTTTACACTTATCTCAAATGTAACGCGTTTTCCGTCGGCAGTCACGATTATGACTCCTCTTGGCATTGGGGGTCACCTGACTTGGCTGGGCAGTGTTACACCCCGTCGAAGCATAATGGCATAATTCGCTGGGTACGGAATGACAGGCTTCCTTTTATTTTCGATGCACAGAAAATGTGTTTTCATTTGAAGGCCTACCTCTACTTTTTCTTGCAAGCTCTACTTTCCATTTCTTTGTTAGCCCAACGACTAATACTGCCGTCTAGGAGACATTCTACCATTCATTATTAGTCCTCATATGAGGCTTTTACGGTCACCTTAGGTGTAAAAGATGACATAAATGAGACGAAATTAAGTGTCCTCATTTGAGGACGCGACGCGTGAGATGGTTAAAGTACTCTTATTCCGTGCACTTCGTTTTTGATACTGACTTTTTTTTTTAATGCAATTACTAAATCTGAACGAACTTTCTGCAGAGACGTTGAGTTCCACCGAATCAAAACAGCCGTAAATTTACAAAATATCGGATTAATAAGATCACCTATTTTGAAAGACTGAGCTTTAGTGTTAGCTTCGCTGACAGTGACATACCGGTTAGTTTGAGTGTGGATCCAATTCAGCCGGCCGCGGTGGCCGAGCGGTCTGCGGCGCGCCAGTCACGTTCTGCACTGCCACTACGGCAGTATTAGTTAGTTCATAAGTAGTTTGTAAGTTTAGGGACTGATTACCCCGTAGTTAAGTCCCATAAGCTCTACAAACATTTGAACATTTGATCCAATTCAGATATTTACGTGTACTCTGTTACGTCTACTGATTACTGCCCCAACGAATACTTACAAAGATGTAAAACTCCTTTCTCAATTATCACCCCATGCCATTGCAGATCCATCAGACGTCTCCCGTGGAAACCAGGAATCCAGCATAACGGAATCGTCTTCTTCGAAACACGAGAACAACTGATCATTTACCGACTATGGGTGAGGGGGAGATTGAAGCGGGTAAGGGGGGGGGGGGCACATGATGATTACTGTTGCCTAACGCTGCAAGCAGGCGTGGTGCTTTCGCGACGGCCCCCAATCGTATAAATTCCTTTTCTTTCCGCTGCATGTCGACTCACGATACTATGAGATAACGATTTGCTGAGTCATCTTGCACAAACTGTTCTGGCGAGATGGGCTTTTGATGAGTCACGGTGCTACGTGCTTCCTGCGCCTAGATACTCCACGGTTAGGTAGAATGGGACTAATTTGCCGAGACATCGCTGTCAGCAAAAGTGGTATCAGAGAGAACAAGGTACAAATTACTGCTGAGCAATGAAGTGAAGTGGCAATTGCTTTCACAAACTCAAAGTGTTCAAATGTTTGTTAAGCTTATGGGACTTAACTGCGGAGTCACCAGTCCCTAAACATACAAACTACTTATGAAGTACCTTATACTAAAGACAACACAAACATCCATGCCCGAGGGAGGATTCGAACCCCCGAGGGGCAGCGGCCTCGCGCATCTGAGCATAGCGCCTCAATGCGCTCGACCACTCCGTCGCGGCTTTCACAAACTCAAAAGAGAGTCAAATATATGAACCAGATATCAGTAAGGAGTTACAAACGGTAAACAAATGAAGTACAAAGTAAAGGGGGTGAATAATAGATTCAGAACAGAATAATGGCCGCGGTGGAGTAGCCGAGCGGTCTAAGGCGCCTCGCTGCGGAGCGCGCGGTTGCTCGCCGTCGGAGGTTCGAGTCCTCCCTGGGGCGTGTGTGTGTGTGTGTGTGTGTGTGTGTGTGTGTGTGTGTGTGTGTGTGTGTGTGTGTGTTGTCCTTAGGTTAGTTTACCTTAGTTTCAGTACTTTGTAAGCTACGAACTGATGACCACGCAGTTTGGTCCGAATTATTTACAATTTTTTTTTTTTAGCATAATGATTTTGACAAGTAACACTGTCAAACATGTAATAATCACATATCGGTACCCTACCATGGCCGTAATTTGCGCTCTCTGCGTGTATGAGATCCATACGTTGTCTAGTTTAAAGTAACCTCTAACAATAAAACTAGTAAATGGAGTTGGCAAGCCCACGGCGGAATAGTCGTGCGCACTTATGCGCCGTGCTGCGGTGCGCGCGGCCGTTCGCCGTCGGAGGTTCGAATCCCCCCCCTCCCCCCAGCGCATAGGCGAAGCCAAAATATTATTTCTGGTGGGGTTTTTCATAAATGGACATTGTAATAACAAAAATGTTCAAATGTTTGTACAGCTTATGGAACTTAACTACGGGGTCATCAGTCCCTAAACTTACGAACTACTTATGAACTAACTACGACTAAGGACGGCACAAATATCAATGCCCGAGGGGGGATTCGAACCCCGACCTTAGTGGCCGTGCAGACCGTGACTGGAGCGCCTCAGTCCCCTCGGCCATCGCCGCCGGCACATTGTAATAACACGTACTATTAATAGAACTGCAAACGGTACTAATACCGTATATATTGAAACTGGAACTTCCTGGCAGATTAAAATTGTGTGCCGGAACCGGGATTCGAAACTAGGAGCTTTGCCTTTCGCGGGCAAGAGATCTACCGACTAAGCTATCCCGACGCGACTCACGATCCGTCCTCACAACTTTACTTCTGCCAGTACCTCGCCTCCTACTTTCCAAATTTCACAGACGTTCATTCTGCAACTGTATATATTATTTTTCATTGCAAAGGACTGGATACCAGAATGTCACTATGGTATGGCAACAAAATTAGAAATCTGCTTGATAATCTACGTATTCTCCGAAGCCGGCCGCGGTGGCCGAGGGGACTGCGGCGCGCCAGTCACGGTCTTCACGGCTACTACGGTCGGGGGTTTGAGTCCCCCCTCGGGCATGGATATTTGTGCCGTCCTTAGTCTTAGCTATTTCATAAGTAGTCTGTAAGTTTAGGGACTGATGACCCCGTAGTAAGTCCCATAAGCTCTACAAACATTTGAACATTTTTATTCTCCGAAATAGGAACAAGGCAAATCATACAACGAAGATAGGCAAATGCGGATCGAAACAATGAAAGCAATCAGAAAGGGAGCGAGTAAAGCTTTAAGTAACTTCTAAGGCATTATTCTACACAGAATCTCCGTCGGATTTAGTTACCGTTTCACAGTAATTTCCGAAGGAATTGTTCCTAGTGATTCGAAAACAGGCAAGTCACACTCCCCTATAAGGAGCAGACAAATTAAAAGACGACACCTGGAAAAAAGTAAGTGAACTGCTCATTATTTGGGAAGTAATCGCAGTAACTGAATATAGTTCAGGTCAGGGTACTGTTGCAAAAACAACGGAAAAGGCATGCTAAATTTAAACGATCACAAAATCCCCAGGATTGGCGATCCTACACAGAAGCTGGAAATTTAGCGAGGACTTCAATGCGATATGCCTACAATACTTTTCGCAACAAAACTCTCTTTCGAAATTTGACTGAAAACTCAAAGAGATTTTGGTCATATGTTAAGTACTAGGGGCAAAACACAAACAATACCTTCACTACTCGATAATAACGGCGATCCTACCGAGAGTTACTGAACGCAGCTTTTCGAAACTGATTCACCAAAGAAGACAAAACCAATAGTCCAGATTCTGAATGACAAACAGAGGACAGAATGAGTAACGTTGAAGTAGATATCCTCGGAGTAGTAAGGCAACTGAAATCACGTAACAAGAACAAGTTTTCCGGTCTGGATTGTAAACAAATGTTTCAAATGTTTGTATAGCTCATGGGACTTAACTAGATGGTCATCAGTCCCTCAACTTACAAACTACTTATGAACTAACTAATACGAAGAACGACACAAATATCCATGCCTGAGGACGGATTCGAACCCCCGACCGTAGTGGCCGTGCAGCCCGTGACTGGAGCGCCTCAGTCCACTCGGCCACCGCGGCCGGCGGATTGTAAACCCAGATTTCTATTTGATTATGCTGAAGCGATAGCTCCTAACTGAACAGCCATATACAACCATTCGCTCAAGGAAGGGTCTGAACTAAAAGACTGGAAAGTTCACAGGTCACACCTATATTCAAGAAAGGCAGTAGGAGTAACCCACTAAACTACAGGTTTATTTCAAAAATTTCAAATGTTTGTAAATCTATCGGACCAAACTGCGTGGTCATCAGTCCGTTGCTTAAAAACTACTTAAACTAGGGTAAAATAACCTAAGGACAAAAACACACACACACACACACACACACACACACACACACACACACACCAGGGATGACTCGAACCTCCGACGGCGAGCAACCGTGCGCTCCGCAGTGAGGCGCTTAGACCGCTCGACTACTCCACCGCGGCAGGCCTATTTCATTGACGTCAATATGCAGCAGGGTTTTGGAACATATTCTATTTAAAATATTATGAACAGAATGATTTATTGGTCGAAGGTCAACACGGATTTAGAAAGTATCGTTCATATGAAACACAAATAGCTCTTTACTCACACGAAGTGATAGTTGTGTCAACAAGTGATCTCTCAAATTGATACCGTATTTCTTGAGTTCCAAGAGGCTTTTACACAGAGTCCACACAAACGGCTTTTAATCAAATTGCGTGGTTATGGTATATCGAACAAAATTTGCGTCTGGATAGGGGATTTCCTGTCAGAGAGGACACAGTTTGTAGTAATCGATGGTAAGCATCGACTAAAACAGAGGTGATATCGGGCGTTCCACAGAGCAGTGTTATTGATCCTCTGCTGTTCATTATTTACATAAACAATCTGCGGAAAATCTAAGCATCTCTGTTAGGTTTCTTGCAGATGACGTCATTTACCGTCTAGTAAAATCATCTGAAGATCAAAACCAATTGCAGAATGATCTAAATAAGATATCAATATGGGGTAAAAATTGGCAATTGACTTTAAATAATGCGAAGTGTGAAGTCGTCCACAAGAGTACGAAAAGAAATCCGGTAAACTTAGTTTACAAGATAAATCAATCAAAAGTGAAGGCTGTAAACTCAACAAAATACCTAGGGATTACTATTACTTCAGACTTAAACTGGAAAGAACATGCAGATAATGTCGTGGGGAAGGCGAAGACTGCGTTTTATTGGAATAAACCTTAAAAGATGCAACAGAGCCGCGGCGGATTAGCCGCGCGTGCTGGAGCGCCGTGTTGCGGTGCGCGCGGCCGTCCGCCGTCGGGGGTTCGAATCCCCCCCCCCCCCCCCCTCGGGCATGGATGTTTGTGTCGTCTTTAGTATAAGCTAGTTCATAAGTAGTTTGTAAATTTCGGGACTGATGACTCCGTAGGTAAGTCCCTTAAGCTTTACAAACATTTGAACCAGTGGCGTAACTAAGGGGGGGGGGGGATGAGGGGGATAGAAACCGCCTCCCCCCCCCCAGAACCCGAAGAAAAAAAAAAAAAAAAAAAAAAAAAAAAAAAAAAAAAAAAAAAAAAAAAAAAAAAAAAAAAAAAAAGGAAATCTTATAACAGCAATCTGGTAAAGGTAAAGATTGGAAACTTGGGGTGTTTTACCATAAGCTTTCAACGGGAATGGTAGATGGTAGTCTGTCTGGAAACTGACTAAAATTTTGATCTTCAAGCAGATCTATCCCCCCCCCCCAAAAAAAAAAGCCAAGTCCTAGTTACGCCACTGGTTTGAACATTTTGATGCAACAGAAGTACTAACGAGACTGTATACGCAACGCTTGTCCGCCCTTTTTCGGAGTATTTCTGCCCAGTGTGGGATTCTTATCAGGTGGATTTGACGGAGGACATCGAAAGAATCCAAAGAAGGGCAGCTCGTTTTATATTGTCACCATGCAGGGGAGACGGCGTTACGGAAATGATACAAGATCTGTGGCGTGGGCTACTTACGAAACTCCAATAGCCAACATTCTCCTCCGAATGTGAGAATACAATGTGGACTGCCACCTACATAGGTAGAAATGATAGCAGAATAAAATACGAGAAGTCAGAGGTCGAACGGAGAGATTCAGGTGTTGTTTCTTCCCGCGCGCTATTCGAGAATGGAATGAGAGATAAATAGTATAAAGGTGGTTCGATGAACCCTCTGCCAGGCACTTAATTGTGATTTGCAGAGTATCCCATGTAAATGTAGAATAAGTTCAACCTACTTGAGTCGAGACTGTGAGTTCTTTGATGTTTGCAGTTAGACGCAGGACCACGGTTTTTACCCAGATGTGCACCTCTTTCTCCGAAACACATCGCAGAGACCATGAACGTCTTTGTTCAGGGCTCCAAAAATATGGGAATAGCATTTGGAGAAATCCGGACTTTATGGAGCATGATGAACAGGTCCCAGACTTGGAAAAACGGTATGCTGGTCTTGTGCAAGATGCCTTTTTTTTTTAACATTGTCAACATTTCGGGAGGGGGTTTGAACCCCAGGAACCGCCCCCCCCCCTCTCCCTCCGGCTACACCCCAGCCATCGGGCATGGGTTTATGTGTTGTCCTTAGGTTAGTTTAAGTAGTTTGCAAGCTAGGAACTGATAACCCAGCAGTTGAGTCCCATAGATTTACAAACATTTGAACATTTGATTTGGCAAATCAAGTAAACAGGTGAGGATGAGAGATTTTAGTTATGCCTTTTTGATAGTGATCTCTTTTGGGACAGCACAAACTTGTGCGAGGTACTGTCCCCGAATTTTTCAAAATTTTATTCGTCGTATTACATTCAAGGATGTCAGAAACCTTTTAGCTGCTTTTCGTGGACTGCAGAAGTGAAGCACTTGTTAAACTATTGATTATATACATGATGGAGTGAACATTTGTCTCAAAAGCAAAACATC
The DNA here is from genome assembly GCA_026315105.1 of Locusta migratoria. Classification (NCBI taxonomy): domain Eukaryota; kingdom Metazoa; phylum Arthropoda; class Insecta; order Orthoptera; family Acrididae; genus Locusta; species Locusta migratoria. Next base: position 320,440,745 of record CM048747.1, on the reverse strand, counting down.
TGGGTTTGATCCCAATTCTGCACTCATATAAATGAATGACAAACTGACCAAGGATCTTTGAGAGTAAGACAGGGAAGACGGTCTAATGTAGGCGGGTGGAAATCTAAAGTGGATAAATACAGTTTTAAAATGCACACACAACCAGATGAAGACTCACAACGACACCACGGATTTTATAATTTCTTTATATCTATGGTACGTGAAGTTCAGAACTTAAATAACTATCAGCCAAAGGCATTCGACGCAACTCTCAAAATTCTCGAGAAAATCGCCAGTGAAATTTTGCAAAGTACACGAAAGTACCCATAATTAAAACGCTTGTAGCGTCTGTCGGTGTAGCTCAGGCGGTAGCGTTCTGGCTTCACAACATTAGTCTGTGGTTCGTTTTCCACTGTGACGGATATTTTTCGTTTTCTAATCCAAGTATATAAAAAATTTGGGCATCTCTAATTCTATGTGTTGTGTCAGTTTTTGTTTATGTGTATGTAGACGAGCTGAAAACCTTGTCGTTGCGTAAAACGATGGTTCAGTAGATTAGCTGCTTAGAAAGCTTTGGTAGCTAAGGAGATGACTTTCCAAAAACAGTGTCGTAGCTCTTCACAAATTGAACGATGAAAGATTACGATCGACAACTAATAATGAAGTCAATACTTTAAAAAATGTAACGCATGTTTTTTGATTCAAACCATCATTATTAACAACCTTCTATAAGATATACAAATTATGAAAAAATAAAAATACGTGCACTTTTCTTAAACATTACCATTAGATATTAATATTGTGCGAGTATTAAAACACCGAAAAAAGGAAAAAAAAATCATGACGGGATTTGAGCCACCGATCCTAAGGTTGTAAGATCAGAAACGCTATCAGTTTATTCCTAAGCTACACCGACAGACACTAAAATCCATGTAATGATTACTACTTACGGTTACTTGCAAAACTTGAAAATCAGTCTTCTAGAGATTTTTGTGAATTGCGTCGAATGGCTTTGGCACATTGTTGTTTGAGTTTTGAACTTCACGTACCATGAATATATATAATCCGATACCCATGTGGTCTCCTTGTAAGATGTAACGAGGAAGTATTGATTCAGCAGGGGATGATGGTGTGCTGGGGCGATAACATAACAGTAAGAAGAAAGGGACTGATGACCTCGTTGTTTGGTCCCTCATCTCCATCAACACGCGGGCTCGCGCGCGCGCGCACACACACACACACACACACACACACACACACACACACACACATATACATATACACACACACACACACATTATATATATATATATATATATAAAGAAGAAATTTTTTATGTATTGAGCTTATCAGCTATTATTCTGAACTTAAAAGTTGCTCGTAATTTTCTTTACAGGTATCACAGAATTAGAGGTGACCCACAGTGTGGGTAAACTGGTGTATTATCAACAGAAAGTTCGTTCGAAGAGCTGCAGGGCTGCAGCAGCAAAGCAGGCACTACCGCGCATGCGCGGTACCGATAACGTCATCAGGCTGCAGGAGGAAATTTTCCCTGCAGCTCATGCAGCCCGAAAGCTGCAGGAGGCTGCAGCCGGGAGCTTCCTTGAACAGCCCTACAGCTCTTTGAACGAACCCAGAATCTTGCAATAGTGTTACAGGGAGCCGTGTTGTAGATTTAATAGTTAGCGCCAGTGTTCACAGAGGCGCCACGCGTAACTGTGTCAGTGAGCTTAGTGGCACCACAGCACAGAGGCAACAACAAGACACGCTGCGTCATTCACAAGTAAGCTACAAACGAGCACAGTGCTCTAGTATCAATGTGCAAAATGACAGTTATAACACTTCCTTTGCGACGAGTTTGTGATTTTATCTACGTTTGTTTGAACACCAGCGGTGCCTCATTGAGTATTCGGTCATGAAGTAGTCAGGCTCTTCTCGTGCAACAAAAAGCCTTCAAAGCTGCCATCAACAGTTTGTCCGCAACATTGCCTAATAGGGGTTATTAGTCCTCTCCGCTCCCCTTACCGCCTTATAATGAAGCAGCCGAGAACTAGGGCGCCTATTAAAAACGTCTTCGTTAATATTTCCTTGCGTTTGGTCTGGTCTTGTTGACGAAAATTTGTGCAAGTCTGTTTTTATCATCTTGGATTTCTCCCCGTCTGTACCAACTGATGTGTCAACACCTCTGCGGGAACAAGCGTCGCTTTGTTTTGCGGAAATGTCAGAGTTTTTGTCTGCTTATTATCGTAAACGCGCGCATTTCATTACGGCGCGTGTCGAATACTACTGCTGTCGCACAAATACCCACATCACTCCTACCGAGCCTGGGCGACCGAACTACGCGGCCTCAGTCGTAAATGTAACTTTCTTACAGACAACACGAGTCATACACCGATTTTGCATGGTTCGCAATGCTGTAATGAGGTTGGCTCCTGACAAGGAAGTACGTTCAGTTAGAAAATCTGCCAAGCCTTTAATGAGTCGGGTACGGCGGGCGATGAGATGGAGGCTTGGTGTGATGTAGCACCAGTTGCCCCCGATACCGGGTACAAGACGTCTGCTTGTTTCCGTGAAGAGGAGGAAGAGGCAACCATTCAAACTCGACCTCAGTAGCGAATAGGTCAGCAGCACGCAAAACAGCAGCAGTCGTCCCTTCCCTTGTCCGAAGTGTTTTCTACATCATGAGAGACACGTGTCCGACGCATTGGGCAGTCTGCAATGCAAGCAATAAAAAAGGAAAAAAATAATTCTCCGTTTCAGTCTCATCCGCCTATTACTGTTACTAATATGAACACAGATTGTGTAACACCAGTGCTGTCAAACTCCAACAAAATCTTTATAGAAGTGGAAGTGTTTAATAAGGATCAACTCATGCGAAACAGGAGCATCAGTAATGATGAATTCCAAAACTTGTGTGGTTTGGAGTATCCGGCGTTGTCTCCAGGAAGTCTACGCCTGGTGAGTTACAAAAAACAGTACATTACCATTCTAGGGCAATTTACAGCTCCTGCTAGTTTCAAATCTGTTGTCCGATTAATGACTTCCCTGGCTGTGGCTGACACATGCACGGAAAATTATTTGGCATGGATGCATTAAAGGTGTTTGGTTTCTTTATCTCTGACACCGTTCATCGGGCCAGTTGAAGAACGCGATTCCACCTTCCACCGTTCCAACAAGTCGCTGTGTGAGTGACGTCATCGTTGCGCAGTGATTTAGAGCTGTACGTGTTTACAGGTTGTGTATGGCGGCATGTGGTGGCGCTCTTTTGTGGTGAATTGAAATGATTCGCCGCTGTATTTGATTGTGCTGTTAGTTCTCTTTGTGACATAGATCGGCATAATTGACGACCGCGATAGAAGCCGTCTGCTTTGACCAACGACGTCATATGTCTCACATTGGCCTCTTAAATCTCAAGATACGCTTCGTAGATTTACCAACTAGCAAAACAAACACTATCAACGAATATAAACATACTGGATAATCTGTGATTATTCTCGTAAATTACTGATTACAGCAACAAAATGTATCACGGGTCTCTACCCAAAAATTCGCCCTTTCGGCGCTCACTTCCGAAAAAAAAAAAAAAAAAAAAAAAAAAAAAGCCTCCGTTAACCTATACCCAACTATCAGAGAGGCTACAGGTCAATTTTTATACACAAAATCGTAATCTATAGTCTATTTTCTGCTTGTAAACCATCATCTTTATCTGAGATATGACGTTATTGGTCAAAGCCGACGGGTCGTATCGTGGACTTCAATTGACCCTTTTATGTGGCGTGCGTTAGTAAGTGGATTTAGTTAATTTCATTTGTATTTTGTGATTTTTGTGCTGACGGATGTGACATCAAACATTCATTTTCCTTTCGTTGTGAAAGCAGATCAGTTTAAATTCCCCCATACACCTACCCAATCACCATGTTGTAATTAAAAAACGACTATTTACTTGAAACGTTGATTCTTCGTAATAGCAACTGCTTGGCAGAACATTGTTGGAAAGGAAAGTTTCTTCGTTCTTAATGGAAAGTTTTATTTTACGAGTATTGTTTTGTTTCGGAATATTGTTTTCCGCGTTTTTCCGTTTATCATGTCCGCATCAATGGCGTTTTGTGTTAATGTAGAAGGGTGGTATTGTGTCCTTCAATATTACCGTATTGTAGGGAAATTGTATTTGATACTGTCATTGGTATTCGGTAGGTTGTTTTGGAAAGGTCTGCTTCATTTTAGTTTTATTATAGGTCAATTGAAGTTTTCTATACCAATTTCGTATTGTCTTTGCCGCCATGTTGATGCCATAATGGGTCAAATAAGACGGGTGGAATCGTGTCATCTAAAGTTCCATATCAGCAACTAGAAAGATAGTGCTCATTGTTTTCTCGTTTTCTTAAGGAGTGGGGTGTGCTAGGAATTTTGAAGCACATATTCAACGGCAGGTCCGCTTTCATTTTTTTGTCCTCCCATCCCATCCCCTCCCCTCCCCCAACAGTGGCAGCGCTAGACGAAAACTGGGCGTCGGCGAATTCGTCTTTGCGAGGCCCCTTTCATTTTTTCATTAATGAAGAAAATGTGCCGCGGCGGAGCGGCCGAGCGCATTGAGGCGCTATGCTACGATGCGATTGGTCGTTCCCCGTCGGGGGGGTTCGAATCCCCCCCTCAGGCATGGATGTTTGTGGTGTCTTTAGTATAAGTTAGTTCATAAGTAGTTTGTAAGTTTAGGGACTGATGACCCCGCAGTTAAGTCCCGTAATCATTACAAACATCTGAATATCTGAACAAAATGTGAAATGAGCTGAATTATACAAAAATAATCATTATACTAAAATTCTATTAGTATAATATACAAGTATTATTGCAATGACAAAAATTACAATAAACAAACAAAAATTAGAAGAACTTTTCACTTTTTCATCTCACTGAATTTTTTTAAGACCACATCTTAATACTAGCCGCCATTTCGGCTTCAATTGATAGTACTGACAACGTAGATAGTCTTTCTTGGATCATTGTGGTTTTCAAGTTAGTCTTAATCAATTTTAAGTTTGTGAAACTTCTCTCGGCCGAAGCTGTACTGACTGGAACTGAGCATGATTCGGATTGTTATATAAACATTTGGATATAATTCTTCCAAATCGTTTTCTAAAATGTACTGAAGAAATTGCTTTGTAAGTATTTAACTAAAAATTGCATCACTGATGCACTCATACGGAAATAAATATGAACAACTAAATAGCTGACGGCCAGGAATGGCCGAGCGCACTAAGGCATCATATCACGGTGAGGGAGATTGATCTCGCCGGGGATCGAATCCCACCCTTGGGTACGAATGTTGTGTTAGTCCGTGGGTTAAGCTAGTATAAATTAGATATAGGTCGTCGCTACATAACCTAGCAGTTGGAAAGCTCCGTTAAACATCAAATATAAAAAAAAAAAAAGGAAAAATAAAATAAAATTTTGACGACGTTTTGCGAGGCCGTCGGCGGTGGTTGACGTCGCTGACGCCTAGCGCCACCACTGTCCCCCACCCCTTTTTCTGATGCGCCTAACAATTAGCCATGTGACACAGTTAAGGTAGAACTCTGTAGACTAACACTGTGGCTATTCACCCCATTCTCTCCAGCAAGTGGTTTTCCTCTTAGTAATTGTAAATAAATCAAATGGCAAACTGCGAGTCTGTGGCAATTTGAAGGATACAGTGACCTATTCCATGCTTCACCAGGATGAGCTGCTTGCAAAACTTAAATGAGTTATCAGAAGCCTATCGCCAAGTCCTCTTAGATGAAGAAAATGTGGGTAGTAAACACACCTTTCCATCTCACTCTGTATCAGTGTCTTCAGATGGAGGCTATTTTAGCTCTCCCTTGCCCTACCAATGTCAAGGCACTCCAGATGTTTTTGGGCAAAATAGAATACTAGCATAAATATACTCCTGGGGCTGTAAGAGCTAGCTTATCCTCATTTTATAAGTTTTATACAAAATAAAATAGTTTAGTATTTCAATCATCTCGGTGTCAGCACTGCAAAAAATGGCAGTAATGGATTTTAACCCAACAAGGCAGACTGACTTCAAAATTCAGTATTGCCTCCAAAGAAAACGAAGTTTCTGGGAATAACCATGCAAGGCACACTTAAATGGGATGAACATGTAGACACACTGCAAGCAAACTTGCTAAAAATATATTTGCAATAAATATGTGGAGTAAACACTGTAATGTTACCCAAGTACTTTGTACTGCTTATCATGCATTGATGTCGTCCAGTATTAGGTATGGAATAGAAGTATGGGGCACAACAACACAACACAACCTTAACAAGATTTTAAAGTTACAGAAAAATGTGGTAATAATAATTTGTGGTGCTAAACCAAAAGACTCATGCCATTGCCTATTCCCTAAAGCTGGCATATTAAATGTTGCTGATATGTATATTTTTAAATCAATTATGTTGACCCATAAATTGAATCTAAACTTGAATTCTGACCCACACAACTAAAACACTAGAAATAAAGATAAGTTTCATGTCATAAGCTACAGGACTGCTCTTTATGAGAAAGGGGGGCGGATGCACACTGTATGCAGGACTAAGGCTTGCTAATACTTTACCAAGTTCCGTAATGTCACTTCCCACTGAAAAATTTAAAGCCAGACTAAAAAGAATATTAATTACTAATACACACTACTCTCTAGATGAGTATTTCTGTTTTGTGCAGAATACAGGCAATTTCCTTGCAGATTCATTATAAATATTTAGTCTCTCTTTATAAACCATCATCTTTAGTCTGATGTTTCTTAAATAGCTAATCAAAATTGAGCATATCAGTTTTGTTGTAAACATTTTACTAATTACCTGACATATAGGCCTATTCCTCTTATAAATATTGTACTATGTATCTCACATGTATTCTCTTGTAACCAACTGATGTATTCGGAAAAATGATAAAAGTATCATTTGATGTTGAATAAAGTTTATTTATTTATATTTGTCATTTCAGTGGACCTCTGACTGAAGTCGATTCCTGCAACTGGAGGCTAAGTTATGGTCCACACCATACTTGTTCATCTTTCATCCAGATCATCTGGTACTGGCTACTGATTCATTCTACTATGGGGCCTGTAGCTATAAAGATGACTAACAGCCATTAACTTATGATCAAACACTCAATGAGACTCAGCAGCATTAGGAATAGAAAAGGAGGCACGCACCATTGTCTAAGCTTTAAAAAGTTTATGGTCTTTCTTATGGGACTAAATTTCATCTCATAATGGACCACACGCAATTGGTTTCCTTGTTCAGCCAATCTGCACATCACTTAAAATGGTGGGCCTTGTATCGGCATAATTGAAGACTGCAATACAACCCTTCGGCTTTGACCAATAACGTCATATGAGTCTCAAAAGTTACGCTATGTAGATATACCAACTAGGAAAACAAACACTATCAACAAATATAAACACATGGGATATCATCTTAATACTTATGTATTGTAGATAAAAAAATAATATGTGATTATCACCATAAATTACAATTACAACAACAGAGTTAACCATCTATCACAGGTCTCTGTCCAAAAATTCACACCTTCAGCGCTCACTTGGGGGGAAGAAGAAGAAGAAGAAGAAGAAGAAGAAGAAGAAGAACAACAACAACAACAACAACCTTCTCCGTTAGCCTATACATGACTATCAGAGAGAAGCTACAGTTCAATTTTTAAACACACAATCGTAATCTATAATCTATGTTCTGCTTGTAAACAAACTATAGTCTTTATCTCAGATATGATGTCATTGGTCAAAGCCGATGGGTCTTATTGTGGATCCCTTGTATCTGTCATGTTTCAACTATGAAGCACATTTTCAGTACACAAACGATGTTGCCCATTCTCGGCTTCCCATGGGTCCTGATTCTGCTTCTGATGAAGATGAGATCCTGTGTTTTTTACCTGGATGAGGATGCATCACACTGTTTATAGGTATCCTATGTCTGGTTCACAGATTACTACTGCTACAGCTGCCAATCCTGTTCTGCATCAGGTAATTCACTAAATTCAGCAGGGGTGGCCTGACCAACCCTTTGGCAGGACCCCTGACCCTTTATGCAACTACATTGCAATACCTTACCCATTATCCATACAGGAAGGTATGGTTCTACTAGCTATGGAAGACTCATCCCCAGAAGTTGTGATTCCCACTGCTCTCAGTGTTTCTAAAATTCATATACGAGGGTCACTGGACCATTTCAGACAGTCTTTGCAAGCATATTTTTCAGCCTGACATTGATTCACACATCACCCATTTTGTGATAGCATGTACACAGTTTACCACTTGTCAAACAGCACCTAGTTCAACACTTTCTCCACGGCCAGCTCCTCAACAAACATTGGAGTGTGATCATATAGATTTTGTGGGCATCTTTCTCAAAATATATTGGTTATTAGATGATACCTACTCTATATTTCCATATGTAGTATAGTGCCCATCAACCACAACAGCAATAACTACTCTGCCAGAAAAAAAAAAAAAAAAAAAAAAAAAAAAAAAAAAAAAAATTCTATGGAATTTCCATGCAGCCCTACTCTAGTGGATAATGGTCCACAAGTCACCTCTCAATCTTCCGGCTATTGTGCTACATAATCGTAGTCACAATCTGTGTGCTGCGCACCTGTGAACACTTGATCATGCACCACCATGACCGCCTACACTCTCATGTTTTGGCTCCCAACTCCCATCAATCACCACCTCAGTTTGCCTGTCGCACTTCCAGATCCGAGGGGCAATACTACAAGTTCACTTGACCATTCATCTCTGTGGATGTCGCAGCCATCTGCACAGCCTATGATGTCCAGCACTCCTGCTGACACCAGAGAATCCACTTAACGTGTTCCTGCCTGTGGCTTCTTAATCACCAGCAGAGTTGGTACCAGCCTCTGGATTGTCGGCAGACGTAACTGACAGGTCACCAGACTTGTCGTCACCCACGATGTCACCAGTTATCTCCTCACAGCATACAAGCAACGATTTATGTCCACATCTGTAGCACTTCCAAAACAACTCACCAGTACCACACAGTGTTGCCAGTGGAATCTATTGAATTGTTTCACCTACTGTCGGTGCAGTGCTTCGTTTTTCATGGGAGCAAAAAGTGTTATAGTGGGTAGCGTTTTAAATCCAAGCAAGCTACTAATCCTAGATCATGGCAGTGTTCATGGTGCCACCACAGTACTGAGGCAATTACAAAAGAGTACAGATGATTTGTTCCTTGGCAGTTGGTGTCAGTTGCAAAGGAAATGTGGATGTAACTACCCACTCTCTTGGATACTCTAAAGTGTGTTGAAGACGTGTTCTGCAGTATCTAACGGTGGATCAAAAATCTCTCAGAAAACCCAACTGCTTTTGGACTCCAACTTGTTAGTGGTATTAAATCACACCATTTGTGGAAGACAGTTTGAAGACGATAAAGAGGTGATTCACACAGTGAAGAAATGGCTCTTTGGCCAACATGAGGATTGGTAAAACAAACAAACACGCGCGCGCGAGAGAAACATGTTTCTTTCATGGGTGTAATCCTCATTAAGTTTAAATCAATCCTGTTTCAGGATACATTCTACATACTTCTTTAAAGACTGTATAAAAATGCATTGTGACAAATTACACATTAACATAGCTTGCAAAATAATAGAAAGTTCAACCTCCAGGGAATAGGTTCTTTATGAGACTGCAGTACTATTTCTAAAAAATTCTGAATATTTTATGATGTATTAACAACACAAAGTTGTCTACTCTCATGATAAAGGTCAAAAGGAATATTTAATAACACTATGATTTTGGAGTCGCATGCAAAGCAAGTTGAAAATAATCTTCTGGCTTACATAAATACTGACCACCTGCCAATTTTGACAGAAATTCATTACAAAATTGGGGGGGGGGGGGTGAGAGTTGGCAAGTCAACTGACCATTTTCTGTATTTTTGAAGTCAACTCACATTTTGATCAAAATTTTGTATGGATGTTCTACATGAGTGACTTTCTGAATGCCATTGCTGGTTGAGACATCCAATGCCTGGACTGTCAAAATGTGGATCGAGGTTCGAACCTCCATTGTAGTGATTTTTTTGTTAAATTTTTCAACGTATTTGATACTCTCATATTTGTAATACCTTTTCTTGCCTTATTTTGAAGTATAACATTAGGAAATGTTAACAACATTCAATTAAGTGTATTATCTGTTCACAGCCATTTTATTTGTGATACATTGTGCAAAAACAATAAAAATAAGAAGTAAAGAAAATAAAATGGAAAATCTTTTAAAGTATATTGTTATGTAATTCCAATTACTGGCTTTTTGTCAGCATTCTCACAGCCAGTAGGATGACACGATAAAAACACCATACACAACACATGAATGACATACTGCTGCATTTGCATGTCATCAGTTATTTTTCATGGAAAACATACCTGATTTATATCATTGAAGATAGGTCTATCCGATACTTTTGTTTCATATCTTGAAAAACAGGTCTGGACAACTGATTATGGCCCAAGGTATGAATTTTAATAGCATCTGCTCTATCATGAATTTCTCTGCTCTCACGTAAGGTGGCACAATTTTGAATTCTTGTGATAAAATTCTTGACCTCTCAAACCAAGTAAACATTACAAAGAAAGATGCATTTTGATGGTATCACTTTAACAGTGCATTTTGGTTGTTCACCATCATCGACAAAAGTCCTATCATAGGATGTCATGTTGGTTTGGCCATGCCATGAATCCAGTGTCCAGCAAAATTTATTTTTCTGCACATAAGGTTTCAGAACATGATCCAAATATAATTGTACATAACGAAAACACCTTTCTTTGTCAACCTCGTGATGTTTGTTTTGACAGGTCTAGAATTTTATCACAAGGCATCAAAATCGTGCCACACTACACAAGAGTAGAGAAATTCATGATAGAACAGATTCTGTTGTGCCTTGGTCCATACTCAGTTGTCATATGTCTTTCAAGATATGCATCAAAATTAATATCTAATATAGTGAGGACAGTTTACAACTCACCGCAAAGACGTGGCGAAGAGCTGCGACAGGCACATACAAAAGACACACACATACAACACATTCAGCTATCGGCCATGGCCTCCTTCAGAAAATAGAACACTCACGCAATCACACAGGCACACAACGCAGTCATACAACCATCACCTCCGACTGCCGCACTTCGAATCACGCTCTGCAGCGAATATACGTGGTCTTGTGTACTTGCAGTGTGCATGCATTCTCTATATATATTTATTTTATTTTATTTTACTTTATTTTATTTTATTTTCTCCCCTCGCCCGCCTCCCCACTCCATTCCTAAGCTGCATCTCGTTATTCCCATCTAACCTATCCCCACCACCATGACGTAACCTTCCTATCCCCTCTCCCTTCCCCTCCCCTCCCTGCCCCTCCCGTCCTGTCCCCGATTCGCTGCAGAGCGTGATTCGAAGTGTGGCAGTTGGAGGTGATGGTTGTATGACTGCGTTGTGTGCCTGTGTGATTGCGTGAGTGTTCTATTTTCTGAAGAAGGCCATGGCCGATAGCTGAATGTGTTGTATGTGTGTGTCTTTTGTATGTGCCTGTCGCAACTCTTCGCCACGTCTTTGCGGTGAGTTGTAAACTGTCCTCACTATTATTAATTCCAACCTGGACTTTCCATTATTATATAAAATTAATATCTGATAGACAGTCTACAGTAATATAAATCAGAACCGTTTTACACAAACGATGTCTTGGACAACACGTGAATGTGGCAGTAACTTGTTCATGTGGTGTGCATGGTGTTCTTATGATAAGTTCTACCCTACTGGGTGACAAAAATATGGCCAGTAACTGGAATTACAATAATATACTTTAGAAGATTATTTTCAAATTTAGTTCTTATTTTTGTTTTGTTTTTGATTTTGCACTGTGTATCACAAATAAAACAGTTGACAATATAGTAGTGATAGTTTACAACTCTCCACAAAGACTTCACGATGAGCTGTGATGGCCACATAAAAGAGACACACATACAACACTTTCAGCTATCGGCCATGGCTTTCTTCAGAAATAGGAACATTCACATAATCACACAGGCACACAGCCCAGGCACACAACCCAGTCACACAATGTCATCTTCGGCTGCAAAACTTCGAAGTGCCGATTGCTGAAAGTGTTGTATGCGTGTGACTTTTTTATGTGCCTGCCTTTGCGGTGAGTTGTAAACTGTCCTATTACTATATTGTTAATTCCAAGTTGGACTTTCCATTATTAAATAAAACAGTTGTAAACAGATAATGCACTTTATTGAATATTAATCACATTTCTCAATGCTCTACTTCAAAATGAGAATAGAAAAAGTATTATAAATGAGATAACATTATCAAATACATAAATCTAGCAAAAAATGGCCATTATGGAGGTTTGAAACTAGATCCATGGCTTAACAGTCAAAGTCCTGCACCGCTTAACCTGTGACAGCACTTGGAAAGTTCATGTTTACTACAACCCCAGCTACAGCATGAGAAAACAAACATTAATTCCTCAAATATATATTTTAGAAGGAGACTTTCCTGGTGGGAAAAATTTCTACAAATGTCTGCCTAGGTGTGTGTGTGTGTGTGTGTGTGTGTGTGTGTGTGTGTGTGTGTGTTTGTTTACCTTCCTTTTTTTCCCCCCGTAAGTTAAGTCCTTTCACTCCCGGGATTGGAATGATGCCTCATCCACTCCCTTAAAACCCACATCCTGTCCTCCCCCCCCCCCTCCTCTTTTGCTGACGAAGCAACCAGTGGTTGCAAAAGCTTGAATGTTTGTACGTGTTTTCATTTGTGTTATTTATGTTTATTGGTGAGCCTGTGCTTTACACACACACACACACACACACACACACACACACACACACACACGTGTTTGTTTACATTTCCTTTTTCTCCCAAGGTAAGTCTTTCCTCTCCCAGGATTGGAATGACTCCTTACCCACTTCCTAAAACCCTCATCCTTTCCCTTTTCTTTTCCCTCTCCTTCTCTGCTCTTTCTGATGAAGCAATCTTACATTGCAAAAGCTCAGTTTTGTGTGTGCATATGTGTATGTTTTTATATTTATTTGTCTATCAACGAACTGGTGCCCTCTCGCCTGGTAAGTCCAACTCCAACTTTCTTTACGTTTTGTAAATATTTTTCCGAACAGGTTTGTTTCCCGAGAGAGAGAGAGAGAGAGAGAGAGAGAGAGAGAGAGAGAGAGAGAGAGAGAGAGAGAGAGAGAGAGAGAGAGAGAATTAAAAGTTAATTAAAAATTTCTTATCTTTAGATGCATTTTTGTTGTATAGCATTGAAATGCTATTTTCCATCATGAACTTTAACCTTGAGTTTTTCAAAAACTAGCAGACAGACAAAATATGTCTCCCTTTATATTCTATATCCATGAAAAATCTGATAAAAATTTGTGACCCATATGTCAGACTCTATCTTGTAAGTCAGTTCTGAACTAAGCACTTCCCAGTAATGTAATAAGTATTAAATTATTATTATTATTATTATTATTATTATTATTATTACTATTACTGTATAAAGGAAACGAATTTCCTGCACGAGTCTGCAATCTTAATTCTCTTCAATAAGAGTAAAAAGAACTAAAATTTTAGCATTTTGGCACCTGCCATTAGCAGATTGAACAACCTCTGAACCTGCAAAGTAAAGTTAAGCATCAAAACTAAAATCTCTACCTAGTAGGGGCATTGACTACAGTCTCGAATCAGATTCAAGACTGTAGTTGACACCCCTACTAAGCAGAGATTTTATTTTTGACGTTCAACTTTACTTTCTAAAGATTAGAAGTTCATATGTATGATGATGGCAGATGCCAAAATGCTGAAAAAATGAATATAATTTTAGTCACCTATATGTTTTTTAAAAATTATTATTAGGGTAATAGATGTTTAGTAAAAATTACATGTAGTCTTTGTTTCTTATTTTATGTCTGTGACTAGAAAATTAAGTCAATGCTCCCCCCCCCCCCCTCCCCCCCAGTTTAGCAATGACCTGAGACCTGAGCGGCAGAATTTTGAACATAAGTGCTGTCAACGTATTTTATGCACTGCTGTAATTGTTACAGCATCATAATATGAATATACTTTTTCATTCTTTGTTCTTTAGACATTGAGTTATGCCTCTGTCTGAAATAATTGCTATAATCTGAAATTACTAATTTACATTTGTACAAAAAAAAAAGACTGGTCTTTAAGACTGTGTTGTCAAATACTACACAAACGTTATGTTTAATCATGTATTGTCATACTGAAGTGATGACGACAGTGCAAAGAATACTTTTAATGTGTCTACAAACTTGCGTGTCAGCTGCCTTTAGTTTGTCAATTACAATGCCCACCACATTCCTACACATTACACGTTTATTATAATTCTAGGTACTATGTAGCTCCACTTCTATTGGACAGCCTCAAGGAAATTTGCGTTTGTAAGGTAAACTGGCTGCTGTGATCGGAAGTTTCTACTAACAGGGTACCATTACGAAATTATTTGATAGATTTCAGACTTCCCACACTATCCTGTAAACTCTTGTTGATATAGAAGGGCAAAACTTTTTTCAATTAAGGATAATCCAATGATCTAAAGCATTGGTTTCCAACCATTTTAAATAGGTGATCTCCTTCCAATATAAACATTCTAGTGACGCCCTCCACATCACGAAACCCAATGAAACTTATCTCAAAGGCAACAATTTCAATTTTCTTTCTGTTGATAAAGCTTTCTTGTAGATTTTTGGTGCATTTTTGGAATGGAAGAAATCTAGTTTTTACCTCATTTATGAGTGTGTGTGTGTGTGTGTGTGTGTGTGTGTGTGTGTGTGTGTGTCTCATTTCTGGAAACAGTCAAAATTTCTCATTTCTGGAAAGAGTCAGAAGCAAATAATACTCCTTAAGAAAGGAGTTATTGTATAGGTCATTAGTAAAGAAGTTAAATTTGGTGTATTTCACACAATAAATATTGCACCTTCATTTATCTGTCAATTGGTTCTTTAACATTATTTTCAGACTTTGCACTTATTCATCCTTAACAGGCTATTATAAAACAACCTACATTCTATTCAATTCAGAATTAATGTTACAGAAGGAACTGCTTAATTTTAACATAAAGTCAATTTCACTTAGGGCAATGTTACGTGTTTATAGAACATGATAGCAACACCCCCCCCCCCTCCCTGGGGTTGCGACCCAGTTTGACAAACACTGATTTAAAGCATTCATGTATTTCTACTTAATTAAAATGATATTGTTATATTTGTTACTGGTAGCCAGATTAAGCACATTTACAGTTGTTGAAACAAAATTGATAGAGGTAAATTTTTTTGGTTTATAAATTTAAAATATGAAAATAAACTTTCAATTTTATAGAGTGATGAAAACAAACTGGTTTTATAAGGGCATTGATACATTATGCTGGTGTATAAATAAATTTACTGCTACAGTCCTGTTTCAGCATGATTGCCATCTTCAAGTTATGTGTAAAAAGTACACAGTTGTAACATTTCAGTTTTTAATGGCATAATTTTAACCTGTAACAGAAATAGGTTCCTTTTGTATATCAGGTGGTCTTTATATCCATGCAACATAGAAGTCTCAGAAGCTGCCATACTAAGCCTGCTGTAGTTATTGGAGGATTGACAATGTAAAACCTTTTGTTGGAATAGTTCCTTACATATCTGTCAATTCACAAAATTTATTATTATAATGATGGTATGCAGCCCATGGACCTGCCTCTGAATACCAGTTAAATACAGAAGTGTGTTCACTCCTTTAATGCAAATCTATTTTAGAGTTTTTAAATGAACAGTATTTCATTAACTTTCCTTTATAGTTTCTGCTTTTGCAGTCTGTGCCATCTGAAGCATGCTTACTTCCCTTCATTAGTCACATTCCATTTGAATAACTTTATTTACATGCTAAAATGTAGACATAGGTGAATGAATTTCATGATACGAATTCAGTTAGTGTCTTCACCACTCATACATTTTCATTTTTAGGGAGAGAATATTACTGAAGACTGTATTGCATGTGGTTGAAATTAGAGCAATTGTGCTTACAAAGTAATGAAACTCATTAATTGGAATGTATTGGTATGTAGACTCTTAGTTACTACTTGAGACTTGCAAATGTATAGGTTTTATTGAAACGCTATGAGAAAATAAGTACAAAAGAGTGACAGGTAACATGAGAGAATGAAAGACACAAATGAGGGATTAATTGCTTTATTCCAAAATTTAACAATACAAAACTTCGAAATGAACAATTCATTCTTTCATCATTTGCTAAATGTCTTGGTTTGGTATGTTTACAAATACAAAATTTTAAACTATTGAAAGATTGAACTACTTGCTGCAACACATAACTGACCATGTGTAAATAGTAGTTTCTCAATAAAATCCCAACTTTTTCATAAGTTTGCCCCCCTGTGTCTTACGTTACTATTAGTAAGTTGTATTAGCCTCACTGCATAATTAACATTGAAAACTTGTATTTCAGGTTTTGAGTTTATGTATTATATAATACCAAGACATGTTATTTCATTACCGACAGTATGATCAACCTCATAGTTCCACCCATTCTACTGCTAGATGGCTCTTGCACTATACCTATACCTATACCTTTCACTGTGGCTTATCGCCTTATACTTCATTTATATAAGAAATAATCTACTTCCTGTAACACCTCATAATGGCTGCATACACACATTATTTTTGTTTTATGCATATCTATGGTAAACCCCCTTTGAATTATAAAGCTTTTCATTGACCACTTTGTGTAATTCATATTAAAAATTTGTGTTAAAGTGTTTGTATGAGGTTTTTATAAAGGAAAGTCCAGGTTGGAATTTAACAATATGACAGTTTACACTGCAACGACAAGCTGTGACAGGCACATAAAGACACACACATACAACATTACCTTCACTACGCGATAGCAATGGTAATACTACCGACGACAGTACTGCTAAGGCAGAACTACTAAACACAGCTTTCCGAAATTCTTTCACCAAAGAAGACGAAGTGAACACTCCAGTATTCAATCCAAGAACAGCTGCCAGCATGCGAAACTTAGAAGTAGATGTTCCTGGAGTAGTAAAACAACTTAAGTCACTAAACAAAAATAAATCTTCCGGGCCAGATTGTATACCAACTAGATTCCTCTCAGAGTATGCTGATGAAATAGCTCCGTACTTAGCTATAATTTACAACCGATCACTCAGCGAAAGATCCGTACCCAAAGACTGGAAAGTTGCCCAAATTACTCCAATATTCAAGAAAGGCAATAGGAGTGATCCCCAAAATTACAGGCCTATCTCATTGACGTCGATTTGCAGTAGGATTTTGGAACATATACTTTGTTCGAATATTATGTACTACCTCGAAGAGAACGACCTATTAACCAATAGTCAGCACGGATTCAGAAAGTATCGCTCTTGCGAAACACAGCTTGCCCTTTATTCACATGAAGTGTTAAGTGCCGTCGACAAGGGATCTCAAATCGATTCCATATTTCTGGATTTCCGGAAGGCTTTTGATACTGTACCCCACAAGCGGCTTCTAATGAAATTGCGTGCTTATGGAATATCTCCCCAATTGTGCGATTGGATTCACGATTTCCTATCAGAAAGGACACAGTTCGTTGTAATTGACGGTAAGTCATCGAGTAAAACAGAAGTGATATCTGGCGTTCCACAGGGAAGCGTTATTGGTCCCCTACTCTTCCTCGTGTTTATAAACGATTTAGGAGATAATCTGAATAGCTCCCTTAGACTGTTCGCGGATGATGCTGTCGTTTATCGGTTGGTGAAGTCGACAGAGGATCAAAAGCTACTGCAAAGCGATTTAGACAAAATTTCTACTTGGTGCGAAAATTGGCAATTGACACTAAATAAAGAAAAGTGTGAAGTAATACACATGACCACTAAAAGAAATCCGCTGAACTTCAATTACGCGATAAATCAGTCAAACCTTAAGGTCGTAAATTGTACCAAATACCTAGGAGTTACAATTACGAACAACTTTGACTGGAGAGAACACATAGAAAATATTGTGGGGAAGGCGAACCAAAGGTTACGTTTCATTGGCAGAACGCTTAGACGATGCACCAGCTCCACCAAAGAGACTGCCTACATCACACTTGTGCGTCCTCTCTTGGAGTACTGTTGCCCCTTGTGGGACCCTCACCAGGTGGGACTGACGGAAGATATTGAGAAGGTTCAGAGAAGGGCAGCTCGTTTTGTTTTATCACGTTACGGGGGGGAAAGCGTCACGGAAATGTTGCACGAATTGGGGTGGAAATCATTAAAAGAAAGACGTTATTCATTGCGGCGTGATCTGTTTGCGAAGTTTCAATCACCGACTTTTAGTTCTGAATGTGAAAATATTTTGCTAGCACCCACCTACTTAGGGAGACATGACCATCCCAATAAAATAAGAGAAATCAGATCGAAAACGGAACGATTTAGGTGTTCTTTCTTCCCGCGCGCTATTAGAGAATGGAACGGTAGAGAAAAGTTATGAAGGTGGTTAATGAACCCTCTGCCAGGCACTTAAATGTGATTTGCAGAGTATCGATGTAGATGTAGATGTAGACAACACTTAAGCTATTGACCATGGCCTTCTTCAGAAAATAGAATATTCACGCAATCACAATCCAAATTCGGAGTGTCGTAGCTGGTGATGACAGTTGTGATACTGCATTGTGTGCATATGTCATTGCGTGAATGTTCTATTTTCTGAACAAGGCCATGACCGATAGCTTAAGTTTAGTATGCTTGTCTCTTATGTGCCTGTCGCAGCTCGTCGTAGCATCTTTGTAGTGAGTTGTAAACTGCCCTTATTATATTGATTCTCTTATAGAACATAATGATTTATAGTATGCTGTGAGCGTAATTTCTCAACTGAAGTAACTCAACATTTTCTTTGAATTGTATGCACCATAGTCCATTCTTCATGAGACCACATGGAAATATGTGGGATAATAGTTCGAATTGATGTTAACCATTAGTCTTTACCAAAAGCTTTCCTTGACTGAGATTATGTATACTATTACATCTCGTATTCACTTTTGTAAAAAGAATTTTGCTTTATTAGCAGTATAGCTAGCTGAATTATTCATTGTCATCATTTGAGCAATTCATGTAAGTTGAACTTACCTGTTGAAGTTTTTTACATTATAGAGAAATTATATTCATACTGATTCAAGAATGAAACACAGTTAAATTGCTGGTCACAGGTGTTTACTGTACTAACGACATTTAATGTATACAATAACTAGTTTTATCAAACAAAAATATAAGGTGCATGATACAAAGTAGTAGTAAATTTCTCTTCATAGAAGGATATGAGCTTCACTGTCTACAAGCTTTCCATCATGTAATCAAACCAAGAATTTTTTTTTTAAATTGCTGGAAGGAATTTATAAATTGCCAAAGGTTCTGAATTCCCAAGACACTTGACTGATACTCTTTGGTATTCCTTTTCCACCTAAGCTCTGAATGAGATTGGGCTTAGTATATACCATTTTTAATTTGTTTCTTTGCTGCTGACAATGTCATGGAAACACATACTTAGATCACTTTATGAAATGTTAAACAGCAATAATTGTCTTGAAACAAAGTAATAAACAATGAAGAACTGAGGTAAGAGCAGTGGCATTCAAAACTTCACTAGTTAGTGTCAATTATTTTAAACATCAGTGCCAGATCAGGAGCAGAAACTGGTACAATAAATAAGAAATACAAGAAAGAATTGAGGTCTGTAGTAAATCACTATAATGAATGACTTTGATCAAATTTTCACACACAGAAAAACTGTGGTACAATTATAGTAGGATTTTTTCTGGTAGGCCTAGAATATAAATACATGAAAAGTGAAAGACCACTTACTAAAAAAAAAGCATAACTGTGTAATCTTCAACAAGCACACACAAAAAAAGAATGAAAACTTACAGGCTTTCAGAGTAAATTCTTGAGAGATATAGCCAGGAAGACTACTGCTCTGAGAGGCAGCCAGTTAGTGGTAAGTAAATGGGCTGAGCAACACTATGAAAATATGTCTAGTTCACAAAAAAGATTGTAAACTTTATTTTATAAAAATTATGAAACGAATATTATAGAAGGAAACTTTCCTGATGGGATAAATATGTATAAAAAATAGAAATCGAATGACTTGCCCAAAGCACAGGCTCATAGATAGACACACAAAAATAAAAACACACAAACACAAGATACAAGCTTTCTCAACCGATGGCTGCTTCTTCAGGAAAAGAGGAAGGAAGGAGGGGAAAAAGGGAAGGATGCAAATTTCAAGGGAGTGGAAGAGGAGTCATTCCAATCCCGGGAGTGGAAGGACTTACCTTAGGGGGGGAAAAAAAGAAAGGTAAACAAGCGCACATACACCCACACACTTACACACACACACACACACACACACACACACACACACACACACACACACACACACATGCAAACACACCAAGGTAGACATTTAAAAATGGCCCTTGAAACCTGCATCCTTCCCTTTTCCCCCTCCTTCTTTCCTCTTTTTCTGAAGAAGCGGCCATCGGTTACGAAAGCTTGTATATTGTGTTTATCTATGAGCCTGTGCTTTGGATAAGTTATTCAATTTCTATTTTTATACTTACTTTATAAAAAAGTATATATAATATTTTCATACTGAATCATATACCAATTCGCTGCCTCCCTAAGGGAAACAATGTTTTCCAAACCCCTAAGTCTGAACTATGGGAGAGTGAAATGTGGGAGGGTGGGCGGTGGAATGAAGGCTTGGAAAACAGGGTGTGGCAATGGTGGGTTACCAGAGATCCAGTACGATTACAGGAGCAAAGGATATTTGCTTGGAAACTCTTATCTACATAAGTCAGTAAAACTGGTGATGGAGGGAAGGATCCACATGGCCTGATTGTGAATCTGCCATTGAAAGAGACCACGGTTAATCAACTTCATTATTAAACAAATATAAAAAATAGAAATCGGATGACTTACCAAAAGGACCAGCTCGTCGATAGGCATAAATAATCACACACAAAGACACATACAAACTTTCTCCACCACTGGCAGCTTCTTCAGGAAAAAGAGGAAAAAAGGGGAGGAAAAGGGAAGGATATGGGTTTTAAGGAAGTGGAAAAGAAGTCATTCCAATCCCAGGAGTGGAAGGACTTACCTTAGGGGAAAGAAGGAAGGTAAACAAATAGACACACACACACACACACACACACACACACATACACACACACACACACACACACACATATCGAAATGCAAACACATATAGACAGACATTTGTAAAAAGCGACGATCCGGTCCTTTTGGTAAGTCATCCGATTTCTATTTTTTATATTTGTTTATTCCACCGGGAAAGTTTCCTTCTATAATTTTCGTTTCATCAATTTGAATCCAACTTCATTATTAGCTAAACATCACAAAGGATAACTGGCTGGCAGTAAAGAGAAAAGACAGAAAAAAAATTGCAGTGAATGCAGCAGAGTTGGTAGATGACAAATCTGTATTCATATATGTATCAACCCATGCCAGAGTATGATTAGTGTGTGACAGGACTGTAGTAGGAAGTGTTGGGTGGGTGGATTGGGCAGGTCTTACAAATAAGTAAGAGTAAGACAGAGTAAGTTGTAATTTGCGGCTGTTTGCTGATGCTGTGGTGTATGGGAGGGTCTCGTCTGTAACTGACTGTAATAGCATACAGGTTGACTTAGACAAAATTTCTAGTTGGTGCGAAGAATGGCAGCTAGCTCTCAATGTAGAAAAATGTAAGGTGATGCGCATGAGTAGAAAAAACAGTCCTATAATGTTCGAATACAGCATCAGTAGTGAGCTTCTTGATGCGGTCGCGTCGTTCAAATATCTAGGCGTAACATTGCAGAGCGATATGAAATGGAACGAGCATGTAAGGACAGTTGTGAGTAAGGCAGACAGCCGACTTCGGTTTATTGGGAGAATTTTGGGAAGATGTACTTCACCTGTAAAGGAGATCGCGTATAAAACGCTTGTACGACCACGTCTTGAGTATTGCTCAAGTATTTGGGACCCGCAGCAGATCGGTTTGAAGGAAGACATAGAGGCGGTTCAGAGGCGAGCAGCTAGATTTGTTACCGGTAGGTTCGACCAATGCGCGAGTGTTACGGAAATGCTCCGGCAACTCAATTGGGGATCGCTGGAAGAAAGACGACGTTCTTTTCATGAATTTCTGTTAAGTAAATTTAGAGGGCCGGAATTTGAAGCTGAGTGTAGTACGATCTTGCTGCCGCCTACTTACATTTCGCGTAAAGATCACAAAGACAAGATAAGAGAAATTAGGGCTCGTACGGAGGCATATAGGCATCCTTTTTTTCCTCGTTCAATTTGGGAGTGGAATAGGAAAGGAAATGCCTAGTAGTGGTACAGTGTACCCTCCGCCACGCACCTTACGGTGAATTGCGGAGTATGTATGTAGATGTAGATGAAGTGTCCCACCAGGATATGAAGTGGCAACTGCATGAGACAGACAATGATGTTTTGTGGGTTGGATTAGTGATGGAACACAACTTTAGAAGGGGTGGGATGGATCTTTAGTAGTCTGTCCCTAATTTTAGGGCATGGCAATAGATTATGAAACCCCTGAGCTATGGCATGGGTAATTACGTTAATGTAACCCTGCACCCCACAGCCATAGAATAATTACATGGCAAAAAGAGTGTGGTAATACTGCAACAAAAGGAAAGGAATTAATAAATTCAATGAAAAGGTCAAAGACTACATGGAAGATGGTATTCATACCACTGAAGTAATTTTGTAAAAAAATGAAGTGTAAAAAATAAGTAGAGGAATAGAAACAAATCAGGAATATCTCAAGGAAATACAGAACACCAGCTCATTTTTTCTTCAAGGGTGGCATATAGCTGGCAGTTAAAAAGTATTCTCTCCACCACTCCATACAATGGTAAGCCTATAATCGCTATACTGAGCAGTAATACCACAACAACAAATTCCCCCCCCCCCCCTTTAAGCCACTGTTTGATTCATAGCATTAATAGTATGTAATGTGCAGATGTGATGACAGGATAAATCAGCCAGTGTAGCTGTTGCATCACATGACAAAATAGATCAGGGCATTAATTTTGTATAGTGCTATTTCAAGTTACAATGATGTGCTTCATTCAGTTGCTGAAACTCTCACCAAATCATGCTGTCAGCTAGTTTACAAAGCAAGTAATTTAATATCAAAAGAAATTTCAGCATTGGTCGTAAATTATCATTTATTTATTGCAAAGTGATTTAGACTATGGTTTGGTCATCTTCAGTGCAACATGAAACACTGAAGATGACTATGCCATAGTTGATATCGATTTGCAATACATAAATTGTAATTTATGACCAATGCTGCCTTTTTTAAATGTGTCATTTTATGGTCATGGTGCGCACCACTCCTAATGGAGTCTTCAAGTAATTTAATAATGTCAGCAGTATGAAAGTGAATCATTTATGGGCCACATATTTTTCAACCTCTTTATTTTACAAACAGAACTCAGATAAAAGAATTGAGGACTTGAAAATAATGAATTCTATTTAATTCTTTTATAAATTAAGAGTTTGGCACTAACTACTGAACTAAACAATTTACGTTTTGTATAGGTTATATGACGGTCTTATGCAACTGTAAATTAGTTTACTTTAGACCAGACATGTTTCACTTTATGTTAAAGTGTCTTCAGTGGTCAAGGATTTTAATGTTGTCCTCTTTATGTGTATTTTGTAGCACACAGTCACTTGCTGTCACTATTAAATGTACACTATTTACAACTACACCGCAGACCCCAGGCCACAGAAATGGTGAGTTTTCAGAAACTTTTTTTATAAAAAAAAGTAATTGTAAGTAGTGTACATGTAAACAGTGACAGCAAGTGGCCCTGTGCTACAAAACACACAAGAAGAGGACAAGATAAAAAATCCTTGACCAATGAAGATGTTTTAAAGCAAAACACGTCTGGTCTAAAGTAGACTAATTTACAGTAGCAGAAGATGGTCACCTGACCTATACAAACTGTATAACTGCACCTGCAGAGGAGGCGGTGGCGGACAAAAACACAAAGAATTATGTATAATTTACATTTTCTTCTTCTTAATTACGGTTCTATTTATTTTGCTCATTAACAATGTTGCAACATTCAGATTACTGGTTTATATAATGCGAACTGAAGCTGTGTATTTTACATATTTATTAATAAATAGTGACAGTAAGAACACTGTGAAAGGGAATTCAAAAGTTAGAAGGTAAGCTGTACTTACTGTCATTCATTGCCATATCCATCAGCTGCAAATCCTCATCATTTAGTATGGATGACAAAAATCCCTCTGTTGTCTGACTTATTTCGGTGGTGGAATTCTGAAATAGACATTAGATGTTATTAAAGCAGTAATCATGTTAGAAATGCTTTCTATTATATCATTATAAAATTTAATATTTCTTTTATTGATATGGTGTCCATTGTTTTCAGACATGTCCAAAACTACAGCCGTAATTTCACAAATTTGGAACATATTGACAATTTATGGTGTTGAAATAAATTCAACAACAAAGTTGAAAAATTGTATTGCACTGTAATTTGAACCACGATTTCCTGCTTTGGGCCAATGGTCGCCTTAACCAATTAGGCTATCTAGGCTCGTTTCCATTCCTACCCAAATTCTCAATTTATAGCACACTATGATGGTAGTGTATTTCATCCATTAGTTCCTCTTGCTTGCATGTCCAAAAAGAATAGACATCATATCAATGATACGTGGTTTGGATTCCACATTAAGCTATAGGTTCCAATTGAGTAACTGAGGTAGGTTAGGGACACTCAAGTCACTGAAGTGGTGTCCAATTGAAAGACATGCACGAGGCTAATGAGCCACACAAAATTATCATAATAATTGGAAGCATTCCCCCCAACAGGCAAATGACAGTTTAAATGTGGATGCATTAATAAGCTCTATCCTCTGTGGGAATCCAGTATAGGTTGCAATCAAGCAGAACTAATGGGCAGGAGGCACTACCATGGTAGTGTGCTACAAGTTGAGAATTTGGGTTGGAAGGAAAACATGTGTGGATAGCCCAATTGGTTAAGGCGACTGCTGGCCTGAAGCAGGAAATCTACGTTCGAATCCCAGTCCAGCACAAATTTTCAACTTTTTTGTTGAATTTATTTCAACACCCCAAACCAGTCAATGTTTCAAAATTTCGAATTTGTAATATTTCTTTGTCTGCAGAATAAGCAGACAACAACCACAGAAAGCCACAAGGACAATACTTTTTGGATTTAGAAGTAATTATTATGAACACTGAACTGCCAAGCATGAAAGAGCTCTTTGTTAATGGCCGAGAATAGGATGCAGTAGTGATGGTTTTCAAAAAAAAGAGGATGATGTCTATCATATATTCCAGTCATGTTTCTGCAAGTGTCACAATCCATACAACTTCCTATTAATAAAACAATGAGTATTTATATTCTCTGTAGAGAGTTTAAGGTTCTATGTCACATCACATTTAAGGCATTTCAAATATATTTGTCCCATATGCGACACTAAATACTGGGATAAAAAAAAAAATTTCCTGAATTCTTGTATTCTGCAGCAGTAAGCAGCAGCAGAGTTTGAGGGGGGCGGGGGGGGGGGTCGAGAATCACAAAAACTAAAACTTCCTGTTACGATACATATTTCTGAAATATAAAAAGCTAGAAGTAGCTTACTAATACATGTTGCATCAAAATTAAATCCATTATTTTGAAAATATTTCAAAATATAACAGGAAATACCAAACACTTATTTTGTTAATGAAGAAGTACATGATATAAAACAGTTCCCATTAAATTATAAAGGTAAAATACCAAATTGGCAGTTCAGACACAATGAAGTCATGAGTTTGGACTACTGCATGCTGTATCATTGGCAGTTTACCAGAGATCTCAATAAATAGAAGAATAACTAGGCCTCTTTCTTACAGGGGCTTTGGAAGCAAAACCAGAACCGGTCTCCTTCCACCTGCCTTCTTATTGGTTCCCTGCTACACATAAACCAGCCTTGCCAGCAGACCAGGGCGAGTTCATTTTCGCTGCTTTTGCAAAGTTGGATGCCTCACAACAAGGAATTTGCTACGACCTAGCCAGAACCTGGAACTCTGTCTGATGTTGGACTTTATTTTGGAATCACAAGTGACTGCTGCCTGTGACCTATCAGAGAACAGTATTTGTCTTTTTGTTCCTTATTTGAAATCAAGTGTTAATTTTCCTATCTCTGGTTCAACAAACCCAGAGTTTTAACTTTTCTCAATATAATAAATTGGGCTGTGAAGAACTTGTCTTATCAACACACCAAACTGAAAGCACTCATTCATCCAAATTGAGAAGTAAACAGATAATACTGATACAGTCTAAAAACTCGAGGTTTTTCCCTTCATAATGCCACCAATGCATCACAATATTCATATATCTGAAACATTTGAACCACTTATTAACACGTTGTCCGACATACTAGAAATAAAAATACAACTATACAAAGTAAAGTAATGGTAGATGGAAACAGTTACCGATTTGCTCCTCTTCTCAATGAACAGGCCACAGTAAGTGCAAGTAGCTTCAAAAATTCTGGCACATGTCTGGCTGAAATATGTAAACATGATGTCTGTGGACTGTGCCTAAGTTTATCCTAAGATAACTATTAGATTAATACTTGTTCTATAAATCATATATACAACATTTCATAATGATGTAGAACATGTCAGTCAATATTTTAAGGAGTCTAGTGTGTTCAACAGCAATGAGCAGGGCATCCTCTGTCGTTGACTTTATGGGCCTGAGGACACACCATGGAAAAGAAGAGAGTGGGGAGTGGTAGAACTGCAGGAGTGGGGTCGGAGGGGGGAGGGAGACTCTGTTGAGATATTCGTGGATCGGCCTAAGCATTTGAGGAAAGGCTAAAGATTGTGTTGGATTTGTAGAATGGGGTCACTGCGGTAGGGTTTGTTGTTGGATTAATCTGACAGGTTGATGAAACACTGTGCAGAGAGGCTCCTTGTGGTGAAGCCTTTGACAGCATGCAGGATTATAATGTTTGGAGCTGTTTTAGATGCTGGATTGCAGTCCTTTCTTGCATACAATATCAAAATATATTGCAATACCACAACAGATGAAATTCTATTATATTTTCCCTTATAAACTGTAGCTGCTTTTGCTACTTACGTGGTCTAGAAATTCTGTCACTGGATAGCAGCAGTGAACTAATATGAATGCCCTTAGCAATTTGAAAATAATCAAAATGAAGGACTACTGCACATCTGTGTAACATGATTTTTAATGTAAGTTTTAAAGGCTGATGTCCTTACTGACTGAACATGGTGGTTCAAATTCACCTCCGGTCGTCCAGATTTAGGTTTTCCGTGATTTCCCTAAATCACTCCAGGTAAATGCCAGGACGGTTCCTTTCAAAGGGCATGGCTGATTTCCTTCCCCATCCTTACCCAAACAACCCGAGTGTAAGCTCCGCCTCTAATGACCATGCCGTCAACGGTGCGTTAAACACTAATCTTCCTTCCTTCTTCCATTGCTGTTGGTGCCACTTCCTTCTAAAATAACATTTCTAACATCCACAGTCTTCTCATCACTGAAAACATTTTGCAACACTGTACTGACTCCAAACCTACAATTTCCTTCCTGGTCACCATAATTATTTCTTGTTTCACAGCACCACCAACAATCTGTAATACAGTACAGGCCACCTGCATGGCACCACTCTATGCAAATCTGGGTCACCTAGACGAATCTTTCATTATCACTCAGAATCCCAAACCCCACACCCTTTTTAAATTAATAGATGTTATGTTCAAAATCTGCACCAAAGATGAGGGCACCCAACCCCAATTTCTCCAGAACTTCCACACCTTCTCGCCATTCACTTCAGCAGATCCTCCTCAACCAGACAAGACACCTACCCCAACGTTGACCACAACCTCAAGAATGGCTACTTCACTATGTCAAATCTTCCTGCAACCACCATACCCCCAATGCTACAGATGCCAAGCATTCCACACCAAGAAGTCCCTTTCATTCACCCTAACCACCCATGGTTGCTGCATCTGTAGTGACGTACACACTCTCTCCAACTCTTCCAAATCTCACGGGGACCATCACAGACCATCCCAACCTTGTAAAGATTCTCTCTCTCTCTCTCTCTCTCTCTCTCTCTCTCTCTCACACACACACACACACACACACACACACACACACCTACCCTATCCATAACAGAGCACTCCTCTCATGACTCAGAAACACCTAGCACTGGTGCAACTAAATCATATTGTCCTACAGAGTTTCAAACACCTCTTGTCCTGCCCTGAAATGAGGGATATCCTACGCATTTTCTCTCCACACCTTCCACAGTGGTATTCCACTGACTACCAAACATATACATTATGCTTGTTTATCCCCTACTCCACCTCTGCTCCCAGCTTCTTGCCTCTTGGATCATATGCCTATTACCTAGATGTAAGATCTACACATCCTCCAGCCATGTATATTACAGTTAATTCCTACCACATCAAATGGAGGACTTGCTATGAAAACAGCTATCTGATCTACAAACATCATAAAAGTGTGAGGATAATACTACAAATACTGTAATTGAATTACTAACAATGACATATTCAAGGTGGATAATATAGCAAATATTGATTAATATTAAGATCACTTATTCTATACAACATGTACCTGATAGTACATCATGTCATGCGATGATTCCATTTTGTATGATGCAGTAGAGCCTGCATCTCCCATTGGTTCACTGCTGTTTGTCAGGTTCATTGAAGCAGCCACGGCAGTTCCAAGGTTTGAATTGCTTCCTGCACATACAAGAAAACAAGTAATGAACATCAAACAGATTCGATGCTTTATTATGTTATGTGACAGACACTGTTCACTAATCTTACAGAAAGGTGAACAGCATATTCAGAATTCTGCCTGAGAAAGTAAATCTTATTCGAAAGAGAGAGAATGGCTGGCTAGTACTTACCTCAGCTCAGTACCACCAATAGTCACAGAAAGGGGAAGGGGAATTGCAAATAATGACAAAAGTGAACATGCACAAAAGCTTTCAGAAATTAATTACTTGACCAGGTAGGAGAGATGAGAGAGTAAGGAGGGATTAATTTCTGAAAGCTTGTGTCCTCATTTATGTCTCCATTGGGGTCTTTTTTGTGTGACTATCAGTGCTACTGAGGTAAGTACTGGCCAGCCACTCTCTTTTGAATATTTTCACATTTCAGTGAAGAATTACTGACAGATTGAAAAAATAAATCTATGATTTAATCAGCCATGGGAATCCTATTTTAATGAGCATAAAAAGCCTCATTATGGCACACAACAAACACAAACATAGGAATTTTTTTATTTTACTACTGAATTTGAAATTTTCATCATACAATGAATGTTTTCACAGATAGCGTTTACTCTGTTGGTGGCTTGGGCATCATTTCATACACAACTTTTTCTTCTGTGCAGGAAACACTCTAAGGGTACCCACATTCTATGTCTTTGTATTTGTATTTTCTTACATTTGCTGATTTGAGAATGTAGACTTGTACTTCGAATTACAACTTCAGTTATTCTTGGAATCATAAAAATTAAAATGTTGAAACTTTCCAAATGGGACTTACTTCTATGCACAATTAATAGACAAAAATGGGAGAGATGCACAATTATACAGTAACATTATGGCCAATACAGTGAAGGGTCAACCTTATCAGGCATGAAAAACTAATTTTTGTGGTGGAACTTTTCTTTTCCTAAGAGATCACATCCAGATCAAAAGAAATTGATTCACACATTGTTCCATTACTGATTTATTCATTTATGGTAAGGTATGAATGAACCATGAAACTCTTGGGGGGGGGGGGGGGAGCTGCATTATTTATTTATTTATATTATTTTAATTTTTTTATGGTGAACTAACCTGTGCCATGAATTCAGCTACTTTCATTCAATATTTTTTATGTCTTGTCTTTGGGTAAGTCCAAAAGGAAATATTTGTCAAACAGTGAGGTTTACACTAGTGAAAAACGTCTTGAAAATAAAAGAATTAAAACTATGAACTTGGTTATTTTCTTTCACATAACATGTTATGGGAGATAAATATTTAGGCAGATTGATATTTCAAACCTGGCTACAAGGAGTTATTGGCTGGTTCAGTTAGTTGCCTATGGTAACCAATACTCTGGGTTAAAACATAAAACCTATGTTGATGGACATCCACAGCTAAGATGATACATCTTTTATTAAAGGGTCTGCTTCAGCTGTTTTACTTAATTAAAAAATAGACCTGTTTCGCAACAAAGTTGCATCTTCAAGTCAAATACAGTTAAAACATAAAACCAGGGGCTCGCCAATACAATCAAAATAACAACCCCGGCTGTCATAACACTTCACACAAAACATCAAGGCGACAACCGCCCTCATCGATCGAAGCACCTGATAGAGCCAGGCGGCACGGACAGTGGTGTGGCTAGACGCCTAGACACGCTGGTGTCCTTGCCGCCTGGCTCTATCAGGTGCTTTATCGACGAGGGTGGTTATCGCCTTGATGTTTTGTGTGAAGTTTTGTGCTGGTGTAATTTGTTCGGTAAAGTAAACACGAGTTAACACCAACCCCTCTGCAGCAACTTTCTATTGTTACCACTGTCTCAGTTGCCATAATGTTGTTGTCTCCACTGCTTAGAATTGACAGAAAGTCTTCTAACCATTTCAGTTCATTCTGGCAATGACAATGCTTCAGAACCTAACTATCTCAACTGATCCCCTAACGGCCTAACTGTTTTGACCAGTGTATTTATTGTCCATGTTTCACTCCCATATAAGGCTACACTCCACACAAATGCCTTCAAAAAGAGACTTCCTAACACTTTAATATTTGATGTCAAAAATTTTTTATTCTTCAGAAATGCTTTTCTTCCTATTGCCTTCCTCCCTTTTTTATGTAATACGTATTGTGAACATCCCAAGATGTTGATGCCCAAGAAACATAACTCATCTACCACCTTTACTGTCTCGTTACCTAATCTAATTGGTCCGCATCTGCTGATTTTCTTAAGATTAAATTTCATTACCCTTCATTACCATTTCAAGAGTATATCTATTCTGTTCAATTGCTCTTTCAGGTCCTTTGCTGTCAGAATTATAATGCCATAGGAAAACTGCAAAGTTTTTATTCCTTCTCCCTAAACTTTAATTCCTTCTCCAAATTTCTCCTTGCTTTCCTCAACACCTTGCTCAATGTACAGACTGAATAACATTTCCAACCACTGGTTCCCTTTCAAGTCCTTTGACTCTTGTAACTGCAGTCTGGTTTCTGTACAAGTTGTAAACAGCCTTCTGTTCCATAACAGTGAGAAATGTATGTTTACCTTTCCTTTAGCTTCTAAGACAAGTTGTAGGGTTAGTACTGCCTCACATGCGCCTACATTTTTTCTAAATCAAAACTGATCTTCCCTGAGATCGGCTTCTAACCAATAATTCGCGTTTTAATTTTGCAACCATTACTTAATAAACTGAAAGTCTTGTAATTTTCACACCTGTTTGTGCCTGTTTTATTTGGAATTGGGATTATCACTTTCATCTTTTTTCCTTCACCTGTGCATATTAAAATATAAATACATTTTATCTTCCAAACTGCACAGTTTTTTTAAGTTGCTTGGCATATTCATGAGCATCTACATGATTCTCTCAGTGTGGGAATCAAGTACTTGTTCATCTTCAAAGTTTT
Source organism: Locusta migratoria (assembly GCA_026315105.1). Classification (NCBI taxonomy): domain Eukaryota; kingdom Metazoa; phylum Arthropoda; class Insecta; order Orthoptera; family Acrididae; genus Locusta; species Locusta migratoria. The sequence continues at coordinate 320,408,915 of CM048747.1, read as the reverse complement.
TATAGCATGTAGTAGTCAACAATACAACCCTATGCAGATAATCAATAACCCTGTAAAATCCTTTATAGGAAACAAATAGGAAATTCTATATTTATCACAGAAAATGATTCAGAAGACTATATCAGTATCATATACAGAAAAATAAGGATTTGGAATTTATGAATTACTGTGTATACATTATAAGGGCAAATGCATTCTTAGAGTACCATATATTTATCAACACTAATCTAAAAAAGAGAAGAAACTTTTAAGAACTGGAAAATCTATGAGTACGATTATTACACAAGAAAAAGAAATCTATATTACTACTGACCAACAGAATGTCCATGATATGGACTGGAAGCATTCATGTCCCCAACGGGAGGAGCAAGCGTGGCATTGTGCAGCAAGACCCCCCTTGCTGCATCTCCATAACCGCCAACAGCACCTCCAGCTGCACTGCCGCCATATCCAATATGTGGATGGTGTGCGTGTGGGTGATGAGGATGATGGTGATGAGGGTAGCTCGTGTGGCCAGGAACACCTTCCCCAGGTAGGCTCAGCAGGTTTGCCAAGTCTTGCCAGCGCTGTTCGACACTAGCTGTGCGAACCACTGGCACACGACCCTGCAACAGATTGCAAATTGCCCTTTATTATCTTTTAACATTCCATGTTGCTCAGGATTGTATGAATAGACAACGATCATAATGAATGTGTACACATTTAATCTGACAAATTACTTTGATTATTTTCATTCAATTCCATTGTTAAACTCAAGTCACTGTCCTTGTTTAGTATATTGTCCATTGCAGCAACTGTGGTAATATTAGAACTAAATAAAGCAACAAGCAATTGCAGAGTTATAGTTTCTATTTCTGGTTGGTATCAGGCAAGTATTGCTCTTCAGGTGTCTTATTTGTGATACACTTCTTACTCAAATAGATGAGGTGAGATACCTTGAGTAGTTTCAATTTGCTTTTCCTGTACATACTGATGATTTTTCCCTTCTGGATAATATATTAAAAACAGTTGCTGTGATGGACAAAATGCACACTATCATATATTCAGGCACACAAATCATCAGTATTTACAGGAGAAGCAAACTACTTGAGATATCTCAGTATATGTATTTTAATAAGAAGTGTATCACAAAGAAGTCACTTGAAGGAGGACAATAATTGCCCGAATCCAGTCAGAAATAAGAACTGTGACCCTGCATCTGTTTCCTGCCTTATTTAAACTAATACTACTCTTTTTACCTAAAAATTGATAGTTACAAATGAAACAGAAATGTGTAACTCCCACTGTGGGTCAAGCACTACTACAATAGCTTGAACGTTAATTTCATGATCCATTTACTTAGGCAACTCTTCATTTACCCTCACATGACAGGATCTCATTCCAGACATATTTAACACAAAAAATTGAGGTGGTCACCAAGAATCAAACAGAGGATTGTGTCAACAGCCAACCATGTTAACCACTCAACCATGGAAGCAGCCATCACAAATATTTATACTATCCTTGCGGCATTGGTCTGTTTGGAATGGTTCGTTTAGTGCACTCATACTGAATTGAGTAAACTTATTACTGTTGACTGCATCAGTGTCATTTTTAAATGCATTTCTGAACAGAAGCAGCAATTTTTTGTTACATTTGTGCAGCTAAAACTCTTATTCCATCTATTTTGCTTCCCAACCTAAAATATTGACTAATTATAAGTTCCATATCACTTGTATTATAACACAATGTACCTTGTGTCCTATTCAGAGTGGTGAAGTCCAAATAGATAATTATGTAAATCACAACAAAATTAGGCCTATTTACAAATTGTGGATTGAAAGAAGGTTAAACATTTTTCACAAACTCTTGAAAGTCATTTGAAAGGGCTCGGGACAGATAAATCAGCATTTATTATTGACATGGGATACTGTAAATGGAATTAGAAACTGGTGGTAAACAGGACAATACAAACTGTTCCACCTTTCTTTACAAATAAAATATTTGTCAGACAAAAATCAATAGTGGCTCTAAATGCAGATTAAAGGCAGTATTCTTTTACAGTTCCTATCTAATCTTTAGAGAAATACTCTACTATAAGCTAGCAACCTATTACATTCTTAGAGATGACCAGCACATAACTGCATACATCAACTGCTGTACAAATGACATTTGAATTTTGTAACATTTATCATAAAAATAATTTACTGAATATGTAACTGACTACAGTAGTTAACTAGGCTATTTTCGCATACTACTTTCCCAGGAGCAAATCCAAAATAATCATGTCTTAGAATGAGCTTTAAGGATCATGTTACTGTTGTCTAATGTCCAAGGACTGGTTTATCCTAGATCATCATGTATAAGTCTCTTCATCTTTCATAAATTACAACACGCATCCATTAAAACTTGCTTTCACTGTTTCAAGTTTTGGAATCCCTCTACAATTTTAATCGTTTCCCCTCCCTTTGGCACCCCAGAAAGTGTCTCATTAACTTCTCTATTCTTTTCACCAAATTTGCTGTAAGGATCTTTTCTCCTCAGTTTGACTCAGACTTACTTATGGAAAGTCCACAATACTTTTCAAGGGTCAGTTGTGATCAGTTAGGTGTTCTGTGTAGTTATGTCAGAGTTGAGGGAACTGGAATGTGGACAAATTGTTGATGCTTCTATTTTGGGTGCTTCATAACTAGGATATCAGAAGTGTTTGGATTTTTAAAGAGAAACCACATTGAAGATGTTAACTGCATACAAGAACACGATTCACTAACTCAAAATAGAAATGAGAATGTATGCTGAGTGATCATGACAGGTGATCACTGAAAGAATTGTGAAGAGACAAGAGGAGAACATTAGAACTGACTGTCACATTCACAAAGCAGTAAATTCCTATATTATAAAAATTTGGTGCTGACGCTATAAAACCTTAAATATTAAGCAATGGAAGGAAGTCGCGTGGTACGATGAGTCTTGCTGCATATTGTTTCCAACTGCTGGCCAAATGTATATTTGATGAATGTTGTCCCAAGCCTATGATGCAGATTGCTTGGTGCCCACAGTTAAATGTTTCATTCAAAATGAATAGAATATTATTTCAATAACTGATAAAACCATCAGTGAATATAAACAGAGTTTGGGGTGGTAGTGAATTAGGACAGCCACATCATGGTATTCCACGTGCTTCTGTTCAAGATGACACCACTTCAGATGTGACAATTTTGACTTGTCAGGTCCCTATCATGGCAAATTAGTTGTTTCCAAAAGACAATGCTGTGTTCCAAGAAAAAAAGACCCTTGTCGACAGAACATGCATTGTCCAGAACTGGATTTTTTTTTAACATGAGGAAGAATCATCACATCTCCCCTCAACCACCACCGTCACTAGGTCTCAATGTCATTGAACCTTTGTGGCGTATTTCAAAGGGATGAGCATGTGATCACTACACCAAGTACATAATCATTACCTGAACTTAACACTATTTTGTAAAATAATGACATGAAATTCCCTTGAAAAATCATAACAGCCCTCTGTTTATCCACTATGAGATGAATGCAATATCTTCTGAATGCCAATGGTCTTCCTAATTCATATTAAGGGTGTAAATTGTTTCCATGTTTTTATCCGTCCCTGCAATTTCTGAACAAAGATCATATTTCAAAAGTTTATCTGTTCTGTTTGTCAACCACATGTTCACTCATGTATAATGTTACTCTCCAAACAAAACCCTTTTGGAAAAGTGTTCCCAATGCTTAATTCTGTATTTAATATAACCCTACAAGAGGTTACTCTATTTCATAAATTATATTTGCAATTATTATGGATGATGATTGTGTCTTGCATGTAATGTATTGATAATATGATGGGCAATTGTTGTCTGAGTGAGTAATTGTGTTATGATCTCAGTTATAATATCAATTCAAATAACCTGAAAATATTATGACAAAAACAAAAGGTATAAATTTAAAAAAAAAAAAAAAAAAAATCAGCTATTTGTTTCATGAAGTGAATTTTATCCATTATGGATGTTGAACTCCGTGACTGTTCCTTATAGGTTGTGCAAATAAAATCCGCTACCAGTCACAATTTTTGGCGGTTTATTAGAACACTACTAGTTTCGGGCTTGTGCCCATCCTCAGGTGTTTACATTCAGGCAACTGTTTAAAGAAAACGTTAATCACTTTGTGCTTATCATACAGTTATAGATACCTATGTATGTATAGCTGTATGATAAGCACAAAGTAATTAACGTTTTCTTTAAACAGTTGTCTGAATGTAAACACCTGAGGATGGGCACAAGCCCGAAACCGGTAGTGTTCTAATAAACCACCAAAAATTGTGACTGGTAGTGGATTTTATTTCCACAACCTATTTGTTTCATATTAGAAAGCATTATAAGACAGTTGCCTTGTTAATAGTCTAAAGCTGAATGATACTGTTACAGACAAAAATGAAATACATGGCAAACCAATTGTATAATGGGCTCCTGCTGGCATAAAAAGTAGCATTTACAGGATGATGGGCAGCTGCAATATGATTAAGTATTCAGTTTTATTTGTTTTTCTTAGGCAACAGTTATCCATCCCCAGCAATGGAAGTTTGTAGAGAATCATTAATCTAACAGGACAGTTAACCATCTCTGTTAATTCTGACATAGTGATTGAGGAGAGGAGCTCTATGTACACCACTGTGATCAAACATCATTTGCAGTGCAAGCAAGTATGCCCCCCCCCCCCAAAATATCTCTCTCTCTCTCTCTCTCTCTCTCTCTCTCTCTCTCTCTCTCTCTCTCTCTCTCTCTCTCTCTCTGTGTGTGTGTGTGTGTGTGTGTGTGTGTGTGTGTGTTTTCCCCCTCCACCCCACCTAAAAGAGGAAAGAATGGCTACCAATTCTGTGACTGTGCTTTCAGATAATTACTACAAGCATTCAAAACAAAAAGAAAATGTGCTCAACAGTATTCTTTTCCATCATCTTCATGTTCTGACTTGACATTTTTCCACAACACATGTTAACACCTCTGTACATGACTAAATATACCACTGCAAATATCAACTTTCTCTTTATCAATTTAGAGGCATCAGGCCATAATGAAAATGTGAAAACTAGTATTAATATTGCTATTGGAAAGAAAAACATGACATTCTTCTAAAATTACAGTATAAAAATTTGTTAGCTTAATAAATTATGTTCTTTAGTTTATTGGGGAAGCACAAATAGTCTTTCACCCTCTATATCATTTGTGAATGGTACAAGAAGGTAAAAAGCCTGTGTGTCATCTACCAGAGAGGGTATAGTGGTTTATACGAAACACATGTCAGTGATGTAAATGTAGATATAGAGAAATGAGGCCCCATTTCATGATAGATCATAGTGACAAGGAACAAATCTCAACCTGTAATATTATTTCAGACACTATTCAGTGGCAAAAGATATTCTCTTATCTGTATCAATTTCAGGCGTGTGAGAGAGAATAGTTAATAATTCAAGGCCACTAAAAACTTACTTCATATCAACCACAATTTCTAGTTTACATGATTAATTTCACTACATATGGTATCAGAAAACTCAGCAATCACTTAAGATGCACAGAGAGAGAGAGAGAGAGAGAGAGAGAGAGAGAGAGGGAGGATAACAGTCAAACACTTTAAATGAGTGCAAAATCATCTTCCTGTAACTGTGCTTCTATGATTTACTAATTCCTTGGATACAAATTTCTAAACCTATTTCACTACAGACAAAGAGAGATTGATGTGTGCAACACATTAGCACTAACACTTCAGTCCAGCTGTATTTTAAATTCCAACCACAGGGATTTCTAATGGCTGAACACCATTGAGCCCCTTACAGTTGTTATTTGGGGCCACTATCCTGACTGCAAACTAAATATTTTATGTCAGTGAAATGTATTGTACTCTCTCTTTTCAAAAAAAAAAAAAAAAAATGTTCAAATGTTTGTTAAGCTTATGGGACTTAACTACAGGGTCATAAGTCCCTAAACTTACAAACTACTTATGAACTACTTATGAACTACTTACGAACTAGGACGGCACAAATATCCATGCCCGAGGGGGGATTCAAACCCCCCGACAGTAGTGGCCGTGCAGACCATGACTGGAGCGCCTCAGTCCCCTCGGCCACCGCGGCCGGCTCTCTCTTTTCATGAAGCCTTTTTTATGTTGATATATATCAATTTGGAACACTTGTTAGTCGAAATATCACTGAAGTGACATCAAAATTTACATAGTTAAATATTTGTGGACTGAAAGAGCTTCTTTTGTAGAACAGAGTCACAGTCTGTAAATAATTTTCTGCTTACAGTTATCATAAATTTTACTAGTTGCAACTGTAATTTTGACTTGCTGTCATCATCAATCATACCTAATGAGTGGCATGGAACATGGTAAGTAAAAACTATATGAACCAGATTCCAACTATCATTAAAAAAGATACGAACAACAGAGAAAATAATATAATACTGGAATTATGCGTACTGCCTTTGTCAAGTGATTATAAATGTAGCATCTTAAGTGTGTGCTTTTGTACCAGTTTAAATGTGTGACAAAGACAATTAGTAAAAATGCAATTTCAAGCCATATGATTTGTTGACCATTATAAACTGGCCATAGTTGGCATGGGTGTTTTCAATCCTGACTGCAATACTGGTACCTATTTTCATTGATTTAATCCTACACTTCAGCCATAAGACAAAAGAAATTTGTGTCATCTGTTAAAAGTAGCTGTTTCAGCATTTGCCATACCGTATTTGATTTTGGGAAACCATAGAAAATGTTAACATGAATCGCTTGATCAGTATCTGACCCTCCTCTTCAATGATGTTTTGGCACTTTCTTTGCTACTCTGCCACATACTGCAGTCTTTTGTGTGATTTTATTCATCTCCTGTACCAACACACTGGAGTAGTTTTAGTAGTTGCAGTCCTGCTCATTTGACTGAACTATCTATCTGGTCCAACAGAATAAAGACTTAAATTGTGTGTCCCCTGGAAATGTATGGTACGTAATTGTTAAGCCTTGATATCCAATGCAACTATGAGTCTTGCAAAAAAATTTCATAATATAAGGTTAGAGGGAGCCAATCAAGATGAGAGGAAATGTAGCTAATATTGTGAATTGTTCTGATACTTATGTAGAATAGATTTAAGAAATCAGAACATATCAAAAATAAAACAATGGAAAGCCCAGGCAGGAATGTTAGCAGAATTATAAAAAGGATAGGTTGCTACTCACAGTGAATGCAGATACCCACAACAAAAATACAACAGCACAGCTTAGTTTTTGGTAAAACCCTTCCTCAGAAGAAAAATCCCACCTCCTCCCCCCCCCCCCCCCCCCACACACACACACAAATCATGCAGGCACAGCACAACTCGTGCTCATGACTATCTTCTCCAGCCTGTGCCTGTGTGAAGAAGACTTTGACCTGTGCATTTGTCTTTTTATTGTGCCTGCTTACTGCTCAGCTTTCCCTCTTCACGGAAGGTGCAACAAAAACTATTCTTTGCCACAGACCCATAAATTATAGGCATAAATTCAGATTTCACAAGTATTTGACAATTCAAGTGTAACTATGACCTCATACTTATTTTAGACTGAAAGTCTTGGTACAGGTATGCAACCATCATGATCCAAAATATAAAAATTATTCTAAAATGCTTGTAGGTTGCTGGAATAATTCCCATATCACATAGTCTTGACCACATTTGATGTTTATTCTTTTATGGCACTACATAAAATGTACACTACCGACAGGACCTTTAAATGACCAATTGAAATGCCCCAGTGCTTAGTATATATAATGGGCATAGGGGGTTTCTGGGGTTCAAACCCCTCCCAAAATGTTGACTAAGTTAACAAAACTGGCATCATTCTGGATTAGGATAAAACCAGCCTACATTTTGCCAAGACTCTGAAGCTGTTGCTCATCCTCCATATAGTCCAGATTTATCGTCTTGTGCTTCCCATATATTTTGGTGCTGCGAAGAAAGACATTTTCATCGTGTTTCGAAAGAAGATGTGCACACCTGGGTAAAAGTCATGGTCCTGTAGCGAACTGCACAAAAACATTGTGCATGGAGGAACTGACTGTCTTGTCTCACAGTGAGTTAATTGTATTAACAGTTGTGGTAATTATGACTGAATTAATGAACAGTTGACTTAGTTTTTTCCCAGGTCTCTTCTTTTGTTTGCTCCTGACAGACGAGTATAACATGCTTGTTTTTCAGTCACTAAGAACAATTCCTTGCTCAAGGTACCCATTGTAAATTATGATAAAGAGGGGATCTAAAGGTGGAGGAGATTCTGTGTAGAAACTATCAATGATCTTATCGGGCCCTAGAGCTTCAATGTGTTTCAGAGATTTGAGCTGTTTATTCAATGCCATTATTAGTAAATATTAACTGAGTCATATATTACAGTTTCAGCCAGCAATGTTTCTTCGTGTTCCTATGTAAACCACCCAAGTTTCCTGACTAGTCAAAGATGTTCTGTACACAAATTTTTCTGTAATTGACATCTTTCATGCACTGCAAAAATTTGAGTTAGGTAGTGCCTCTTGGGCAATGCTTCAGAAGTTATTCAAAGGTTCATGCACTGACTTTCTGTTTGCCATCCATGCTTCGATCTACATTTGACTATCTTCATGATTGATTTGTGTTGTTTCTGTTTTGGAGAATAAGTAGACTCTTAAGTAGTTTACTTAATTTTGTTTCTATAACATGGTGACACTCTACTATACAGTCCTTTAAAGTAATATAATATATACAGAATTAGTGCTGTTAAAGTTCTTCTAAGAGTACAATCTATTGAAAACCCCTCACAAAATCATAGCCTGGCTACACCTATGGTATATATTAGATCGGTATGTTTTTCCGAATCATGCAAAATTAATTACTGTATAAAATATGTTGTACTTTCATTGTAAATAATTGTGTGTATACACTTATTGGTTGTATATGTATTTTACTGATGGACCACCAGATGAAGGGTTGTACCAAAAACAAGTTGTGAAATTAAAATAAATACAACTACGAGATTATTCTAGCAACTTACAAGCATTTTTAGAATCATTTTTATATTGGGACCTCATACTTCCAGTAAACATTGGAAAATGGTGTAGTAGAAAGTAGGTTAATCACAAACTGAAATGGTAGTACATTACTGTATCAAAGTTAATTCCACTCTTAAGGAAAAGATCCAGGAATATGGCAGAAAAGTTATCCCACATAGCAATGACCTAGAGTGAGGCAGTTTGCTGTTGCCCACTCTTACGATACATCACTTTTTTATATGTATCTTGTGAATGAATTAGGAGTTGTGTGTGTTTCTTTTTGTTATACATGAAATAAGAGTAAAAATATGGGAATTTGTGAAAGATTGTGTGGGGCACATGTACCACTAATGTGCAATAGAATTAATGCTTCCACTGAATTAAATAACCACAACTGTTAGATCAAGAACAATAATGTCATATCACTCTGCAGAACACTGGAAAGTCATGCTGAGATTAATATAGGACACTGTTTTATGATTTGCTGATTAGGAAATACATCCTATGAGCTCCTTACTGCAGTACAAGTTTCAATGACACAAAAATTGGAAAGGATATCAGCAACATCCTTTTCCCAGTTTTACATTAACTGTCTGAGAAAACAATTGAAAACTTTAATCTGGACGATCTGTATTAGTAGTAGTAATTGTAATAATAGCAGTAGTGGTGGTGGTGGCTCCACATTACTCTATCAAGGGGAGGACTGTTCATTTCCTAACAACAATGGTAACCAACAACCATTTGCATCTGCTTACTGTACCCATCTCGAGGTCACCCTCTGACACAGATGAAAGTATATGATAACACAAACGAAAACATTCACTATGCATGGGCTCCCAAGAATGGTTTGAGGCAGCTCTCCACACTAATCTAGCCTATGGAAGCCTCGTCATCCCTGAATGTGGAGAGCAACACACTTCCATTTGAACCTGCTTACTGCATTTGCCTCTTGATCTGCCTCTGCAATTTTTAACCCCCCCCCCCCCTTCCCAAACTTTCCTCCAAAACCAAATTGACTTAACTACAAATGTGTCCTACCAATCCATCCCTTCTTTTAGTAAAGTTGTGCCACAAATCCCCCCCCCCCACTCCTGTTTAGTACTTCCCCATCAGTTGTGAACTCTACAATCTGACATTTTCAGTAACATTCTTCTGTAGTGTCACATTTTAAATGCTTCTAACCTCTTTTTGTTTGTACTTCTTATAATACATGTTTCACTCATGAAGAATACTAAATTCCTGACAAATTCTTTCAGAAAAGACTTTCCAACACAAATTAATATTTATTGTTAACAAATTCCTTTTATTCAGAAATACTTACCTTCCCATTGCCATTCTGCATTTTCTATCTTTTCTACTCTGGTCATTAGAAATTACTTACCTGGCTAAATAACTGACCTTGTCTACTACTTTTATTGGCTCATTTGCTAAGCTAATTTTCTTGGTACTGCTGATTAGATTAGATTAGTTATTTGTTCCGTAGATCCATGCTGAGGGGATCCTCGTGGATATGGAACATGATTTAATTCAACTACATTCCATTTGATTTACTTTGTTTTACCCTTGGTAATGTGCATCTTGTACCCTCATTTCAGGAGACTGTCAATATGATTTAAGTACCCTTCCAATTCCTTTGTTGTCTCCAAGAGAATTAAGTCATCAACAAACCACAAAGTTTTTATTTCTTCTCCGTGTACTTAATTTCCTTCTCCAAATTTCTCCTTGCTTTCCTTCACAGCTTTTTCAGACTGAATAACAATATGGAAAGGCTATAAACCCAACTTACTCCCTTCACAACCACAATGCCCCTTTCATGTCTTTCAACCTTCAGATATTTTTGAAAACACTGTGGGACTAACAGCACTCTATGTATCAATGATAACAGGACAACAGTGCACACTACAAAGCACACCATTTAAATTTACTAATGACTGGTTTTGATCCTAGTGAAGTTCATCTTCTGATATACTTCATTCTTGACTCAGAGAGGAGCAGGTGCTGTGGAATCCTCCAGGTGTTGTCATTGTGTTATAGTGACAGCACTTAAAGGATTTCACAGCACATGTAAACTGTAAACTCTGTCCTACAGGCTGAGAAAGGTTCAACAGGTGCTAACCAGCCAGCATGTCATACCTTGCCTAACAGTATCAATGGATTCTGTATGGAGGGGACATGGTCAACATCCGTAACTCCTGGCACTTGTACTGTTTTCGTGACCAGAGGTACTTCCCAATCAAGTAGTTTGCCAATTGGCCTTAAAACAGCTGCGTGCAGCCTAGTGCTAAAAGCACTCGGCAGACCCAGACGGTGACCCATCCAAGTGCTACCCAAGACCAACAGTGCTTAACTTCATTGATCTAGCGGGAACTGGTGAAGCCACTCAGGACTGTTTTCTTATTATCTTTCAGCTTTCATGCCTTTCACTCATGTTTTAGAATTTCACAAATCCAAGTTCTTTAACCATAGCAGTATGTCAATCACAAGAGATAAAAACAAAGTGTAAGCAAATGACTAATTGGAGCAGTGAGAATGGCCAAGCAGTCTAAAGCACCATGCTACAGAATGCACAGCCGCACCTTCCAGAATTTCAAGTTTTCCCTTGGGCATGTGTGTGTGTGTGTGTGTGTGTGTGTGTGTGTGTGTGTGTGTGTGTACAGTCCTGAGTGTAGGTTAGTTTATGTAGTAACCTCAGCAGATTGCTCCCTTGGGTTCACAAAATTTTGAATTTGACTAATTGAAAAGTAAGCTTATTACCCCTGCAGGTCTTAGGTTTCTTTTCCCTCTCAAATTGCAATCACTTTATTATGTGTGTTTAAAAAACAAAAAGGTTTACTCTGGAAACTTGCTCACACTCTCTTTCTATTACATGAGCTGAGACACATTTTAAGTAAAATGTCATTAATCTCCACATACTTCGCTTTTTTCAGTGACAGCTGGAGTGTGCATTACTGTTTTGGTCTAGCTCAGTGGGTTTAAGTACCAGATGCAAGTGACAGTAGAAAGCAGTTAGATGCATTTCAGAAATAGTGGCAAGACAATTATGCTGATGTCACTTTAACACTACCTAATATGTATATCTGTAACTCTTTAATATATGTTAAAATTAAGTAATTTAACTAAACATTCCATGTCTGTAATACTAGAAATAATAGTAACATAGATATACTGTACTCAAGGATGGCATTAACACAATAGCTAGTAACACCAGAGCTTGAAATTTTACAATAAACTACCAAAGAGAGTGTGCAAGCTACCCATGAAGAGCTTTAAACATATGATAGAAGAGTAAATGTAAACCATGTTACTCATGTGATGAGTTTCTGAACAGTGACACATAAGATAGATGCAATGACCAGCTGATAACTACCTCATGCACTATAACTATATGTGTGACCATGGCACATATAAGACCCTCCCCCCTCCTCCTCACCAAAATGATGAACATAAAGTACAAAAATAAGTACAATATCTTTATTTTTACAAATCAGGTCTTCTGAAAATGTTGTAGCCAAGCATGGGTTGGAACATCCAACATTTTCTTTTCTGAGATATGATGCCACAAAATTTCTATTCTTGCCCCCCCCCCCCCAAAAAGTATGTACTATAGTTGGCACTGTGTGTGACATTACTAAATCAGTAGAATGACATATTGTCTACATTTATCTATTGAATAATTCTTTTTATTATTTATAGGAATTTTTTATCTGTTGTACTCCATATGCTTAATTTTAATCATTACTAATAAAACTGAGAAAGTGTCATTGGTGTATCACTTGTTGGTAAATACTTTTACATATGTTACAATGTGAGACTGAATTTATTCATGTGATCTTTGTCTTCCTATAATTATCCCTGATGATATCTGCAATTTTGTAGATAACCCCTGTATTGCTTGTTCATGTATATGTATTGATATTATTAAGTGTGATGTCTGAATTTTTCTGTGTAATCCATGCCATTACTTGATCATGTGAATATTCTTTTTCTGTATCTAGGTCCAGAATCAGATCAGATCTGACAATAAAAAAACTGTAAATTATGACATAGGCCCTATATACTAGCTTCTAAATCATTACAACATAATTTTGTGTGTGTCTGGGGGAGGGGGTGGGAGATTGATGTCCTTCATCCCCCCCCCCCCCCTTGGCTACAGCCCAGACAATCTAAATATATATTATTTGGATTTTAAACCTCATGACTATATTCATATGGATATTTCTGTAATTACCTGACATGTTCTACAAGCCAGTAATTCACTCACATGAGGGATCAACAGAACTCAAAAATAAATCTACATAGATACTCTGCAAATCACATTCAAGTGCGTGGCAGAGGGTTCATTAACCACTTTCATAACTTTTCTCTACTGTTCCATTCTCTAACAGTGCACGGGAAGAAAGAACACCTCAATCGTTCAGTTTTAGATCTGATTTCTCTTATTTTATTGGGATGGTCATGTCTCCCTAAGTAGGTGGGTGCCAGCAAAATATTTTCACATTCAGAACTAAAAGTTGGTGATTGAAACTTCGCAAACAGATCACGCCGCAATGAATAACGTCTTTCTGTTAATGATTTCCACCCCGATTCATGCAACAATAAAACATTTCTATTTACAGATACTCATTCATAACTACAATAGAAGTCCAATTTTACAGAAAACATACTGAAAGGCAAATAAAGATTCTATTCTAATCGGATCAGAGAAATTAGGGCTCGTCCAGATGCATACAAGCATTCTTTTTCTCTCTTTCTAAATCAAAAATGTTCAAATGTTTGTTAAGCTTAAGAGACTTCACTGCGTGGTCATCAGTCCCTAAACTTACAAACTACTTATGATAAAAATATCATAAAATACTTCAACTACTTATGAACTACCTTATACTAAAGATGACACAAACATCCATGCCCGAGGGGGGATTCGAACCCCCGACCGTAGTGGCCGTGCAGACTGTGTCTGGCGTACCGCAGACCGCTCGGCCACTGCAACCGGCTCTTTTTCTATGTGGGAGTGGGACAGGAAAGCTAGCAAGTAAGTAATAGTGGTACTAGGTACCCTCCACTACACACCTTTGGGTGGATAGTGGAGTGTTTATGTAGATCTGGAATCTTAGGTTTTTGTCTGCTTTACAGTCCCAGTTGAAAAATCTGAAACGACGGAAAGTAACGAAGTTTCAGGACGAGCCAGAGGCTTCTCTGCAGCATCTGCGCCCAAATCGTGTGTCGCGCAGGTGGACGAACGTGGCTACAAGAAAAGTGTCCCCGAGGAAATCATCCATCTCCCATCTTCCGGCTTGTGGCAGAGAAACGTGGGCGCGCGCGCACGGGACGTCACCGGGAAAGTCCTTCGGATCAATCAAGGGGCTGTCGAGACTGGGCGTCTGTCCTAATATAGCACTGACATCAATTTGCCTTGTGCGGCCGCTGCCGCCGGCGGCGCAATCAAGGTGTCATTAATTATGAGTGTCAGCCGGCAAGGCCAGCGCGGTAAGCCCGTTTTAATGGCCGCGGGCCTCTAAATGTGAGGTAATCACCGCGCGGCGCACCAAAAACTGACTAACGCGAGATTCATCGTCAAGAGACAGCCCCCGCGTGAGAATGGCGACGCCACATGTCAGTGTGGCCGCGGCGACTTCTCCTTCCGTCGGGAAAACGAAGAAGCCTGCGAGACCCGAAACGCAATTGTGTTTTTAAGTGCGATTACAGGGGAAAACATCAGGCCCAGATGGCTTTATAGTGCTCCGTGCACGGGAAAATATTGCGACAGCTCCTCCAGTTACACAAAAAGGTTTCTGGCGTAGGTTCCTTACAACGACCGCAATGTTTCAAGAAATGAAATGATCAACTGATTAACGGGCGACCTGAGTGCCAACGATGAAACAACATACAACACCTAGTCCACTGCCGAGAAACGAACCGCTGTCAACTGAAATGAGGAGGCGAAAGGTTATTCATGGAAATTATTACCAGTATAGAGAGACTGCAACCGGCCACAATTATTTCTGAAAATGCCTCTTTTTTTATTCTATTTATTTATACGCTTTACCTCGTTTACAATGATCTCCCAAAATGGGTTTTCGTAAACGGATTTGCCAATTGCGCATGTAAACACTCCAAAATCGATCCTGGGCATCCGCTTCTATTAACAATTTTAGCAATTTAAAACAGTCGCGAAACTCTATAGGAGAAAAAAGTGCAACCTTATGACAGCTGAAGCGGTGTTAGCGCTCCAAAAGGCTATTAGGTAGCAACAGAGGAATCGCATAAGTCATTGAACTTGCTATTTTAATGCTGTTACTTTAATATTTCCTACTCACTAACCCTGGTGGTCAATTTTCTAATACAAACACGGAAACGTCATTGAACCAATATCACTTCTTCTGTTCATGGCAATTTATAATGACAATGTTAAACTCTGGTTTTACCATTTCCATACTCTATTCTCGTGCCCATGTTAACGAAGAAATTTTGTTTTGTTTCTCTGTCTAAGTGTTCGAGTTGTCAGCTTGCGTCTCGTTAAGAACTTTCGCCGAAAATGGAGAAAAGCGATTTTTTTTTCTGCAGTGAAGGAAAATAATACCGGTCATTAAGCTGTCTTCATTTAATATTTAACTGAACAAAATTACTGATACTAGGAACTGAAACACCATATTCGATTGGGCTAACAAATCCGCTTCATATATAAACATGTAAACACGACAGTGAAAAACGGTTTTCGTCTTTCGGATACATCCTTGTAAATTTAGTGTGAGAAATATTACGATATGTTAGTGTACCATATTAGAGAGTAAATGTAAAACATTTGTATTCAGGAATTAATGACAGCTCTCAAAATATCGCGTTGTAAAAAAAAAAGTCGGAGTCGATCATCGATCAGCAGCACACAACAGAACATTATGTTCTTAAAATGCCACAAAAATGCTATATGTACGAAGGAATAGGTAACTGCAGAGAAATAAAAGCTTTTTAATAAGAGTGTTAACGGTTGATTGCAGCGACAACTACAAAGTTCGAAAAAGACACAGCGAATAGTATAAAACGATCAGTTGCATGAAACTTTAATTACGTACCGTTCTGCACGATAATTTTTAACAAGTCGACTAGCAGTTCGAACGCTGTAACTGCGAGATTATCGATAACTCGCATTTATCTACAGTCGAATGGCAATATCTTATAAAGCAAAGAAGACAGTGTTAAGATCGCTGAGCCAACAATAGTGTTTAAACTCACTGCATCTGAATCAAATTTGCCACGTCGTTGGTGGATGGATGAATTGCTCAGTCGCTTAAATAGAACAAAATTACGTAACCACTTCATATATGTACATCCTCCAAATTAACCAAATTATCAGTTCCTGAGATGACAGAAACGTAGAGACAGGAAAGTCGCAAGCAACGAGCTGTATAGGTTGTTGCTCGCAACAGTAATTTAGTATGTGTACAAAAATTAATCTGTGACTGACTCGACAAAAAACAACTGACAGTTGAATCGCGCGTCTTGACTGACATAATATGGAATTGTTATCACGCTGCGATTTCGATCCCACCTGAGAAAAGAACAAGCTACTTCGTCGTGAAATATATTATTATGGCACATACTGGTACCTTACAACCTTTGCAGAAAAGCCTGACACTGACAATGAACGCTGTCAATTATTACGGTATGTCTGTAGTTCACATATTTTATTACACTAAATGTAATGTTCGCAATATTTACTGCGTGTCAATTTCTAGGCACGTATCCTGATCATTTGATTCTTTACTTCCTTGAAAAAGTATTTTGACATGAAACTGAGTAGGCAACTACAGAAAAACAGTTATGGAAGAAGCAGAGCGGGCAAATTTAAGACAGTAAAAAAATTCCATATTCGTAAAAGCAACGAAAGAAAGTGCAAACATTTGAGTAAAATATTTGCCCAGTAAGGTAAATATTTATGTGGAAGAGAAAAGATTGAAATGTTTGTATAATTCTGTGGCTTTTCAAATAAAACTGTTCCAAGGATGCATGAGTAATAAAGGCATAAACTGATGGTGCTTTAAGTTAACATTATTCAACTTTCATGTCTCCACTTACCAACACAAGTGAACTAACAAATGAAGGTAGGCCCTACTGCCACATATAGCTTAACCTTATTTCTCTAAAGTTAAAAAACTAATGGTCAAATTTAAGTGCAAAAGTTTATGTATATGCATAGAAATATTAGCATATAAGCATCCTGTTTGCAGAAGGAAAATGCTGGACAGTTTCTGGTTAGGTATCCCTATGAATCTCATACCCTGATGCCTATAAGAAAATACTTTTCTCCACATTAAATTATTGTAGCTGTGACAGAAATTTACAGTCCATATTTAAAAAAACCTGAGTAAGAAATCCATAAAGCAACATTTTCTAACATCAAAATGTTACTGGGACACCACAGTTTTACCTACTCACCTGCAAGAGGGCCTCCTTATCCCACAGGAACCTCCAGCAAGCAGAGGGCTCAGGAATATGCTCTACTTTCCCTGTCATCCCAGCTTCTACACTAACAGTCCATTACACAGCACCACAAGTGTGTGAGACCACCACTCATAAAAGCAAATACACTGCTTTTTGTAAGACACTCATTTTCTAAATAAAAAGTAGTAAATCACTTCAGAAGCACATCACTGGACTATTTTCAGCCTCAACACACCCATAACTTAGATTTTTTTTTTAATGTAAAATGAATACACATCCAATTTCCAGAGCAACACTTGTAGCATATCACAGTGATAAGTCAGCCAAAATGCAGTCTCCTGTTGTCCTTTCACAAAGTAGATAGTTGAACTGCACAGAGGGGTATGGAGCACAGGTCACCTGGCACATTCAAGGTCACTGATTTGCATAAATTCACTCCTACAGTATATGACAACACACTAGTAATATTTTCCAGAAGCTGTGTGATAGTTTTCATTAAATATTATTGTTTTTAAGTGATGACAAAATGTTGTAAAGGGCATTTAGCTGTGACAGCAGTTCGACATCTTCACTGACAGCACTCGTTACACGTACCGACATTCGCACACTGACAACATTTGACAGCTGCGTAGAAACTGCGGATGTAACTGATGGCACTCCCTTTGGACACACAGACACTCCGTCCAGCAGATGCTGCTGGAGGCTGCAGGGGCAAGGCCGGCACACACACTACTGTTTACTTTCTGTGCTCACTATTAGCACCTCCAGGCCAGCTCTTCCTCCCCTCCCCCCTCCTCCCACTGCCAGTGGCCCACCCACTCTCCTCCTCCTCCTCCTCCTGCTGCTTCTCCTCTCCTTCCTCGATACCTACTTCCTCTGCCTTTCGTCTGTCTTTTTACCCCTGCACCTCTGCTCACCTCGTACAATAGTCTATTCAAAGTTGAGGCCCCGGTAAAAAATGGCCACTCCGACATCTGACGGCCGTCGGGTCGTTTCGACACCGCGTCCTTTTTCTGTGCGGGACGTGCTCCTCTCCCCCACCGTGTGCCCGTACTGCCACCTGACGGGGCCTCTGGCCACGGTCACAGTCATTTGTATATTACAAACCCATTTTAGCACTTCTGTTAATTAAACCCCATCAAGAGGAAACTAACAGGCTCACAAGGACAGGGAATGACATTTATCATCTGTCAGTCACAAAAAAGGATGCTACATACTTACAGAGCACATTACGTGGAGTGGTAGGTGTGATAATGTACAACCGTAATACATCTTTGTAAGGCTGCAAAACAGCCCTTCAAATTAAGGACAGAGATTGCTTCCTGTGCAGATGGGGGGCCAGAAATTTGCCACACAGCCCAGAGTATTAAGCTGAATTACAGAAGAGGAGCAGAAGTAATGAAGATGAATGAAATTTCATGCAAACACAGGATTTTTACACAGGTAAAACAATGACTAAAAATATGATTTTGTTCAAAATATACTAGAATCTCTGGTTATCATTTACTTGTGTACTGTGTCTCAGGCTTGCATTTTTAGCTTGTTTGTGACAACTAATATGAACAAATACTGTAGTTAGATAATATTCTGAAAGATTATAAACTGGTATATTAACAATTGTACAACATCTCAGTGGACAACATTATAACTGGTTTTTGCACTGTGATCAAGAAGTCATTTCAGTTCAGACAGTAGTTCTGTTTACAGATACCAAAGACAAGTGACCACAGGAGATACAATCTTGTATTTTTACCAAGACATATGAATGATACAAAATAGTAGCAACAAAGCACTGATTAAAACTCCTTGATGTAACAGCCCTAAAGGAAAGTAACTTGTATTTAAATTTCATGCAGGTAATAGTGATAATTGTGGCATTAAATTCAAAAAATATCACCAAGTTATGCAACAACTCAGAAAAGTAATTGTTGGATTTCAAACAGTTTTCCCCTCACAAAGAATAGTAGTCACAGACAGGTGTAATGACCTACCTAGTAAACAAGTTGTGTAGTTCCCTACAGTTCTCAGCATTATATGTGACAGTGTAACACACTAATTCTAATAGGAGCAGCTGTGGAGACTGTAAGAACACACTTAAGTGCAAATAATTTGTAAGTGTAAATGCCTTGTAGAATAGCTAGCTGTGCCCTATGGTAACTGTTGAGTGCTGTGCAGTGTTATGTTTGTGGTGGGAAAAGAAAGAGAGATAGCTAAAGATGTAAATACAAAAGGTAAAGCAGTAAACAATCTGAAGAGTGGTTAGAAAACGTTAGTGCTTTACTAGAAGCTGGTATATCATAGCCTTATTCCACTCTTGCGCAGCCAGTTCTATGAATTTTGCTCCAACTTGGGATTTTCCACAACACTGCCAGAAGTGAAAGAAGTAAAAATGCTATGCCTAACCGGGGATGGAACCAGTGATTTTCGGATTCGAAGTCTGGCACTCTAACATCAACGTAATATGCACTGGTACCTACCCTATGGTTGACAGGTTCTTGTATGTACCCTTGACCATTCAGAAAAAAATAATAATAATAATTTTTGTTTTAATTGAAGTTGTCACGAAAAAAAAAAAAATTATTGGTCATTTGAGTTGCCGTCAGTACCATTGGTGCCAACATAACCACTGCAGCCCAGCGAGAAGCGTTGTATAATTTAAACGTACTGGTATATAAAACTCTGGAGTTGGGAGCTGAGATAGGGGATGGGCTGAAAATAATAAATGTCAGGAAATCAGTACTTAATTAACATCGTTCAAAAACTGCGAGTGTTCAGACAAAAATAAAATAGTGAATCAGAATTTGTTTTTGCTGGAGGCAAAAGGACTGCTTAACATTTTTTTCCATGGCCATTTAAAGTTCGCCAAACTAAGTTGACAGGAGCCTTGGTGGTTCACGAGTTCGACGGTTAGCGTATTTCGCAATTTCATTCGCTCCCATCAGCCACTGCGCCGAATGTCAGTGAGGACAATACTACCAAGTAACAGATCATGCGCTAGTACACTATAGTGAATTACTGACCTTAGCTACAGAGTTCGAAGTCTTAAAGAAAATGTTTCGACACGTAGTTTTTATTTATTTCCAACGTCATTGGGTGGTAGCCTAGGAAAATACGACATCGAGTCCTTTCCCACACGGACGATTTTAAGCGCACACACAAACAACCACACTTCGAGAACTGCACGCCGCCTCTCCCCCACCCCCTACCCAAACTTCCCCACCACTCCAGAAGGGTGGGGGGTCTCAGTTCCAGGAGCGTCCTCTTGGTGGGAGGACTGCAAACACGCGCGGGATTCCTGGAGGATCTGCGGAGACGGAGAGGAGGCAGGGGCAGGTACGGAGTTACCGGTTGAGGGGCGGCCAGAGCAAATGTTTGCGTTACGGTCCCGATGCAGCCCTCGGCCGCCACACACCTCCTTCCCGAACTGACCGCTCGAACTGCGTCGCCTGTGTAATCTGCAAAGTCGACGCACTTGCTAAAAAAGAAGGCCATCAGACCGAGTCAGCTCAGATGTTTCAAATGTTTGTATAGCTTATGGGACTTAACTACGGGGTCATCAGTCCCTAAACTTACAAACTACTTATCAACTAGCTAATACTAAGGACGGCACAAATATCCATGCCCGAGGGGGAATTCGAACCCCTGACCGTAGTGGCCGAGCAGACCGTGACTGGAGCGCCTCAGTCCCCTCGGCCACCGCGGCCGGCCCGAGTCAGCTGATTATGTTTTAACTTATGTATCGTATATTTCTAAGGAAGCAAGCTTAGGGTTTAACGTCCCGTCGACAGTTTGGTCATTAGAGACGGAGCTCAAAATGTTCAAATGATCGTAAATCTATCGGACCAAATTGCGTGGTCATCAGTCCGTAGCTTACAAACTACTAAAACCTAGGTAAAACCTAAGAACAACACACACACACACACACACACACACACACACACACATGCCCCAGGGAGGGCTAACCTCCACGGCGAGCAACCGCGCGCTCCGCAGCGAGACGCTTTAGACCGCTCGGCTACTCCACCGCGGCGGAGACGGAGCTAACGGTCCGAGTTTTGGGTAAGGATGAGGCAGGAAATCGGCCGTGCTCTTTGAAAGGAACCATCCCGGCATTTGCCTCGATTTATGGACATCACGGAAAACCTAAATGTGGATGGCCGGAGGTGGATTTGAACCACCGTCCTCCCGATTGCGAGTCCAAAGTGTTACCACTGCACCACCTCACTCGGTATATATTTCGACTAAGTGCTATGTTGCACGTACTATTTAACCGCGATTTTTTTAATAACGTATGATGAATTCCTTTTATAATTTTATATGCCAAGATGATGATGGCATAGCCCCTTGAAACTGGGGTCATAAAATAATTATTTGCGATCTGGCTTTCTACTTTTGAAGATTATTAATCTATCAGATCGCCTGCACAACCTACGATGTCAGGTAATGTCATTCTTTTAATTTATCTGCTCCTTTCAGGCGAGTGTGACTTGCCTGTTTCCCAGAAATCAAATTTTCAAATTTAAACAGTTTGGAAAATAGGGAACTGGTATATGATTCTAATTTTTGTAAAGTTAAGAGACCTAACTGCAGTGGTCTTCGGTTCTTAAACTTGAAAACTACTTAAAATAACCTAAGAACAACACCGAGCGTGGTGGCGCAGTGGTAACGCACTGGACTCGCATTCGGGAGGATGATGGTTAAAATCCAACTCCGGCCATCCAGAGTTAGATTTTCCGTGATTTTCCTAAATCGCTCCGGTCAAATGCTGGGATGGTTCCTTTCAAAAGTGCACGGCGGATTTCTTTCACCATCCTTACCCAAAACTCCGAGCGTTAGCTCCGTCTCTAATGACCACGCTGTTGACGGGACGTTAAATCCTCACCTTCCTTCCTGCCTCCTTCTAATGCAGCACAGACACCCATGTCCGAGGTAGGACTCGAACCTTCGACGTGGAACGGCCGAGCGCACCGTAGCATGGCGCCTCAGTGCGCACGGCTATTCCGCCGCGGCGGATGATCCAAAATTGAAAATATCAGTCAAGTTCGCGAAAAGTTTTTACAATTTATTTCGTAACAAGGTAACTGGTTTCGATCTAAGCTGAGATCATCATCAGACCGAATTATTCTCAACGTTGGTGCCGAGGCGACGAGCGTGCCGCCCACGAGCCTATCAGACCAAACTGTTAGGATCATCAGTGCCTAGACTTACAGACTACTTACACACCGCGTGCTCCGCAGAAAGGCGCCTTAGAGCGCCGGCCACCGCGGCCCCTGTTTTCCTGTCACTGGGAACGATACCTTGCTCAAGTTACCCACGGTAAATTATGTTAAAAATGAGGACTAAATCCGTCGGAGATTCTGTGACTGTGACCCTGGGGTTTCATTGTGCTTTACAGATCTGCGCTGATTTTCAACACCGCTATTAGTAATTACAATATCAGTATTTCTTGATGTTCCTATGTACATGAATCTAGTTTCTTGTCCAGTTTTTGCCACTGACAGCGTTCACGTTCCCAAAAATTTCAGTTACGTTCTTCTCTGATAATGATTCAGAAGTTATTGATAGCTTGACGCATAGATTTTCTGATTGCTATCAGTGTTTCGATCTACATTTGCTTATCATCTTAGTATAATTTGCCTCGTCCATAGTTTGGATAATACGTAGAGTCATACGAAATTTTCTTATTTTGTTCTATACCCTGACGACTTTTTAGTATCCAGTCCTTTGCAATGAAAAAATTATAGTATACACACATTGTATTCCATTTATCTTAACCATCCAAAATAACAACAACACCGGAACAACTTTCACCGGAATCAATGTAAGGCGGGGGCTCATGAATAAATACTTCGAAAGATTCTAAAACGAAAGCGTGAGTATTTTAAACAAAACTTATGTGTTTTTAAATGGACACCCTATATTATTTCATCAGCAGTCTATAGCATGAAAAATGACAAACAATGACGTTGACTGTATCGCAATACGCCAATCACATCCAAAGATACTGCGAGGCGAGAACCCCATAGTGCTTAGGACGAGCGCTAGCCGCGCGTTTCGCGTATTTCAAGCGTCAACTTCGCTTCGCAATATCGCGGGCTGTGATTGGCGTATTGCGATGCAGTCAACGCCATTGACTATGTGACTTGTTCAAAATAATGTTCAAATGTTTGTTGAGCTTATGGGACTTATAAGCGGAGTTATCAGTCCCTAAACTTGCAAACTACTTTTAAACTAATACTAGAGATGGCCGAGGGGACTAAGGCGCTCCAGTCACGGTCTGCACGGCCACTACGGTCGGGGGGTTCGAATCCCCCCTCGGGCATGGATATTTGTGCTGTCATTATTAGCTAGTTCATAAGTAGTTTGTAAGTTTAGGGACTGATGACCCCGTAGTTAAGTCCCATAAGCTCTACAAACATTTGAACATTTTTGAATACTAGAGACAACAAACATCAATGCCCGAGGGAGGATTCGAACCTCGGATGGGGAACGGCCTCGCGCATCGGAACGTAGCACCTCAATGAGCTCGTCCACTTCACCGCGGATATTTTATTTGTTATGCTATAGAACTGATGGCTTCTTACTTAACAGCCATATACAACCGCTCTCTCAAAGAAGGATCTATACCAAAATACTGGAAAGTTGCACTGGTCAGACTTATATTCAAGAAAGGCAGTAGGATTAACCCACTAAACTACAGGCCTATTTCATTGACGTCAATTTGCAGCAGGGTTTTGAATCATATCCTGTATTCAAATATTATGAATTATCTCTAACAGAATGATCTATTGTCTCAAGGTCAGCACGGATTTAGAAAATATCGTTCATGCGAAACAACTAGCTCTTTACTCACACGAAGTGATGAGTGCTATCAACAAGGGTTCTCAAATTGATTCCGTATTTCTCTATTTCCAGAAGGTTTTTGACAGTGTACCTCACGAGCGGCTTCCAATGAAATTGAGTGCTTATGGAATATCGCCCCAATTCAATTGTAAGATTGGATTCACGATTTCCTATCAGAAAGGACACAGTTCGTAGTAATTGACGGTAAGTCATCGAGTAAAACAGAAGTGATATCTGGCGTTCTCCAGGGAAGCGTTATAGGTCCCCTATTCGTCCTTGCGTTTATAAACGATTTAGCAGACAATCTGAATAGCTCCCTTAGACTGTTCGCGGATGATGCTGTCGTTTATCGGTTAGTGAAGTCAACAGAGGATCAAAAGCAAATGCAAAGCGATTTAGATAAAATTTCTACATGGTGCGAAAATTGACAATTAACACCAAATAATGAAAAGTGTGAAGTAATACACATCACTACTAAAAGAAATTAGCTGAACGTCAATTACGCGATAAATCAGCAAACCTTAAGGTCGTAACTTCTACCAAATACCTAGAAGTTAAAATGACGAACAACTTAGAGTGGAGAGAACACACACAAAAATATTGTGGGGAAGGCGAACCAAAGGTTACCTTTTATTGGCAGCACACTTTGAAGATTCAACAGCTCTACCAAAGAAACCTACCTCACTTGTGCGTCCTCTCCTGGAGTACTGTTGCCTAGTGTGGTACCCTCACCAGGTGGGACTGACGGAAGACATTGAGAAGGTCAAGAGAAGGGCAGCTCATTTTGTTTTATCACGTTACAGAGGGGAAAATCATGAAAAGAACGACGTTATTTGTTGCGGCGAGATCTATTTGCGAAATTTCCATCACTGACTTCTGAGTGTAAAAATATTTTGCTTGCACCCAACTACATAGGGAGACATGACCATCCCAATAAAATAAGAGAAATCCGATCGAAAACGGAACGATTTAGGTGTTCTTTCTTCCCGCGCGCTATTAGAGAATGGAACGGTAGAGAAAGATTATGAAAGTGGTTGATGAACCCTCTGCCAGGCACTTAACTGTGATTTGCAGAGTTTCTATGTAGATGTAGGTGACTAGGAGTGGACGGGTGTTGAACCCCGAACCTTTGGATTCTTAGTCTGGCACTCTACCACTGAACCGACGAGAAACAAGTGTCCACTGAATAGGTTGAAAGGGTTTTGAATTGCCGGAGAGTCCACATTATAAGGGACAAGCCAGGCGGCATTTTAGACGGTGAGGTTGCTACCGAAATCCAGCAGCGACAGGAGATAGGCGTCCGGGAAAGCTGCGAGCGAGCGTTGCCGGGGGGAAAAAGGACTACGAAGTGTAGTGGCAGCTGGCGGCGTGAAGTGGCGAGGGAGAGGCGGCGATGGCACGGATGGGCCGCGGTCACCTCACTGCCGCCGGAGGGGAGGAAGAGAACACTGTCAACTTGAAAAGAAGCAGCCGAAATTTTCCTCAACCCAATTACAAAGACGGAGGATGTGGTCACAGTGGCTCCGGTATCGGCGGGTTTTACCGATGACCGACATCGGCGGTAGACGGCCGATCAGTACTCCATGGTCACAGTGTAGCCGATCTCATCGCCCGAACGCAGAGTCTTCGGACGATAATCTAAAAAAAACTCCATTTCCTCGGGTTTCATCGATTAACAATAGAACATGACAAAACGTAACTTCACTTTTTAAACTTCGCTAGTCTCTCGCAACGTATTTCACCAAGTTATTACGAAAAAAAAGCGCTCTTGACGGTACATCGTATTCAAGAACTTCAATAAACGACCCGTTGTTAGGGTGACATTGTGTCGTACATTGTCTGGAAGTGCTATTTACATACAGTGAAACGTTATTACATTGTTTTCGATGTTTCATCTGTATTTCAATATTGCTCTTCTATTGTTTTTCTATTTATTGTATAAGTGGTTTCAATTAAAAGACACGTTTGTTCTTTAGTCCATGCAGTAGCCATGTTGCTAGGAGTAAACAGAACTGAAGCAGGAAAGGTCGGAACATGACGTAGACAGTGTTCTTGCTTTCTACTGGTCCGACTTAACGCGGCGCGTCACCGAAACATCACAGAACTTATTTTGCGTTTCACGGGAGAAAATGGCTTCTCAACTGAAAAAAAAAAAGCAGAATGTGACGTCAGAAATGTCTGAGAGCGGCACGTCAACGTTAGCTATATTGTTCCGTGTGCCGACGGCTTAAGGCTGTGGTCACAATGGCTCCTATCGGTGGGTTTTAGCGACAACAGACATCGGCGAAAAACGACCCATCGTTTCCAATCAATACTCCACTATGGGCAACGTCACAGTGAACCGATCTCATCGCTCGAACGGAGAGATTTCGGACGACAGTCGGTGAAATTTACATCAGTTCGTTTTCTTCGGTCCAATCGACCGACATTCTCACACATTAGATATGGACAGTGAGAAACTGATACGTTTGGTGAAAGAAAGAAAGATTGTGGCACTCAGAAGACGATCAATACCACAATCGGGATATAGTTCTGAATCTATGGTCTCATATTACAGTTTATTAGACACCGCAAGTTGGTTAAATCCTTTATCAGAAATATTTGGCATAAATTATAACCTCAAAAAATGTGTTCAATTCGGAATTGCTGCGGCAGATTAGCCGTGCGCACTGGGGTGCCTTGCTGCGGTGCCCGCGGCCGTTCGCCGTTAGGGGTTACATGTGTGTGTATGTGTGTGTTGTACTTAGGTTAGTTTACCTTAGTTTAAGTAGTTTGTAAGCTAGGGACTAATAATCAAGCAGTTGAGTCCCATAGATTTACAAACATTTTCAAAAAATTAATTCGGAATTGTGGCGTATCTTAATGTTATTGTAGTGGCTCTCTGACGTTGTTTTGCTTTGTCATAATCTGGTATTAGCTGTCCACAAATTGTTCTTACTAGTTCTCTAACAAAGTGGTGATTCTTTTCTATGAAGTGACCGTAAAATGTGGTGTATCAGTGTAACTTCATTTCGTTCATCATAATCGGTTATTTCTGAAATAGGCTGTAAGCGTGTTATTCATGGATTTAAATTCTGAAAAACTGCACCCATTATGTATTTTTATGCTTAGCACAACGCATGTCAAGAATTTTTCTCCCTTTTAGTGCATTTGTTTACATAAATACACCGTGACGTTTACATGTGTTATTTTATTCAGCTCTTGCACAGATGTTTTCTTTTCGAGGTTACGGCAATGACGGAAATCGTACATAATAAATACTGAAAAGTTTTTAATATATACTCAATAGTAATACTTCTGTCTGTACATGCAAGCATTGTGTCTGCTGCTGTTGTGATATCACAACACAAAAGTAGTCACAATTGGTTTTGTATAAAGGTACGCCTAAGTCATGATTATTATGTTTGATATTCTGAATGATGGAAGAGGCACAATACCTTTAAACAGACACAGAAAATTATGGTTTCTAACATTAGGATAAAATACACACCTGAAGATTTGTTCTGCCCGATTTCCGAACTTCAGTAACCAAAAAAGACAACTGCAGTGCAAGAGTGGCAGAATATAACACATTGAAATGTCGAAGAAGTACTGTACTTATGTAAACAAACGCACTAGAAGACGCGAATAAATTCTTGAAACTCGATGTGATAAGCAATAAACTAACCTAACTGGTGTAGTTTTTCAATATTTAAAGCATTGGGGTTAACTGGTGTGTGTGTGCACAACTTCAAATAAATTCAGCAAAACCGTAATATTGCGTGTCAGTGACACCACGAAATATCACGAGTATGTAATAGAAATTTCTCATTTTACCGGTACCTCAAATAGTCGCAAAGCTTGCCTGGTAGTAACAATAACTGAGGATAATACACAATTCTTGCCACATTCTTCTTTCGAGACAGAAGTAGCTCACTCGTATGCATTCGATGCCTTTATTAATAACAAAAGCTGCATTGTAGCATTCACTTCCAAGCATAAAAATGTCGGCGGAATCCATGCACCCCAGGAAATTTAATATATTTCACACAGAGTGTAGATTGTAATCTAACTTTCTTAATCCGACCAAGTGACGAACTATATCGGATGCAGTGTGACCACGCCGTAGGCTGATTTCAATCAAATTCGGGCGACGGTGTCTGACGACAGCTTGTCGGTGCCACTGTGAGCACAGCCTACATCTGTATGACCGTATCGGGGATTTGGAACGTCGTTCAAATGCTATTTCGATGAGTCACCACTGCGCCACCTCTCTCGCAAGCATACTACACCGAATATCATACGAGTCGGATGAAGGTTCTATATTCGGAATTGCTGCGTCCAATGGAAAGAAATGTGACAGCTGAAGACTGCCAAGTTCTATATTCGGTACCAACTGGGACAAATCCTTCGAAGACAAGTGTGTATGCGCCTTTCACTAAGGGAACAAGGAAGCTAATCGTGAGCTAAATGTACGCTGATCGAAACAAGTAGGGGATCAGGTGAGATTAACATACACAATATAGGCTAGACATGGTAACGTATTTTATTCAGATATTGGTTACAATTGTAATTTGTCTGTGATACAGTACGATTTTTGCTGTTTCAGCTCCGTGCTTGTGGTTTACATGGCGTTTACTTAGAGCGGCTCCATCGGGCTACATAATCGTGAAAAAGTCATCCTCGTGCCCTCTAATATGGTGTGTGTGATCATCTCGGACACCCAGTACAGTTGCACACTGGCGTAGCAAGGACTGTATGAGGTTATCAATCTGCTCTTGAGCGATATTTGCCAATTCTTCCGTGAGTGCAATATCCAGCTATGCAACTGTTGTGGGAGGTGCTGGTCTGGCTGCAATGAGTCTCCGAAGTGCATCTCAAACATACTCAGTCGGTTTTAAGTCCGATGAACTTGCTGGTCACTTCATTCTGTCAGTTCCCACTGATTGAGGCATGTTATCCACCAATGCAATACAGTGGGGACGAGCGTTACGTCCACCAGAATAAACCCATCTCCAATGGCACCAGTGAAGGGCACAACAAAAAACTCTAAGGATCTCGTCTCTCTATCTTGAGCAGTGAAAGCGACATACTGAACGACATAGAGGAACATTTTCCAGAGAACATATTTGTTTATTGTAAAGCCAACGAACTGATTACATTTTTGGTTTGTCAGTAATTTGTATACACATAAAAGATATAACGGTTTACCGACTCCAGAATCTGGAACATGCGGGAAATGAAAGCAATTGTACACACACACACACACACACACACACACACACACACACACACACACACGCACGCACACGCACGCACACACACGCACACACACGCACACTCACGCACGCACGCAACACACATTCTATCCGTCTATGCACCCCCTCCCTCCTACACTACCTCTCCCTCATTTATATATACTTACCGCCTTCTCCCCATCTATCCACTTCTTATTCTTCCTCCTCCTACCTCCCCTTCCCCATTTCCCTCCTCCAAGTAATAAGTGAACCAATGTGTGAAGAAACCTATCTGGAGCTTCCAAGGTGTTGAACATTTGCTCACACATACACGTCTGATTTTCTGCTCGTTTACATCGCGTGACTCCAGAAAGGGCATAAACAGTATGTAATGTTTAGCTGTGTGGACTGAAAGCGAATTTAACCTTTCAGTTTTGTTTTTAATCAGTTCAATGTTTATGACGTTATATCCTGAACTATGTGTCGCACAATGATACTGCACGTTCATTCAGTGGCATATACTGTCTGGAAAATGTGAATATAATTATTAGCAAAATATTCTCATGCATTATGCGACAGTTTTACACGAATATCGGTATTTATGACGTCATATCTCCTACAGCACGTACAATACAATGATATAATTTTGCAGACTCCTTCAATGGTAATTGTGAATACCGTAAGCAAAATGTGCCTGGAATGCATTTAGTAGTAACGAAGTATTAAAACGTGATGTCTGACGCGGCAGTTACACTAAACAATAACGGTATTGCAGTAAGCGATAAATTTGCTTCCTATCATCTTTCTGTGGCGGGGTATTAGCGATCTAAAGTTTCTTAAAGATTTGAAAGTGAGTGTACAGTTTGTTGCAGTGCACTAAGTGATTTATATCCTCAAATATTGGATGAATAAATTTTGGGTATACGCGCGTCGGAGACACGTTTTTATCCACCGCCAAACTAACCTCTTTCGTTTATTACGGCAAAGTGTATAACACAAAATGCATCTCAATGAAAGATGCAATTTTGATACAAAATTCCCACTCAGTAGGATAACCTACATACGCAGGCTGATATATATATATATATATATATATATAAATTTCCACGATAGATCGTACTGTACCAACTCCGCAACTATTTGATACGTGTTTTCAACTCTCTGCACTTTATTTAAGTGACGTTTCCATTCGGTCTTAGAACCCAAACAAATTGTCAAATGAAACGTATCACAGTAACAGCAAATATTGGAATGAAAGAAGTTAAGATTTCAATATCCTGTTTTTCATTACCCTCTCGTTTGTGAAACGTGCAACACCGCAAAGGAATTACTCGAACTGGTGTGAACTGGGTGACGGGTGTGCAAGCAATAAGTGATACGTTTTTTAGCGAGACGCGGTACGCGTAGGCCGAGCACAGGCCTCTCGAGTCGGTCCGACAGGATCGGTGTTGCCCCTTGTGCAGTCTGTGCACAGCTGTCACACAAGGTGGAAACAATACAGTGAGTGCCAGTATACTTCATCGACGTCAAAGGGAGCCATATCGGCGTGCGAGCGAGTTCGAACAGAGCAGAATGATCAGTCTCCGAGAGACGGGGTTGCCATACCTTAACTTTCGGCTCGCACAGGGCTTACTGCGTCGACAGTGATGCGTAGCTGGAAGCAGTAGATAGAGGAAGGTCGTACGCAATGAGTGGGAACTGCACCACGGAACATATTACAGCACGGGTTGACCGTCATCTTGTCCGCATGGCTATAACGGGCCTATAGCGTCATCCGCAGTGTTGGCTCGTCGCCGGAGCACTGCAACAGGTGTGAACTTGTCTGCATCGACGGTTCGTCGCCGTCTGCTGCAGCTTGGACTAGTGGCACGCATGCCATAAAGTCGGCTTCCATTGTGCAGAAACCACGAGCTCCTCAGACTGCAATGGACAAAATGTAATCTTTTTGTCTGATTCCCGTTTCAACTTATCCTGCAGTGATAGCCGTATACGTGTCCGGCGGTACCTGCATTGTGGGAGCGGCACAGCGGACAAACGCCAGGTGGGATGGTTTGGGGCACTAATGATCTCGCCTCCTACGTATTCAGGGCTCTTTGAACAGAAACCTGTACCTAATGGTGGTATGCAGCCTGAGGTGGTACTCCGCCTCCCCCCCCACCCCCCCCCCCCGCCGGCCACAGGGGCCGAGGGGTCTGCGGTGCGCCAGTCACAGTCTGCACGGCCGCTACGGTCGGGGGTTCGAATCCCCCCCTCGGGCATGGATGTTTGTGCCATCTTTAGTATAAACTAGTTCATAAGTAGTTTGTAAATTTAGGGACTAATGACTCAGCAGTCCCTTAAGCTTAACAAACATTTGTACTCCCCCTGCTTCAGGCATCTCCTCAGGCCATATTTCAACAGGACAATGCCCGCCCACATATTACGAGGAATGTACAGGCTTTCTTCGTCGAGAGACGGGTACCTTTGCTTCCCTCGCCTGCACATTCGCCAGACAGTCACCGATCGAAGATGTCTGGGCAAATGGTTAGTCGGCACCTGGAGCGTCACGATCCTCCAGTAACTTGGAGACTCCGATACAAACTGCGTGGAGGGAAATCAGAACCTTATTGATTCAATTGCACGTCATATTAAAAAAAGCACTCAACAATTCAAAGATTGGTTTAAACACCACCGTGCTTTACTAGGCATGGTCCTGTTTGGAGGTGGTATGCCGTTGCCTTCCTCCGACCTTCGAACTGACTTCCCCAGCCAGTTATAGGGGGACCTACAGTTTAACGTGGGTTCCGAACCACGGTGCTACTCGACATTTTTCACATCAGCAACACTGCCAGAGGTGAAAGACGTGGAAAGTGGCAGATAAAAATCCTGTAGCAGCTCTAATTGCAGTCATGGTAGCCACAGGACGTACTGAATAGTAGTGTTCGAAGGACCTGTACAGATTTGAAACGGTAATCATTTGTTGCTTGTCACGTATCTAACCTGTTAATTGAGTTCATGCGTTTTCTTCTTGGTGTTGGAATTTCCACAAACGGTGTGCTTTCAAACGTGTGCAGACATATCAATGTCGCATTGAAAAGGAACTGCAGCGAGAGATGCGGATCCGATCGCTGTTGTTACGTGTTTTTTAACTTAAGAAGCGATGTAAAACTAGCTATGCTCGCTAAGTTTTACAGACCTTGGAGTCATTGGGTACAATCACGAGGTCATTAGAATAGGCTTGATAGGAATGAAGCACATTCGCAAGAAAGAACAGCTTGTTGCCCCTTCGCACGTGGCACTCATTTCGGTGATACTGTTTCCACTCTGTACAAGAGCATGTCACATTACTCTTCCGTACGTTTATGGCTCGTTAATGGCACGCTTTAATAGCACTATTTCAAGTCTCGCATGGGGGCCGACCAAAATGATATGTATCTTTTTTCCCTCTTACTAAAGGGAGGAATCTGCATAATTACACCAGTGTAAGAAATTAACGAGCAAAGTAAAGCAGGCGTAGCTGTGAAATGAAAACACATTAAGACGGCTCTTCCTGCTCAAATGTCATTATAAATCTGTAGTGGCCACTAAACGCATTTAGAAAGCTTTTCTTTTAAGCAATTACAATTATGTTGATCACCGCCTCATCTCAAAAGTGTAAGGAAGGGAAACTAAAGTTCAACGGCCCGTGGGCGACAAGGTGATTAGAGACTGAGTACAAGGATTACGGCCGCATCCTTTACGTAGGAAACATCCCGCAGTCTACCTCGAACGACCTGGAAAAACTCAAGTACATATAAATGTAGCTGAGTAGAGGGGCATTTGAATAGTTGTGCACTAAGAATTGAGACAAGTACAGTGTCTAATCACTGTTCCAGATCGCTAAGTAGTTCAGTCTAGCTTATGTGACATGGAAAGAAGTAGGTCGATATCGAATCTGAATGATTGCCTAACAAGGGATACCTTTCACTTCGAACGCTCAGACGTTGCCGAAATCATTCTTAGAAATAACATTTGACCATAAAAAAAAGTACAGTGGTCGCTGTCATTTGCGTGCAGAACATGGCATTCCACTGCGAGTGACCATTTAATAAGGAGATACGAACAACAAGATATCAGTACCAAAGAAGAATTTATACGTATTCAATTACGTCAGTGAATAATTTCATTACATATTCAGACAACAGTATCAATAAACCCTCTGCTTACAGTAATTACAATCTAAGAACACAAACAGCCTACATACCAGATAGTGCTTGTACTAGTCCTCAAGATGCACGTGCGAGATTTAGATGAAGTTTTTAACACACAGTGGTAGAGAAGGATGCCACAATTTTACATTCATAGTCACTTCCGCATTGAAGCAGACCTATATCAAAAGCCACACTAATTACAGTTTCACGTGATGATATGGAACTATCACTGTCAATCTGTATTTCAATACACATATTTCAAGATAAGCTTATACTTTGGTGAAGAAAATGTACTGTAATTCACAGAGTGAAATTTAATCATGAAATAACGACTACGTATCTCTTGTACTTTGTTTCAACTACTTCATCAAAATCCGCGTCTGTACTTTGATGACTAACAAAAGCACTATCATGTGTGTAGAATGTGTTTTGCGCCACTTTTGTTTTACGCAGGGGTTTCTGGCAATATTGATTGAAAATGTAAAGATACACAAACGTCATTGAATTGCGTATAATTTGACTCCATTGGTACGTTGTTTTTCTCTAGGGATGGGGTCGTTCACGAACGAACGGTTCCAAAGGAACGGTGCACAAAAGTGAACTGAGAGACCGAAGAACGGCAGTTGAACGTTCTCTTAGGTGCTTCTAGTCCGTCCCACTCGGCGGTCCCAGTAGCGGCCACTTCTAGTTCCGACTGCCGCGTGACCGATCCCGTTCCAGTTCCAGGCAGGCCGCGCCTCACTCAGCTCAGTGCTCGGTATGGAGCTGTCGTCCCTTTTTTCCTCTGCAATCGCCCATTCTCATTGTGTTTCAGACCCTTTTTGAACTTTGCGCAACTCGTTCTTCGGTTATTCAGTGTAGCGTCCACCACCAGGTATTTTATAAATTTGTAACTTAACGCGCAAAAAAGTTGCATTCGTTTTTACAGGCATCATAACGACAAGTCATCTTATCTCTTCGTAATTGTTTACAGCCAACAGCGGTGGCCGAGGGGACTGAGGCGCGCCAGTCACGGTCTGCACGGCCACTACGGTCGGGAGTTCGAACCCCCCCCCCCCCTCGGGCATGGATATTTGTGCCGTCCTTAGTGGTAGCTAGTTCATAAGTAGTTTGTAAGTTTAGGGACTGATGACCCCGTAGTTAAGTCCCATAAGCTTCACAAACATTCGAACAAACTTTCTATGGCTATCAAAGTGGTGTCAGTTCTTTAGGACATGTCTGACAACAGACACCACTTGTTGACATTAACGGCCGTGATTTTATGAAATCGAAAAACTGAAACATTTCGCCCGTTTAGAAGCTTTGAAATAAATTCAACGAGTAAGTTGAAAATTTGTACTGGTCCGGGATTTCCTTGTGACTCGAAGCGAAAAATCCGGTTTGAATTCCGGTCCAGCACAAATTTTCAACGCCCCGAAAGGGCCAATATGTGTCTATGGACTTAGCCGCCCCGGCTTCCGTCAAAATTCCTGGATTCGCCACAGACAGTATGTAATGTAGAATGCCAAGACATCTGCACAGTCATTATTATGTGGAAGCAAAAGCCTGGGACGAAGAAAATTAGCCTGCCGCAGTGGCTGAGCAGTCTGCGGCGCGCCAGTCACGTTCTGCACGGCCACTAAGGTCGGGGGTTCGAATCCCCCCCTCGGGCATGGATATTTGTGCCGTCTTTAGTACATGCTAGTTCATAAGTAGTTTGTAAGTTTAGGGACTGATGACACCGTAGTTAAGTTCCAAAAGCTCTACAAACAGTTGAACAATTGAAGAAAATTAACAAGTAAACTCTAATAGCGATAGGCATAATATTTTAACTGGAGAAGAAAAATGACCACACACCACTTGCTTCGAACGGAAAGCTGTGGAACTGGAACAGGTTTTGTGTACTGCGGAAAAGTAAAAACCAAGTTTACTGCTGCCGGTTCACTTAACGAGTATTATGAGTATTTCAACACAGTTGAGGTACTCAACGCATATCTACGCAGAGTCAGTACGGTTACAATCGCATTTTAATGGTTATTTTAAGACGTGGACTGATGCACTATCTGCCCGCCCCTCTCCATGTGAAGAAGGAAGGAAGGAAGGAATAAAGCTTAGTATTTAACGTCCCGTTGACAGCTTTGTCATTAGAGATGGAACTCACGCCCTGATTTTTTTGGTAAGGGTGGGAAAGAAAATCGCCCGTGCCGTTAAAAAGGAACCATCCCGGCATTTGCCTGGAGTGATGAACGGGAAATATGAATGGCCGGAGGTGGATTTTAACTACCGTCCTCCCGAATGCGAATCCTCGTGTCGAAACGCGACTCCTCCACCCTCTTCGCGTACAGCGTTATCCACGTGAAAGTGTGCAAATATTTTCTAAATATTTTGCGAATCGTGTCATTGCATCGGGACTTTGGTACCAACCTGGTATCACCCAGTAATCTGTGTGAAACCGACTAAAACCACATCCATTCTTGCCGGTACACTGATCCTAGTCGGTAATCTGTCCGATGGATTCTGTCTGGAGCCCCTTCCACATCCCCAAATCCCGGAAGTGATGTCTTGACACGCACTTACCTGGACAGAGAGAGAGAGAGAGAGAGAGAGAGAGAGAGAGAGAGAGAGAGAGAGGTGGGGAGGGGCAATTGGAGGCACATTTCTTCCCACGCTCCGTAAGTGATTGGAGCGTCTCTACCTCAATACGTGGTACCACGCTGTGTACCATGTATCACGCAGTTCACCATTGTTTGAGAGTGTATACGTAGCTGTGCCTTATACGCCACTGTGAAAAGTAAGCTGTCTGAATTGTAATGCGATGGAAGGAACCCATGGCGATTTGCACACCATGTTTAAACGACAGACCGTATAAGACCTACAAGCTGTAACTGCACTGCCAGACAGTGTTTTTGGGGAGCCCGCCAGTGTTTTTGCAGTCTGAGGTGCAGGCAGACTCAGTCCCATTAGTGTCTCCGTCGAGTCCCGAGCAATTGCTGTTCGGCGGGTTACTCGACACCGCGCCTGAAACAATCCTGACTCCTCATAGCAGTTTTATCTTTGCACGCAAGTGCATGTATCTCTTAAGGAATATCACGTGTGACATATGTACGTGGTGTGTCTTAATCCCTTGACCGTGTAATTTTTCTCGAGTCTCGCGGTATTTCATGTTTCTCTTAGAAATCAGACATAAACTGGCATGCTTACCTGCGATTGTAGTTGCTAATAGTTATATGCTAATGACAGCAAAAATGTTTACCGCAAAAACAAGCAGAATTATTTTAATCTGATAGTTTAAAAAGAGTTTTCGAGAGGAGCAAAAGCATGTACATTACTTTTACAAAAATCACCTTTCCAAGTATTTCTTTTCTTTAGTAATGAATTTAAAAATGTTGTTCCAGAAATGAAGACCTCGGGGTAAAATAATGATAACCCTCATTTATAAAGTTCTGAGATATGATGAATTGTATAAATGAAAAATAATTTCTATTACATATTTTCCATCTCTCTGCTGCTTACTACTTTAAGAAAACGAATCATTCTGACTGATATTATTTGCGCCAAATACATTAAAAATACAAAAGTTGAGGGTTATCATTATTTACCCCCGAGGTCTTCAAATTGTCAAGAGGGAATAAATTATTAGTTGCTGGTTGGTATCCACGATAATTTTTCATCATTAATTGTTACTACCTATTGTCAAAAAAAATAATGTTACAATGTCAAGAAGCCATTGCAGCCGATGTAAAAGTACCAATACAATGGTTCGGCCACCCGAATGTTGACGACTCCTGACCCCAACTCCACCCGTCGAGCACGGTCGAGGGATTAATAAGTTCGGCGAATGATGTATCTGAATAGAATGGTAACTGGCGAACATGTGCGTGTATGCACGTTTGTCTTCAGGGACTTCAGGAGAATCGATACGCAGCAAGCACTGCATGTGACTGGCAGTGTAAACAGACAGACCAGCTGAACGCAGTCAGAGAGGAAGTGCAACAGCGCAGTGGAGCAACATGTAAACATCAAGTTCTGCTACAAACTGGGGAAGACTGCAACGGAAACCCGTGGAATGTTGCTGCAGGTGTACGGAAAGGAAGCTTTGGTCGGAAAGTGTGTTTACAAATGGTTTAAATGCTTCCGTGAAGGGAAAGAAAGAACTGAATACTAGACACGTTCAGGTCGGCCATCGACAATCAGAACCCCAGAAAATCGGCGACGGACTCTCAGACTGATTGCGGAGTAGTTGGGGATTAGCAAGAACACGGTGACCACAATCGTCTGCGACGATTTGGGTAAGCGGGGGATCTGCTGCCAATTTTTGCCCCACAAGCTCACAGACGAGCAGGAAGCAAAACGGATGGGAACATCTGGTGATTTCATATCCATTGTGACTAGGATCCATTCCTTCTGAACACCATGACCTAGTGATAGCAGTTCGCAGTCCAGAATCGAAAACGGCAATATATATATTGCCGTCTTCCCCTTGACAAAAACATCCACAAGGAATTTATTCCTGCAGCATTTTACCAATCATTTTTGAAGCGATTGTTTCAGCGTATCCGGCGGGTTCTCCCAAACTTACACTAGAAAATGGATACTGCTCCATACTATCTCTGCACACTGCGCGATCCGTATATGCCAACTCGTGGCGGAGAAGATCGTGACTGTTCTTGAACACAATCGGCGCTCCTCTGATCTCGCTCCTGCGGACGTCATCCTGTTTCCCCGCTTGAAGGCGGCCATGAAAGGTGAACATTTTCGGACGTGAATACCATCAGAGATAATGTGGCAGCTGTTCTGCCATCGATTCGACAGGAGGGCTTTCTGAAAGTTTCCAGACGCTTTACGAACGTTATCAAAAATGTGTTGTGGCGTGGCGACTATTTTGAGGGTAATAAAGAACGTTTGTTTGTATCTTTTGTTTTGTTTGCTGTCTGATAGCATTCACCGGACTTTTTAGACACACTACGTATAATACTTTTGCAATCACTAATTGGCTAGAGGGGTGAATGGTGGGGGGAAACTGGGAGTCGCATAAATTTGTTTTACCTCTGGCATGAATCCGTATATGTGAAAAAGTTGCACGGAGGCTCATGTCGCCTTATAACTGGCAACGTAAATCAGCATACAGACATAGCTGAGCAGTTTCCTGAGAACAGCGTCACAATCAAACAAGCATTAGTCATGCAGCGATTGCGATAGCCATTCTGCGAGGAATTTGTGTGTTACAAGGTCCATTCTGTCTCGAAATCGAAACCGCAGTGAAAATAAAAATGTGTTATTTGCGACATTTAGCTACGCCTTCCAGCTACTTCTGTGCATAGTCGCGGCTCCGATATATACATCTGTCGTAGAGTGATACCCTCACAATCGAGTATCCTCGTTATAGGGTCAGACGCCTGTGGTTTCCGCCAATTCTCTACGCCGGTTTGCAGTTTGTGGTTTGTGCCACAATGCTGTCCTCGTCGCCGGAATTTCATCTGAGCAGAGATGAAAATCAGAGGGAACGAGAGTTACACGGTGGTGATCAAACACTATCCCTGGCAAACGCCTTAAAGAAACTAACGCTTCAGTAGTTTTGGAACAGTACTTAGATTTCATAGTAAATGGTACTTGCTGGTAGTACTGCCAGTAAAAGAAACTGAAATGAATGTGTACGAGTGAAACTTAGATCTGTTGGTTTCTCGTTGTCTGTTTTTTTAAATAATAAGAACCGCACATCGTCCAGTAAGTTTTTAATACATTGTGTAGTTTATATCCTAACAGAATTTTCGTTTGATAATTAATATGTAGTATCCTCTGTAGTGTATTCTCTGATTAACCAAGAGAATTAATTTTGATGTTACATCATTTTACATACACAATCATAAAATTACTACATGATTATTCCGGTTATTTTGTACGCAACGGAATGTTCATCATGATGAAACGTAAGAGTTTGTTGGTATTACTGAAAGGCGTGAAAGATTTTTATTAATGACATAAATATGTTTAATGAGTACTGAACTGATGTGCGATATATTTTTGTTTAGTGTTTTTTTTAGTTTACCCTTCTTTGAGGA
This sequence comes from Locusta migratoria, assembly GCA_026315105.1. Taxonomy (NCBI): domain Eukaryota; kingdom Metazoa; phylum Arthropoda; class Insecta; order Orthoptera; family Acrididae; genus Locusta; species Locusta migratoria. The sequence goes on along the minus strand of CM048747.1, from coordinate 320,369,170 downwards.
TGTTCCGTTTTCAACGCTGTATGATAAACGTGCCTTGTTTGTTTTTATGTTCACACTTGTCCGTTTCTGAATACAGGCAGCAGCGCGTAGTTATCGATGCATGGTTGACTCGGTACAGAGGCATTATTAAAGCGCTCAACAAAGATGTGCGCGTGTTGCCAATGAGAGGGACTGTTTCTCGTTTTATTCACGCACTAGCTGTACCCGGCCACGGCATACAGTGGTTTCTTACAGATTCAATTAAAAAAAGAGGGAACGACATTTCTAGTATGTGTGCAACTTTATAATGCTTCGAGAATGGGAACTAGATACACATCCTAAGCTCCCCGCTCTTCCATTTCTGTCCCCCCTCATCGTTTCCCCGTTTTTGTCTCCTCGTGCCCCCTCATCCTGTCCATCTCCCCACCCTTCTCCAACTCATCCCTCCTTTCTCTGCAGCTCTACCTCCTCCGTCTCCCGCTCTATTTCATCATCACGCCCTGCCTGTGCATGGCCTCCTCCCTACGTCAATTTCCTATCCATCCTCTACTTCGTCTTATAACTGTCTAACCTAGAGCTTTGTTTAGTTTTATGTTGAAAATTTGAATGTTTTGAAATTTTGACATAACGTTGCCATAAACATATTTGTTATGTATGAATTTATATTAATTGCATGATAGGGGAACTTTGTTTCAAAAAATCGCAAAAACATGGCCCCAAAAATATATGTCAAAAATGAAACGGCAGGCAGAAGGAACCGAAATAAGCAGATTTCATTTGGGGGGTATGTGGTCGGTAATGACATATTACAGCGCTAGCGTGTATAAAAGTATGAAAAAAGGAAACTGAAAAGGAAAGTGAAGAGAAAAAATCATTTATAGATATTGTACGTGTGCGCCTCGGTTGCAGTGTGGTAGAGTGACAGACTACAAATCCAAAGGTCGCGGGTTCGATCCCCGCCAGGTCCTAGGATTCTTATCTGTCACTTTCCACTTCTTTCACCTCTGACAGTATTGCTCATGTGAAAAATACCGAGTAGCACCATGATTCGGAACCCACGTCAAATTGTAGGTCCCCATATAACTGGCTGGGTAAGTCAGTTCTAAGGTCGGAAGAAGGCAACGGCATACCACCTCCAAACAGGACCATGCCTAGTAAAGCACTGTGGTGTTCAAACCAATCTTCGGATTGTTGACTGCTTTACCTTTTTACCTAGATATTTTACAAGGTTCCAGCCCCTCGTCCCTCTGTTTGCTACCTATTCAGTTCTCTCGGATGCTCTCCGCGTCAGCGTCTCTGTACGAGTGATATCGCTGTGGCGTTCCCATTGGTCTTCCCTTAAAGGGAACAAACTGCGAGACATCAAAGCTATTCCACCTGTTTGGTTGACCTCTCGGTTATTCTCTCCCGGTTACATACAGGAGACTGTCCCTTCTGCCATCGGCACTTACTAAGTGGTGACCCTACTCCTATTTGTGGTCACTGTTTCCAGTAATTGACTGCACGCCATCTTCTGGTTGAATGCCCCCTTTTTTAACTGTCTACGCCAGAGTCTGGGTTTCCCGCTCGAGTTGCCTGATATCTTAGCAGATGACACGAGGTCTGCAGATCGCGTTTTACTTTTTATCCGCAGTAGCGATATGGCGAAGGAAATTTAACATTCCCCAGACGGGGACTTTAGTGATGTTCCTATAGTAATGAGAAATCTATGTAGGGATTGCCTCGTTTTCCTTTTACAAAGTTGACTGACTGCGAAGAGCCTCCTTTTATTTCCCTTTGCCTTTGCATAGTCATACGTTTAATTACGTTCTGACGTGAGCGCTTATGACCTCAGTAGTTTTGCGCCCTAAAAACCAACAGCGATACAAGATTCACAGCGACGGTGCATGGATCGGAGTACATTAGAATAGACGTCAGCAGCAACAGACACACTGACAACTATCTTCATATGTAACGGGACACTCATGCACCAGGCTTTTAATGAAGAAATCCAATTAAATCAGGTGAACGGGGTAACAATGGAACTGGTCCGCCCCCACCATGTTAGTTGGCAACGAGAAGTTTTTCGCTATTAATGTGCCTCGCTCTAAGTAAACGCCCCGTAAACCTTACGTAGAGAGTTGAGACCCCAAAATATCTTACTGTATCACAGACAAATTGCAATTGTAACCAATATCTGAATAAAATATATTACCATGCATACACTCCTGGCTATTAAAATTGCTACACCAAGAAGACGACGTGCTACAGACGCGAAATTTAACAGACAGGAAGAAGATGCAAATTATTAGCTTTTCAGAGCATTCACACAAGGTTGGCGCCGGTTGCAACGTGCTGACACGAGGAAAATTTCCAACAGATTTCTCATACAAAAAACAGCAGTTCACCGGCGAGGCGTACCATTACGTTTCCGAGTTTGATAAAGGTCGGATTGTAGCCTTTCGCGACTGCGGTTTATCGTATCGCGACATTGCTGCTCGCGTTGGTCGCGATCCAATGACTTTTTTTTTTTTTTTTTGTGGTTTTAGGGCGCACAACTGCTGTGGTCATTAGCGCCCAACACTGCCCATAGTAAAAAAGAACCGGGGTTAGAAATTAAATGGATTTCGCCATATATGCACGATGTATAAAAAGTAAAACTCTGTTAACCGATTGCGGGTCATCAGCTAAAATGTCAGACATTTCTGACTGTTAGCAGAATATGGTATCGGTGTGTTCAGGAGGGCAATACGGAACGCTATGCTGGATCCCAACGGCCTCGTATCGTTAGCAGTCGAGATGACAGGCATCTTATCCGCATGGCTGTAAAGGACCGTGCAGCCACGTCTCGATCCCTGAATCAACAGATGGGGACGTTTGCAAGACAACAACCATCTGCACTAACAGTTCGACGACGTTTGCAGAAGCAAGGACTATCAGCTCTGAGACCATGACTGCGGTTACCCTTGTCGCTGCAACACAAAGGAGCACCTGCGATGGTGTACGCAACGACGAACCTGGGTGCACGAATGGCAAAAACGTCATTTTTTCTGGTGAATCCGGGTTCTGTTTACAGCATCATGGTGGCCGCATCCCTGTCTGGCGACATCGCGGTGAACGCACATTGGAAGCGTGTATTCGTCATCGCCATACTGGCGTATCACCCGGCATGATGGTATGGGGTGCCATTGGTTACACGTCTCGGTTACCTCTTGTTCGCATCGACGACACTTTGATGATGATCGTGTGGCATTTATGACCGTTAGACCCCAACTGGGGTCGTGTTCAGCCTGCCTGGTGCAAGTCTCTTTATCTGACGCCACTTCGGCGACTTGCATGTCAATGATGATGGAATGATGCTGAGGACGACACAACACCCAGTCCCCGAGCGGAGAAAATCTCCTACCCGACCGGGAATCGAACCCGGGCCCCCTGCGTGGCAACCAACCACGCTGTCCACTGTACTACGGAGGCGGACGACGACACTTTGAACAGCGGCCGTTACATTTTAGATGTGTTACGACCCGTGCCTCTGCTCTTCAATCGATCCCTGCGAAACCCTACATTTCAGCAGGATAATGCACGACCGCGTGTTGCAGGTCCTGTACTGGCCTTTCTGGATACGGAAAATGTTCGACTGCTGCCCTGGGCAGCACATTCTCCAGATCTCTCACCAATTGAAAACGTCTGGTAAATGGTGGCCGAGCAACTGGCTCGTCACAATACGCCAGTCACTACTCTTGATGAACTGTGGTATTGCGTTGTAGCTGCACGGTCCTCTGTACTCTTACACGCCTTGCAAGCTCTGTCCTCTGCTTGGCTCAATGCCCAGGCGTATCAAAGGGTTATTACGGCCAGAAAAAATGTTCAAATGTCTGTAAATCTATCGGACCAAACTGTGTGGTCATCAGTCCGTAGCTTACAAACTACTTAAACCTAGGTAAACTAACGTAAGGACAAAACGCACACCCATGCCCCAGGGAGGACTCGAACCTCCACGGCGAGCAACCGCGCGGTTATTACGGCCAGAGGTGGTGCTTCTGGGCACTGATTTCTCAGAATCTATGCACCCAAATTGCATGAAAATGTAATCACATGTCAGTTCTAGTATATTTGTCCAATGAATACACGTTTATTATCTGCATGTCTTCTTGGTGTAGCAATTTTAATGGCCAATAGTGTATTACCATATGTATATTCTGGTACGATATTTCACCTGATACCCTGTTATTTTGAGGAGTCTACTTTAACTTACGCTAAGGCCAACACTCACTGGCATGCTGAGGGAGGACTTTAACCTCTGACGCCAGCGACATCGCGAACCGTGACGTTTGGCTCCAGACCTCCGGCAGCTCGACCGCAATCTCCCTTCTCCCCATAACGTCACCCCTGTGCACACGCACCTCAGCAGGAGAGGCCGGCAGAGTCGCGCCTTCGCAGAACGGCCCCCGGTGCGGTGGGCGGTGTTTGGACAGCGGCCACTCGGCGCTTCCCAGAAAGCCATTAGCGACCGCGCCGCCACGCTGTTTGCGCGAGAAGCTTTCGTAACGCCGCGCCGCGCTCAAGGCCTGCTCGCCATTGTTATTGTAATTATTATCAAGAGTGCGCCGTTCCCAAGCGCGGCTCCCTCACTCCGATTTGAGGCTCCCGGAACGAATTGCGCGCGTACGACTTCTCCCGCCTACTTCGCAACCCGGGCTGACGGATCGCCCGAGGCTCGTACCCCGAAGAAAATTTCCCGGTCTGACTGTGAAAAACGACGTGAAGTGTCCGTGTTTAACGACGCGACAGATGCGAATGTGCCTCAGACATGCATGCACTGTGGTAGACAATGTGTGGCATATGTAAGTTTGGCTTGGCCCTGGAGGCATGCACGGATAGCGTCGATTCCCTTCTCACTGGTGTTTTCGTTGCTGCGCGTGGCACTACGGTGGAGCGCCGAGGCAGTTCGAGAGCGGACAGGGTATCAGGCAGTGAGTTTGATACGATGCATGGCATCGCCGGGGTCGAGTTATTTTGATTATAAGGGGTCGTTTGTGTCCGGGCCCGGTGTGTGCATCGCAGTTATTCTGGGTGGCACTGTCTGTCCGTGGGGAGCCATGCGTGCCATGAGCTGAAGAGGTTGGTCTGGAGAGGCCTTTCTGTCAAGTTATAACTGCAACTCTGTGTGAGCTGTTGACTTCGTCTCCCGGCTGTGTGGTCGCGTTCCTAGCGGCCGTGGGACACCGCGTCCGTCCCTCGCCAAACGTCGGAGCTGCCAACAACTAGTACTCTGCACTCAGCCCCGGCTGCGCCTCGCGTCGTTCCAGCCGCTTTTCATCTGGGATCTATGAAATGTTTCCGGACGTTCGTTGACGCCCTCCTCCTACACCACCACGATGGTGACTGCACTTGTCGTGGAGTAAGAAATACGTTAAGTAACTGATACAGTCCTGGTCCGCAAATTTGTGCGTGCGTGCGTGAGAGAGAGAGAGAGAGAGAGAGAGAGAGAGAGAGAGAGAGAGAGAGAGAGAGAGAGAGAGAATTTGTCAGAGTCGGTGGTCGTTCCCCAGGGGCCGTCGTTGCCTGTGTCTACGTCGTTAGTTGTTTATTAATGTGTTATACCACACTTTTAGTTCGATTCAATTGAATTGTTCTTTTCTTTTTGCTCTGAGTAGCAAGTAATCTATATACATTAACTTGGTTAACGTAACTGGGGAATTTATGTGGTTTGTGCCCCTCTGCTGGCTCGCATCTGCACGGGCGGTAGTTCTGTAACTTTGTTTTCCTTTTTTATCTTCTCGTTGCAAAAATTTTTCCCTCCGTGAGGCATCGCCACCCCCGGTTGTAATTTGGCGTTCTACACGTTTTTGTAAGTCCCTTCGTGTCAGAGCTGTAATTCCTGTTGACCATTGGGCACCTTATTCCTCTCCTTCCTGTTCTGAGTCAGCTCGTTTGTTTTACCTGTGTGGGAGTATTAAATTAACGAGTAGCCATCTCCCCACCTTTATGTGATTTTGATAAGTAAGCTTATCTGTTTTCATTTGAAATGCACGGGTCATTTGTAAAATAATATTGTATTTACAAGGCATCCTTGTCATTAAAAAGTTTCCACTTCGGCTTAATTTCCTGTGGTCATTGTGTCTTATTGTACCTTAAAGAGTTCCTTTTACTAAATTTGAAAACCGAAGGGTCGCGGGTTCAAAACCCGGTAGGACCTCTGATTTTTTCAGTCTGCTCTTTAACCCATCCTTCACCTCTCAACGATGTGAGGAGTCGCCAAAAACGACACGTGGTTCGGATTCCACGTTAAACTGTAGGTCCCCTTTCCCCGGTTGAATAACTGGGTTAGGCTAGGGACACGGAAGTCGCCGAAGTGGCGTCCAATTGAATGACTTGCACCAGGCCAATGAGCTATACGACATTATTATTATTATGGAGCCTTATTAAATTAAAAGAAATTGCTTCTATCAAATTGGTCTACTGCCTGGCATCACTTATCTGAACTGTCTTGTTGGGCCTTCAGCCTCTGATTGTAACATATATATATATATATGTGTGTGTGTGTGTGTGTGTGTATGTGTGTGTGTGTGTGTGTGTGTGTGTGTAATATATTTTAATTAAAATGAATGGAACCTGAACTGACTATGCTTGCTTAAATTCACCCACCAACTATCCACGTCTCAGGAAGTTTTTTACCATTTGCTTTGAAATTTTGATACGACGTTGCGTTCAAATATATGAAGGCTTTTAGATACCTATTTCTTTATTACACGACTATAATTTATATACAGGGTGGTCCTAAAATAAATGTACAAAATGAAACGGCCAGAAGAGGAGACCAAAATAAGTAGATTTAGTATAGGAATGTGCGGTCGGTAATGAGGAGCGCATTCTACCTAGTCGTTTAACTGGTCGCACGTACAAAATATTCCTACGGGAAGTCTTACTGAACTTTTCGACGATGTTCCATAAACAGTTCGTCGAGAAATGTGGTTCCGTCACGATGGAGAGACAGTGCACTTCAGCAGAAACATCAGGAATCACCTGGACGCTGTCTACGGCTAGCAGTGGATAGGACGGGGAGGAGGTGGTTGGCACATGTAATGGACGTGGTAAAGAAGGCGACCTCTGAACAGCCACTGAATCTCATGGTGCTGCTGGCCGCGGCTACGATGTGGACTATGCAGAATTCAGCGCTGTTGGAGGTGAGGCCTATCCGGCGTGGTGTAGTAATGTGGGTATTGTCAGTGCAAACATCGATTACCAAGTTCTTCCGCTAACTACCAGAGAATAAAGCAGCAAAAGGCGAAAAGTTTTGAAAATTGTAAGGTATTCTAGCAAATTACAACATGGTTTATTTTCAGATTTTTGCCTGGGGATAGTCTATATGAATGGGCTTGCAGCCTGGCCGATAACATAAGGGGCGTTCAAATGAAAAGGCACGAAACGTCTTAACATCCAAACCGGTTGAATTTTGAATATGCCGCTTTGGGATAACGTAGTGCGACATCTATGGACTCAAATGTAGTGCCGTCACCTCCCCCTAGAATATTAAGGTTGTGCCCTCTGCAGGCAAGGTGCTCACCGTTTTATCCGACGTTCGATACTCATCGAATTCCTGGAGCACGAAAAACCATTAACAGTGACGAGTACTGTAAGACTCAGTGTTGCACACGCAAGTCCATCAAGAGCTGCTCACGGAATGAGTGATTCTTCTCCATGACAACGCGGGTCCACGTGTCTCCAGTGTCACACAAAGTTCAAGTGGGAGCAGCTTGTGGATCCGCCCTACAGCCCGGACATGTCGCCCTGTGACTTCCATCTGTTTGGTCCGCCAAAAACACATCTCAAAGGGAAGAGCTTCAACTCGGACGACGAACTGCAGGACACATTGGAGGGCTGGCCTTGTCACAGCCACAGGAATCCTGTGAACAGGGACTCCTTCGGCTCGTTGAACAGTTCGATAGTTGTACTCAGGTCTCTGGCGATTACTTTTGAATAAGATTTCAATTATACCGACTGTGTCGTTTCGTGCATTTCACTTGAACAACTCTCTTACCTTGAATGTATCGTTTTACTCTACAGCGAAGTGTGTGCTGATATGAAACTTCCTAAGAGATGAACCCTACACTGCATGAATTTTTATTTTGGCGCAAATTATTATTATTATTATTATTATATGTGGTAGAAAATGTTCACCTATGCAGGGGAAAAACATTGAAAAAATTATATAACTCATTTAACAATGTGAAAGTCATTATTTACCTGTTGCCATCGTCAACACCATACATTTAGACATACGTCACTCTGCAGGAAAATATTGGTATCTAACGTTTTCTTCTCCGATTAGGTGTCTGTAACATGATACAAGTTGTTTTTTTTTTTTTTTTTTTTTTTTTTTTTTTTACTTGACAGAAGTCTTGTCAGTTTGTAATTACATTAATGCTCAGCAGTGAGTAAAATCCGCTCTTTGTTGCATTACTCCTCAATTCATGTCTGCGCTGCCTTCTATGGAGGAAACGATCAACTAAATGCATAGAACAGACTCCAATGTATACGATATGCTTGGTGTTGCCATCTGTCAAGTAACAAAAATTTGTGTTGCCAAATGGCAACACCACGCAGTGTATGTTAAAATTGTGTGCCAGACCGTGGTTCGATCCCAGGACCCTTGTCTTTCGCGGAAATCGGTCTACCGGCTGAACTATCTGTGCACGCCCACCAGCCCTTGCTCAGAGCTTTACTTCCGCCAGCATCTCGTCCCCTGCTTTACAAACTACACATTAGTTGTCCTGCCTACCTTGCAGTCCTAGCATTCCTCGAAGAAAGGATATGTGCAGGCAAGACTTAGCCATAGCCTAGGGGATGTTTCCAGGCCGAAACATAAGAAGTTCCATATCAACACACACTACACTGCAGAGTGCAAAATTTCATTCTGGAAATATCCCCTAAGTTGTGACTAAGCCATGTCTCCATACATACATTCCTCCAGGTGTGGTACTCTGGCAGGGTTCACAGGAGAACTTATGTTGATTTTGGAATGTAGGAGATGGGGGTACTGGCTGAACTAAAGCTGAAGACGGATTGTGAGGTGTGCGCAGATATCCTGACAATTCTCCACACTTGTGCAATCGTCTTAGCATGGAACGACAAGTGAAACATTTCGTCGCAGAAGACAGTTTTTAAAACATGGATTCTTCGACGAACAGCGAGTGGCATGGAACAGTTTCTTATTGCATCTCATACATGTTTTTTAAATCACTGAAAACCTATAAGGCATCAGCTTTCGAAATACAGTCGTATCTTTAATCGCAAAACGATCGTTTGTAAGTAGGTCGATAGCAACCACGGCATGCAAGGCCACCATTTTCACACGAGGAAAATAATGTATCCTATCTCCTATCCGTGCTACGTCAGCGTTGCAGTCTTTTCAAACGATCGTTTATTCTATTCTCATATCACAAAAGATACCGAGAAAAGATGGCCGTGACCTTTCTCGAGGAAAGACGTCGGTAGGAAGGAAATCCCACTCCTTTTGTGAACGAAAATGGCTGGCTGTTTGTTCAGGAACGTACGCTAGCGCCAGATTGGAATGAAGTGGCTGGAATGACGCACGAAAAATACCGCGAACGAAAATAACGTCAGACAAGTGAAGGGCAAGTGGAGAAACTTAATACGCCTGCACCCTCACTAGCAGGCAAAGGACACAGGGCCGTCACAAAGGTATCCGCATATCGACGCTGCGCGCCGGTAACACTTGCCTCCGAATAAAATAAAAAGGTAACACTGTCTACAGCTACGGAAAAGTATACGTAGGGCGTAATAAGACTTCAAGTGAAGCAAAGTTTATAAACGTGTTATAGCTTAAACTTTTCAGGTGCTGGAGAAAATGATACTAATTCCAAAGCATGACTTTAGGAACGAAGTGCTTATGGAATATCTCCACAATTGTGCGATTGGGTTCACGATTTCCTATCAGAAAGGACACAGTTCGTTGTAATTGACGGTAAGTCATCGAGTAAAACAGAAGTGATATCTGGCGTTCCACAGGGAAGCGTTATAGGTCCCCTACTCTTCCCCGTGTTTATAAACGATTTAGGAGACAATATGAATAGCGCCCTTAGACTGTTCGCGGATGATGCTGTCGTTTATCGAAGTCAACAGAGGATCAAATGCAACTGCAAAGCGATTTAGACAAAATTTCTACATGGTGCGAAAATTGGCAATTGACACTAAATAAATAAAAGTGTGAAGTAATACACATGACCACTAAAAGAAATCCGCTGAACTTCAATTACGCGATAAATCAGTCAAACCTTAAGGTCGTAAATTCTACCAAATACCTAGGAGTTACAATTACGAACAACTTAGACTGGAGAGAAGGCACAGAAAATATTGTGGGGAAGACGAACCAAAGATTACGTTTCATTGGCAGAACGCTTCGAAGATGCACCAGCTCCATCAAAGAGACTGCCTACATCACACTTGCGCGGCCTCTCCTAGAATACTGTTGCCCCTTGTGGGACCCTCACCAGGTGGGACTGACGGAAGACATTGAGAAGGTTCAGAGAAGGGCAGCTCGTTTTGTTTTATCACGTTACGGGGGGGGGGGGGGGGGGAAGCGTTACGGAAATGTTGCACGAATTGCCGTGGAAACCATTAAAAGAAAGACGTTATTCATTGCGGCGTGATCTGTTTGCGAAGTTTCAATCGCCGACTTCTGAATGTGAAAATATTTTGCTAGCACCCACCTACTTAGGGAGACATGACCATCCCAATAAAATAAGAGAAATCAGATCGAAAACGGAACGATTTAGGTGTTCTTTCTTCCCGCGCGCTATTAGAGAATGGAACGGCAGAGAAAAGTTATGAAAGTGGTTAATGAACCCTCTGCCAGGCACTTAAATGTGATTTGCAGAGTATCTATGTAGATGAAGTCAAAAATTTTGAAAACACCGCCTCCCCCCCGACCGCGTTTTTGTTTATGCATGGAGAACAGTATGCAGAAGACGGAATACATACACGTTAGATAGTTGTTGTTTTACTTTTCTTCCCACGTATTAAGGTTTATTCAAGTTTCAATCAAGGGCAGTGTTTGGGAAGATAAGACTGCTTCTACGAATGTACATGAACTGAAGTTTGCTTAGTTTTCTGTGCACGACTTAATATGCACACTATAGTGGGTGAAGACTGTTCATGATTTCTGCCCTGAAAGACGGTACATATCTCTTTGGAGGTTCTAGAGAGACGTCCAAAGTTTTTCTTCCAATGTGACCCAAGAGTTAAGGTATTGCAACTTTGTTACACTCTCCCGGTAGTCGAATAAGTACGTAACCATTCATACTGTTTTTTAATATACGATTGAAGAGAGTGAACCTGTCCAGGTGTACGTCACACATACTTCAGCGGCATTAAAGAGTGGGCTGACAAGTTGATTATAGAAACTGTCTTTTGCAAACACATTACAGCTTCTCAGCATCTCGCCAATGAACCGTAACCTGCAATTTATCTATAAATCAATTTGGTCCAAGTAGTCGATCCATTTCAAATCTCTTAACTCCGAAGTATCTGTATGCACAATACTCTAGTTATTATTCAAGGAACACCACATTTCTCATTGCATATTTTCTAATATAAAAGATTTTACATCAGGCTAATACTGTATCGAGATCTAACTGAACTTAACTGCAGTTACTATCAGATAGAACGTATTTCGAGATTGAACTCCAGACATAAAATTTAAGACAAGTATTCTTCGTGAAACACAAACAGTCTCAGTCTCTATTGAAAGATGACGATTTAAGTCCGTATCATACGATGAATGTGTCATCACTTCAAAGAAAGACGTAGCATCAATTTTCGAAAGAAATGATTCGGAATCTCATAGTAGAGTGCATTCTCGCCGCGGCAAAGTGGCCGAAGCATAGTAAGCACTGAGGCGTTGTGCTCCGATGCGCGAGACCGTTCCCCGGCGGGAGTTCGAATCCCCGGCATGGGTGTGTGTTGTCTTTAGTATAAGTTATTTTATAATCAGTGTGTACGTTTAGGGACTGATGACCCCCGCAGTTCAGCCCCATAAACTTAAACATTTGAACATTTGATTGCATTCTCAGAAAATAATTAAAAAAAAAAAAAAAAAAACATCTACATGATTTTCCTGCAATGAACACTTAAATGCCTGGCACAGGTTCATTTATTTTTAGACTGTGTATTTACAGTTACATTCTCAAATTGCGCGCGGGAAAAACGGACGCCTATATGTTTTCGTTCGTACTCTGATCGCTTTCTTAATTGTGACCATTTATCACTACGTATATGGGGGGGGGGGGGGGGCAACAAAGTATTGTACCACTCGATAGAGAAAGTTGGTAAGTGAAATTTTGTTATTAGATCTCGTCGCAACTAAAATGCTTGCAGTCCAAGACCGTGCGAGGTGTCGCAGTGGTAACACACTGGACTCGCATACGGAAGGATGGTGGTTCAAATCCACCTCCGGCCATCCCGATTTAGGTTTTCCGTGATTTCCCTAAATCACTTAAGGCAAATGCCGAGATAGTTCCTTTCACAGGGCATGGCCGATTTCCTTCCCTATCCTTACCCAAACAACCCGACCGTAAGCTCCGCCTCTAATGACCACGCTGTCGATGGGGCGTTAAACACTAATCTTCCTTCCTTCCTTCCTTCCTTCCTTCCTAACTTCCAGTCCAACTCGTGTAACACTTCCGTGTCACTCTCCAATATAACGCGATAATACGATAAGACGTGCCCCTCTTTGGAAGTGTTTTCGGAACCTGTGTCAATAAGCATTCGTTACTGCATACATTTCTAGTAGGATATTTTTGAACCTTTGTTGCACATGTAACAACAAAGTTTTCTTGGATTAGTAACGCTAGAATATAGAATACAGTATACGCTCCAAAATACTACTGCAGATCAACGTCAGTTATTTCTTTACTACTGTTCTGACCTATTGAAGGCTCGTTTCGGGCATTACCAACAATTTTATGTATTGTTTGCAGGGTGCTGCACAGTCACAATCGGGCTATGTCGCCCAACCCCATTTGTGCTGTAGATATCCGTAGTTCCCTTGCCCTGTTCGGATGCTGTTGGTGATTGTCCACTGGCGTATGGGGAGTGTGAAACCTGGAACTCAAATGGGTTTTCAAACAGATTATCGTTGTAGACTGACGATTTCTCCCACTGGCTTTTCCATGCTTCGTTGATATTAAAGTTGGAGACTTCAAGATGATGTGCTGTTCGCCAGGGTGGTTTCGTTGATTTCAAACGCTGAAATTCTGCTATTAATAATATATTGCTGTGTACTGGTAGCTGGGGCTCTTCTGTTTCTCCATATCTGCAGGAAAGTATCTGACCTTCGTAGAGCTGGAGGTTACTTAAAATTGGTAGCCATGCAGTTTGGGTGCTACGTATGTAACCAGTGATAAGAGGCACTGTATGGTTCACTTGGACATCTTCCTACACTGAACATTGTTCATCTAATTTGAGCAACAGTATTCAGTGACTGAGTATGACAGTGCCAAAGCAGTTGATCGTAGGATTTGAGCACTGCAACCCCAGGAGTTATCAGCTAGCTTCTCAGTGATATTATTAAGGGTCTTCACTTTAGCAGCCACGTTGAAGAGACGTCGGAAAGTTAGGGACCTATCGAGTATTACTCCAACATACTTCGGTGTGCTGCAGTACGGCAAGGTTTGTCCTCAGAGTTTGACTAGGTAATGTACTTTCAGCAGTAGTGAAACTGGAGCTCTGGGTTACCAAACAGATGTCATCAGCATATATGAATTTCCTTGAGGATGTGGCTGGACCATCATAAATGTATACATTGAAAAGGAGAGAGGACAAATACAGATCCTTCGGGTAATCCAACATTTAATTTGAAGTCTTTGCTTCTGTCGTTATCAGAGTAGAGCTGGAAAGGTCTGTCGCTTAGCCTTTTGCTAAGTAGGTTTGCGAGTTTCCGACACTGAATGATGCTCACAAATTTCAAGAGAAGGCTATCTCGTCATACGGTGTTGTAGACCAAGAATGCAGAGCAGCGTCTCTGAGTCCCAGGACGACAGTGGCTCAAATCCACCTCCGGCCATCCAGATTTAGGTTTACGGTGATTTACCTAAATCACTCTAGCCAAATGCCGGGATAGTTCCTTTGAAAGAGAAGGTAGATTTCCTTCTCCATCCTTATCACAACAACCCGAACTTGTGATTCGTCTCAAAAGACCATACTGCCGATTGGACTGCAAACCCTAGCTTGCTTTCTTGCTTCCGTCGGGGTACCGGACGCACTCAAAAAATGATCAGATGTTTGTAAATTTATGGGACCAAACTACTGTGGTCATTAGTCCTTAGGTTTACAAACTACTCAAACTAACCTAAACACACACACACACACACACACACACACACACACACACACACAAGCGCGCGCGCTTCCCGCGGGAGCAGCCTCGCAGCCTTGACAAGGCGCCTAGAAACCTTTTCTGTTTTAGTTCAGTTTGTTGCGGGCCTATGTTCGTTGTTTATCATGAGTTTTTGTCTATTTCCGCGCGGCTGTGCGCACTATCCAGCATTGAGGCAGTCTCGTCGAGAAAGTGACGAGCTGCATCTCGTTAGGGACGTGAAGTCGTCGAAATGCTCCCGAAGAAAAAAGTACATCTAAGATCTAGGTGAATGTCTTTCAAATGTTCAAATGTTTGTATAGCTTATGGGACTTAACTACGGGGTCATCAGTCCCTAAACTTACAAACTACTTTCAACTACCTTATACTAAGGACCGCACAAATATCCATGCCCGAGGTGAATTATGTAATTGCCGGATTGTTGGAAATTATAAAGACGCTTTACGAATATGTTAATCGACGAGTTGCAGCTGTTGTGAGAGACAGTGACTCCTAACAAATACTGCGTGTATGTTAGATGTTCGTATTGTTTTATTTTCCTTCTGTATCTTTGCTTTTGTCGCCCATCACATTTACTTTTTTAAAGTAAAGAGGCTGAATCCAGGAGGGTCGTGCGTGTCGCAGTGTCTTTACTCTGGTGCACGTGCCTTGGTCTGATACGGTCGCCTTGAACCACTCTCGCCGTGGGCCGCCTCTGCAAACCAGTGGGGACACCTGGCCTCTCGTGCTGTCCAAATTTGCTCTCTGGCGCACACACCGGGATGGCGTCTTTACCGCGTTCACGCCTCTCGCTTCACTAGACTTGGGAACGTCTAATGTCTCCCCGCATAGACTCTTGCGTGGACTTTCGATTTTCCTTCCTGCTTCGATTTATGTGACGGTTCACTTTTCTTCATAACCGCTTCATTGAACTTTTAACTGTCATTTTATTTTTTATTTTATTTTTTACTTCTGTACCAGCTGTAGAAAACTAGGAAAGGAGTAAGACAGGTCTGCCGTTTGTCTCTCTTAGTCTATGTCATTGATCATTGCGTACTAGATAATAAGGAAGTAAAATTATAGGAAGAGGAATATGATGTTTGATATTTGCAGACATGGTCCTTCTAGCGACAGATGAAAAAGAATTGAGACATAGTGGGTCCCATAGAAAATAGAGGAAACATTTATGGAATGTAAATCAGTACAAAGGAAACAAAAGTTATAGCTCTTTGATGAATTGAAAAAGTGAAGGTAATTCTGAATGGAGTAGCATTAGAACAAGTGCAAAACTTTAAATACCCTACAAGCAGGAAATAGACGGACTGGAAGAGCAGCACAGAAATAGTTATGGTAAAAGAGGCATTTTATAGAAAAAGAAGAATTTTCTGTAGCATTATGGTCAAAAATCTGAGAAAAAGACTGATAAAATGTTTCGTATGGAGTGTTATTTTGTATGGTGTTGAAACATGGACATAGGAAGAGAAACAGATGCTGGAGGCTTTGAGTTGTGGACATGGCAGAGGATGGCAAGAATAAGTTGCATGGACAGAGTGAAAAATGAAGTGCTGAGAAGAGTAGAAAAGCAAAAACTGCTTGTATAAAGTTCACAGAGAATTTAGCTATTGTCTAGACTTTATTCGGACTGCTGCTGCTGGAGATGGTGGATACAAAGCATTTGTAATACCATAACTAACTTTTGCATTTTGAATTTCGCAATGCATCCCTTTTAGTATGTTTTCAACAGCAAATATGTGGCTTTAAAACCTTGTCATTCTCTTTGAAACATCTTGACCATTATCGCAGACTACGGCGTAGCTGTTAGATTTGCTAGAGGAAAGCGAAATTAATAATTTTGGAGCTTGCTTTTGAATACCTATTCTGCGGATGAATGTTTATGACTTACACAGTTTTGCTGGGCGCAATGAGCCATCAGATAGGGAAGTATAAACATCGCACTTACGCCACAGGGTACTAGGCATAAATCTCGGCATTCACAGATTTTGCTTACACTGGCGATGGGCAGCAAGTGCTAAACAGAGAGCGGCAGTAGAAACGAAGAACAACACTTTTGTGCGCACTGCTGATGCTCGGAGAAAAAGGAAAAAAAAAAAAAAAAGTTCAATCTGTTGCGTGGCTACCCTCCTTACACTAGCCAAGGCCATGAGCAGCACGACTAAGTGATCGGCATCACACGCCGGAGCGTAACGAGGCAGCTATTCGCCAGTTGTGACACTACACAATAGCGGTGTCAGTTCGCGGATAAACGGCTCTGCCGGAACATTACGGTGGCAGCCAGTTGTCAACAACGCGAGGCCTACGCGACATCGAAACAAATGAGCGGCGTCAACTTGTGTTTGGCTACCGCCTGTCAAAGGAGACGGTGCGCCTACCCAAGTCTCTTTCGCAGGTAGAGCTTTCATAGAATGAGTCTTCCAATGCGTTAAAAAAAGGAACCACATTCTGCACTTACAAATACTATTACGGCAAACAACAACGTCCTTGTGTAGGAAAATCATACGAAAACTACAGACAGTAAGTCAATGCTCCTAGCTTTACAAAAACACTGAGGTGTCTCGAATAATGCACAGGTATACAAACATACAAATGAAAAGGGGGTTTTTCAGCTCAAAATATGTATTGAGGCCACGTACGCGGTACAATATATAAGTTCTACGAATGACTGCATGACGGCCTTGTGGTACACTATAGCGGATATGTGGCGCCGTGGTATGGTACCGTGTCATTGAGTCTTTGTTCCTGCAAGAGTGACTTGAGTATGCACTGGAAGCAGACGTAAGGTCGTCGTGACAATGAGTTGAATCCGCCAGTTCGACCTTGACATGTCACAGTTTGTGCAGCGGGCAGACATGACGTTCTGCCAGAAATTAGGCAAAACAGCTGCCGAAACGTTTGAAATGATGCAGCAGGAGTCCGGTGAGGACGCATTGAGTCGCAATGTTGTGTTTAAGTTGTACCGACGTTTTGTGCAAGGACGTGGCAGTTTGCGAGATGATGTGCGTACTGTTCGGCCACGAAGAGCTCGGACGGAATGCAAGATGCAGGGAATTGCAACGTTGGTGCCTGATAATCGCTCCCAATCGGTAGACACACTCACAGCAGTAGGGGATCAGCCTTGGTTGGTTGGTTGGTTGGTTGGTTGATGGGAGGTAGAGACCATACAGGTAGGTCATCAGTCCCAGACATGGTATTTACCACAAAATTCTGATGGACGACCTTAACAATGTTGATTTGATTTTTCCAGGGAAGCCAAAACAGTCTTGGTCTAACCCGTCACTGCCCGCATCGAAACTAAGTTTATTGTGCGGTATCGCTCCCTGTTTATCTAGTAAAGCCAACCAATGCCCCTGAGCAGAGCAAGGAGTCCCTTTACCAGTTCTTTATTAGACACAATTTTTTCGGGTCTAGTTGTCCCAAATGTTCTGTGCCTTTTACTCTCCAATGCAATGCATTCGAAGATTAGATGTGATGCAGTTTCATCACCGTCATCACAGATCCTACATTTAGGGTCCTCTTCTGTTATTCCCATTGTATGTAGGTGTTTTTTGAAATTCCCATGGCCTATCAGCAACCCAACCATGAGTCTAATCTCTCTCCTGTTCAGACCCAGGATTGCAGAGCTGCTTCTAAAACATGGCTTTGGCATCACTACCTTGCCATGTTTTTGTTGATGGACTTTGGTCCAATATTCTACGTGCTGTCTTCTGAGCCAGTTACGTAGCTCCAATTTGATCATTGCCTTGGTGATTGTCAGGACAGGTTCCGGTCCAATAAATGGAGTCTCTGCCCCCTTCCTGGCTAATCTGTCGGCATGTTCGTTGCCACTGATCCCCGAGTGGCCAGGGACCCACAATAGGTTTACTCTATTGCTTTCCCCTAGCTCCACCAGAACCCTGTGACATTCTGCAACATTTTTAGACCTTGTTGCAGGAGCTGCCAGTGATCTCTGGGCTGCCTGGCTGTCTGAATAGATATAGATGCTAACATGTGTTACAGAGCACAGTGTGACACGAATCCTATCGCAAGATCAACGTGAAGATCGCATGACGATTTGTGGTGTCATCGGTTGTGCGGACGATGATGCTATGTTTCTGGAGAATAAACATGGCGTTTACTTTACGATCCGCCAACTGGAACGACAATCAGCCACCTGGAATGCAGCAGCGATGCAACATACAGTGTCGTGAGGGTGCCTATCCTCCAGGCGTTAAGTCTCAGAACTAATTGACAGTACCACGTCCACTGTAACAATATGGAACATTAAGGGCGTCAAAATGCGCCCCTATTAAACTACTTACGGTGTCTGCTGCTCGCATACAGTAAAGAGGTCACTTATTCATTGGCTTTACCTACAACTTTGAAATAGTCTACGAAATAAATGCAGTTACTGGAGCATGTGGGTAAGGGGGGAGGGCGGCGGCTGTCAGGTAGAAGAAAATATTTAGACAAAGTATTCGCAATTGCGAATATACATCAGCACCAACTATACAGTTTAATAACATATTAAAATTTGTGCCGAATCGAGTCCTGATTTCCCTGATTCTGCAAGCGGTCACGTTAAACGTTTCGCTATCCGTAAAACCAATTAGTCCGACCCAAACTTCCATATGCCACACATTGTACACTACCCACGAGAGCTCGAACACAGCATAGTACCCGGATAGGGAGAGACGTTTATTACAAACGTCGCTCTCCTTGCTATGGCTTAAATGCGATGCGCAGTGGCATATGAATGCATTCCTTTAACTGGTTACATCGTTAAACGCGGACACTACACATCGAATAAATTTGGCGTATTCGGGTGGTTTTCTTGCCAGAAATTTATTTTGAAATCGGTATTTTAGAACCGGTAGTTTGAATAGAGTTGCAACTGGTACTCTTTTATGGCTATTCAAAAGTCGGCGTTTGTCTTCAAAAATATTGAAAACATTTCATAATCCCAGGTTTTGCGCTCCAACACCACCCGCTACAAACTGTCATGTGGTCCATACACATTTTCGATTAACTATACGTAATATAATCGGGCTATCATCGTAACTCTTTCAGACCTGGTGTCGATTGTAATGGACACCGACTTCGTATTAATTTTAGAACATTATACGGATGTGCTTTGAGACCCATTAGCCTGTTTACTGGACATCTGTCGCTTTTAGTTTCGTGCTTCTTGCTGCTATCTGTCACCAGAATATACAATAGATAGGGTCTAATGGACATGAAAAACTAAAATAATATGTTTTATTCTATTTTTTTTAAATAATTCAGAACTGAAAGGGTTAAGGGTCTGGTCACGTCATCCGCGAATAGAAAGGAAAGAGGGAAGATTAGGGTTTAACGTCCTGTTGATATCATGGTCATTGCTGATATCGTGGTCATTAAACGTGCCCTTTGAAAAGAAACATCACGGCATTTGCCGTTAGTGATTTAGAGAAATTACGGAAAAACGAATCAGGATGGTCTGAGGCGGGTTTCAATAGCAGTCCTCTCGAGCTCTCGGGTCACGACAAAGGGAGAGGAAGTAGGCTATTCGCCAACACTACAGCTTTCCTGCGGTTGTTAGAATTTTGCCAATCAGCGGCTGGCTTCTGATGGGCATGTTTTCTTGTCGGTGTGCGAGGAAATGACGAGGACGACTACAAACTTCCGGCTATACGAGTCGGACAGGCCGTGGGCGGTCGGGGGGGGGGGGGGGGGGCAGGAACCTCGCAGTGTACGGACGGGCTGAAGACGCTAGTACAGAGGAACCGGCAGGAAGTGCTAATGTCAACAAAGAAGTACCCTTTCCAAGATGACGACTGCACAGCCCTTTGGCGATCTCCAGGATAACAGCAGTCACTACCTGGTCAAGGCAATCGTTTCGGTAAAAGGACGGGCCACGCCAAAGTAGATACTTTTTTATTTTTTCTCTCCACAAGGGACCAAACTGCAGAATCACACACACACACACACACACACACACACACACACACACACACACACACACACATACCATGCCCGAGGCCCGAGCGAGGTGGCGTAGTCGTAACGAACTGGACTAGCATTCGGAATGACCGTGTGTGATATTCCTGGCCTCTGGCCACTTCATATTTCTGGCCGCTGGCCGTTTCTTTGCTAACATCGTACGTGTCGTAAACGCGGAAGAACGACAGCAGTGCAGCATATGTTGAAATGTGGGGTGGGGAGCAGTAGCATATGACACAGAAGGTGCTGGTTCCCGTGGGAAAGCCCGCCTATGTTACTGGTGCTCTCCTCGCATTGGCTGCTGCATTTCACGTCACGTGATTTCTTTTGAAATTAGTTTTGTTTATTACATACTAAATATTAATTATTCAGAGCTGAGAATTTGCAATAAATATCTATCAAGGACAGGCTAGGTTTTGACAGTTTAAAAAGTTTATGGTGCCTTCTCTTATTGTAACAAGAGAAGAGCGATTTTGCAGAAGGCACGCGACGGCCTTGTTTTGGCGCGAAATAGAGCGTCAGGTGCCCTCTCGCAACGCGCCGCAGTTTCAGTCTCGAGCTGACCACTACACGCGCCGGACCGCGCCGGTCATGAGTAAATATTTGCGTAAATGTGATAACAGTCGAGGTCTCAACATGAGCTATGGGCAGCATAGGCCGTATCATATTAACAATAGTTACTCATCATATCTTATTATTTATTTAATAAATGGCATCCCTGACAATTAAAAATCTCGTGAGTCGCTTCTTATGCTTCCATCATACAGAACTTATTTTAGCCTCACTTGTATACTGTAGGAGAACCAACGACCTGTGTGCTGTCTTCTGCGCTGGGGACACAACTATAGAAGACAACAGGTTAGTCAGAACTCTATGCTTTCCATAAAGTATTGGACAGCAACTACGGCACCTCGTGCGTACTGTAGGGCGGTACAAACGCACACTGCTACGCAACAGCATCCGCAAGGATGTGGAGGTTTTAGGGGATTTGTGGGAGGAAGCAGTACTAACTTCTCCGTCTGCAAATAAAACCCTAGGAAGCTTGTAGGTGGTTCGTATCCACCTCCGGTCATCATGATTTAGGTTTTCCATTGTTTCCCTAAATCACTCCAGGCAAATGCCGGGATGGTTCCCTTCAAAGGGCACGGCCGATTTCCCTCCCCAATTCCTACCCAAACATCCGAGCGCTAGCTCCGTCTCTAATGACCAAGCTGTCGAGGGGAGGTTCCTTCCTTCCTTCCTTCCTGAGGGAGGACTGTCGACCGGACGTTAAACCCTAAGCTTGCTTCCTTCCATGCCTGAGGAAACCTCCGGCGGGAGCGACCGCGCAACCGGTGAGATGGCGCCTCAGGCCGCGCGGCGACTCGAGCGCGGCTCGGATCTGTGGACACGAAAGGCGGCAGAGGCCGGCCCGTGCAGCGGGAAGTGTGCCAGACGGCGTGGCGAATCGGGCCGCTCACGCCAGCACGCTACGCTGCGCCCATTCTTTCGCCATAGAAAGGTCGCCGCGATCGCCACTTGTCAGCACCGAGTGCCGCCGCTGCGACGCGGGAGACTCCAGTACTCTCACGTGGCGGCGACGAGCTTTATTCTCAGCACTAATCTGACCTTCCTACAGTTACAACTGTAAACCGCCTGTACCCTTACAATATATCACACTTGTCCGGAAGAACAGACACCACTTTCGATCCTGTAGCTGTTATGAACCAAGACACAGTTTCCAGGACTCCTAACTGTTAAAGAGCAGACCAACTCAGGAACGAATTACCAGTGACGTCGCAGATGCTGCGAGTGCTTCATTATATGGCGAGAATATGTTGCACAGAGAACATACCTGCGATTACAAAGCATTCTACCTCGTGGCGTGCTTTGTGAATTCCAGCGCATAGGAATTTACGTTAGCGATGGAAGGCGCGCTAGCGTAGTCGTACGAGAGGTCGTGAAAATGTACTCTTATTAGTGAGGAAGGAGGCCCAGACCCGTGTGTAGCCAAACAGACGTACGCTCGCTGTTTAGATTGCCTCAGGTGATTGACGTTTTTAAGAAAGAAAGAAAAACGCTCACATTTCTTCTTCAGTCTCCGATACAATGCTCTGACGAAGATAATACGTGTTGCTGGTGTAATTATATAGGTCTGAAGATGATGAAAAGCGACCTAAACATGTCATGAAATTCAAAATATGCAGTTGCGACTGAAGATGGTTGGTTGGTTTGTTGGTTGTTTTGAGGGGACTAAACAGCCAGGTCATCAGTCCCCTGTTCCCAGCTGAGAGTCAACTGTCAATAAAGATAAAACAATGCCCTGAAAGTGACATCGCATAAAAGGGCAGGTTAAGAATGGACGAGCCACTGACAACACAAAACGAAGACACACAGAATTAGTAAAAGAAAGTCACGAATAAAACTGGACAGCAGAGTACCTTGGCTGGCTGATCACAAAGAAAAAACAGGATGAGCCAGCCACACTGCACACAATAAGAACTCCTAAGGACGTGAAAAGGTAAAAAGCTGGGTTGCTGGTGGCCTAAGATATCAGGCCTCAACACCCACGGTTAGATAGATGCATAATAACCAGAAGCGCGGATAAAACTTAAAACTTTGTTAGCCATAGAGGCATCGTCACCTAAAACTAAGGGTAGTGCGTCTGGGAGATTAAAAGAATGCCGCAGATTGGCTAAAAGCGAACAGTCCATCAAGAGATGGGCCACTGTCATTGCGGCACCACATCGACACACGGGCGGGGACTCACGGCGAAGGAGATACCCATGGGTCAACCACGTGTGCCCAATACGGAGGCGGCAGAGGACAACCGCCTCTCGGCGGATCGGCCGCTGTGAAGACTTCCACAGGGTTGTGGATAGCTTCACTGCTCGGAGCTTGTTTGTTGCACTCGTGGTAGACCATTCGGCACTCCAAGCATCACGCACCTTCTTGTGCAATGATGTCCTGAGGTCTGATTCCATGACGCCAATGGTGAAGGGTGATGCAGTGGCGGCCTGTTTGGCCAACCGGTCAACACGTTCATTCCCCAAAATGCCGACGTGGCCAGGGGTCCATAGGAAGACCACACATCGGCCAGATTTGCCAAGAGAGTAAGTAGTGTCTTGAATGGACTGCACTAACGGGTGACTAGGGAAGAACTGGTCGAGTGCCTGCAAGCCACTCAGGGAGTCACTACAGATGACAAATGACCCCCTGGGGCAGGCTCGGAGGTGTTCTAGAGCCTTGAGGATAGCGACCAGCTCTGCAGTAAAGACACTACTTTCACGGGGCAATGAATGTTGTTCGACATGGTCACCATGGAGACATGCATACCCAGCACGACCATCAGCTAGGGACCCATCAGTATAGATGGCTTCAGCACCACGGAAAGAGTTGAAGAGATCCAGGAACTGGTGTCGGAGTTGCATTGGAGAAACGGAGTCCTTTGATCTATTGGCCAGATCCAGACAAAGCTGCAAACGAGGAATGGACCAAGGAGGGGTTTGAAAGGAATAGTGGAAGGTGGCAGGGAGTGGTTGGGATTCGAGGGACGAAAGTAGAGAATGAACGCGGACTGATAATGGGTAACCCGACCGAGGTCGTCTTGGAGGGATAGGGAGTGCAGCGCTTGGAAAAAGAAGCCGGTGGTTCGGATGGTGTGGCAAGGCCTTAACATGGGCAACGTACGAAGCCAGCAGGTGCTGCCGGCGGAACCGCAGAGGAAGGACCCCAGCTTCAACTAGTAGGCTTGTCACAGGGCTCGTGCGGAAAGCCCCTGTCGCCGAACGAACTCCAGAATGTAAGACTGGGTCTAACGTTTGCAGTGCTGAAGGTGCAGCCGAATCGTATACTACGCAGCCATAGTCTAGGCGCGACTGGATGAGCGCCTTATAAAGTTGCAGGAGTGTTGGGCGTGACGCTCCCCAAACAGTATGGCTTAGACAGCGTAGAATATTAAGGTGTCGCCAGCACTTTTGTTTGAGCTGGCGAAGGTGTGGCACCCAGGTGAGACGGTTGTCGAATAACATTCCTAAAAAACGGTGCGTCTCTTCGACACGCAGCAGGTCATCAGCGAGATACAGTTCGGGTTCCGGGTGTACTGCCCGACGTCGACAAAAATGCATCACACGGGTTTTGGATGCAGAAAATTGAAAACCGTGGGCAAACGCCCACGACTGTGCCTTTCGAATTGCGATCTGCAACCGCCGTTCAGCTACGCTGATGCTGGAGGAGCTGTAATACATGCAGAAGTCATCGGCATACAAGGCAGTGGAAACCGATGACCCCGCAGCCGCAGCAAGGCCGTTTATGGCGATTAAGAACAAAGGAACACTAAGAACGGAACCTTGTGGGACTCCGTTCTCTTGACAATGAGGTGAGCTGAAACAAGAACCAACACGAACACGAAAAGAACGCAATGCCAGGAAGTTCTTAATGAATGTAGGAAGTGGACCCCGTAAGCCCCAATCGTACAGCGTAGACAGAATATGATAGCGCCAGGTGGTGTCGTACGCTTTCCGCAGGTCAAAGAAGACGGCAATCAGGTGTTCACGGCGAGAAAATGCTGTACGAATGGCCGACTCTAGTGACACGAGATTGTCGATAGCAGAGCGGCCTTGACGGAATCCACCCTGTTGAGGCGCCAAGAGTCCTCGGTCCTCGAGGATCCACATGAGCCTCCGACTCACCATCCGTTCGAGGAGTTTACACGGAACGTTGGTGAGGCTGATGGGGCGGTAACTATCAGCCACCTGTGGATCAGCCCCCGGCTTCATAACTGGGATAATGATGCTATCCCTCCATTGAGACGGGAAGACACCCTCAACCCAGAGACGATTCAGCAAGGAGAGAAGTTGGCGTTTAGAGTCTGATGACAGATGTCGGAGGAACTGACTATGAATGCGGTCGGGTCCAGGGGACGTGGCTGGGCATGCGGCAAGGGCGCTTTCGAACTCCCATTCGCTGAAAGGGATGTTATAGATTTCCTGGCGTCGCGTTTGAAAGGATATCTGTTTTCGCTCGGTGCGCTCTTTAAGGGCACGGAAATCCGCATCATATGCAGCGGTCGCTGAGGTGCAAGCATAGTGGTGTGCCAAATGCTCAGCTATTGTGACAGGGTCAGTGCAAATTGTACCCTGAATGCGGAGGCACGGAATTCCCACTGGTGGGCGGTGGCCAAAGAGGCGTCGAACTTGCGACCATACCTGTGAAGGTGATGCTCGGGAGCCAATGGAGGCGACATAGCGCTCCCAGGAGGCCCTCTTGCTTTGCTGGATCAATCGCCGCACCCGTGCACGGAGACGCTTGAAGGCAACAAGATGTTCAACACAAGGGTGGCGTCGGTGGCGCTGTAGTGCTCGCCGACGTTCCCGGATGGCCTCAGCTATCTCCGGCGTCCACCAGGGCACTGACTTACGGTGGAGTGATCCAAGTGAGACGGGTACGGTGTTCTCGGCAGCAGAGATGATGGCACGTGTGACCTGCTGGACAGCGGTATCGATATCAGCCAGAAGAGGAGAGGGAAGCACAGCGGCTATGGAATATGCTGGCCAGTCGGCCCTACGGAGGGACCAGCGAGGCAGACGGTCAGCAGGTGGACACTGTGGGAGCGACAGGAAGATAGGAAAATGGTCGCTGCCACACAGGTCATCGTGGACCCTCCAAGTGAAGTGCGGAAGTAGGCTTGGGCTACAGACAGACAGGTCTATGGCGGAGAATGTACCATGTGCCACGCTAAAGTGCGTAGCAGCACCTGTGTTCAGGAGGCAGATGTTCAGCTGCGTCAGTAGAGTCTCAACATCTCTACCCCGTGCCGAAGTCTGTGTGCCACCCCACAAAGTGTGGTGGGCATTGAAATCCCCCAAAAGAAGGAAGGGTGGGGGAAGTTGGGCGACCAAGGCAGCGAGGTCTACAGGAGAGACAACCTCATCAGGTGGTAGGTAGACCGAACATATGGTAATGTCTTGCACTGCCCGGAGCCGAACAGCAACCGCCTCTAGGGGCGTTTGAAGAGGCACGGCAGCGCTCGGAACAGTGGCTAGAACATAGATGCAAACTCCACCAGAAACTCTGTCATACATAGGCCGATTTTTAAAATAGCCCCTGTAGCCTCGAAGGGCAGGGGACCGCGTCGCTGGGAGCCAGGTCTCTTGAAGAGCGATACAAAAGGCAGGTGTTTGGCGGAGAAGTTGTCGTAGCTCAGACAGGTGATGGAAAAAGCCGCTACAATTCCACTGGATGATGTTTCCTTCTGGCTGTACCGCCATGACGAGTAAAAAGCAGATCACTCCATCGGATCGTCTGCTACCATGTGCTTGGAATCCACGGAACCAGAGATCTTATTTTCTGGGGAATCGGTAATTGCAAGATCCTCAGGAGATGCGAGGATCTCGACCTCATCCTCCGAAGAAGAGGATGTGGGTGGTTGTGGCTTTGAAGCCACTGAACATTCTTTCTTCTTTTGTCTCTTCTTCTTGTCCTCTCGCTGGCCCTTTGGTTTGCAGGGCCGAGGGGGCTTCCCAGAAGTGGCATCCGGGACGGAGGAAGAGCAGGAAGCTCTTCGACCGGCAGGTTGGAGATCCTGAAGACTGCGGCCAGGATCCTCCGGAGCACTCTGGGAAGCTGCAGAAGGGGTTGTCTCTAAGGACCCCTTCCGAGCGAGAGGAGCCGGAGAAGGCTTCTCCTTCCCCGGCTTAGAGGTGGGGACTGGAGTCCCCGGTGTTGTAGCAGGTGATGCTCCCACTGTGAAAAGAGTGGGAGCCACCGAAGATGAGGTGCCCCCTGCTGGTAGGGGGGCCGGGACAGTCGATTGGGCCTGGGGGCGCGCTATCGTTGACGGAACAGTTGGAACAGCAGGCACAGTGGACGAGGACGATGAGGCTACCGCGGCATAGGTAGTTACCAGGCGGACAGGATGGAGCTTCTGATATTTCCGTTTGGCCTCGGAATAAGTCAGTCGATCTCTGGTCTTGTATTCCATGATTTTCCTTTCTTGCTGCAGAACTGTACACATAGGCGAGCAAGGGGAGTGATTCTGGCCGCAGTTGACACATACTGGAGGCGGCGTGCAAGGGACGTTCGGATGAACTGCACGTCCACACTCCCGACATGTTGGGTTGGCATCACATCGGGAGCTCATATGGCCAAACTTCCAGCATTTGAAACAGCGCATAGGGGGAGGAACGTAGGGCTTTACGTCGATCCGGTAAACCATCACCTTGACCTTCTCGGGCAATGAATCACCCTCAAAAGCCAAGATGAAGGCACCGGTCGCGACCCTATTGTCCTTCGGACCCCTATGGACTCGCCGAATAAAATGTACTCCCCGCCGTTCTAGGTTGGCACGCAATTCGTCATCTGACTGCAGCAAGAGGTCTTTGTGAAAGATGATACCCTGCACCATATTAAGGGTCTTGTGCGGCGTAATGGTAACGGAAACATCACCCAGCTTGTCACAGGCAAGCAGTGCCCGCGATTGAGCTGGGGATGACGTCGTTATTAATACTGATCCCGACCGCATCTTCGACATGCCTTCCACCTCTCCATACTTGTCCTCAAGGTTCTCAACAAAAAATAATGGTTTGGTATTCTTAAAAGATTCCCCATCACTACGGCTACAGACCAGATACTTAGGGGCATAAGCCTCACCCTTCTGTCTTCCCTGACGTTCTTCCCAAGGTTTAGCCAGAGAAGGAAACGTTTGGGGATCATAATCTGCAGCATTGTAGTCCCTTTTACCACGCTTAGAGACGGTGGTTGTACGTCCACCAACGTGTTCTTTTGCTCGTTTCATTGTGGTCCCACGAGCAGCTAGGGATCTAAACGTCCACCCAGGCAGAGCCCCGCTTGCCTGGGTAAGCCTTGTACAACTGAGGTGCGGCAGGTTCCTCAGAGGTTGCTCGCTAGCGGCTGTTCAACCTCAACAGCCATGCATCTCCTCGGCACGTAGCACACCTTGAGATTGAGGGGTTTTTTAGAGAGGTTTTTACCGTCCTCGCGACCCGGGCGATTAAGCCAAGATCCCCGGGCTCTGAAACGTACAACGTTCCACCGTCGCGCCGAACGGTGGTCGTTGAAGCACGCACAGAGCTTACGGTGTAGCGGACTGTTGGCGCGACACAGCCCACAGCTCAGGACCCCGGGTTCGCCAAGCCCGTACTCAGCAAGTTAATGCTGAGCCCCTGAGGGGTGCGACTGAAGAATAAATGTTATTTATTTTTTAAATACAACACATTTGTTACTTTTCTCCCGGTGATTTCTACGCCTTAATTCATCTCCACGTTTGCCCGATTGAGTTTGTGAAACATCTCTCTTAACAATACATCATCACCATCAATCATTATCATCATGATCATAACAACAACTTGTTTCCAGAAAGATAATTTTCAGTCTTCATTAGAGAGAGCAATGATACGAAACGTACTGGTAGAATAAAACTGTGTTCCGGACCGGGATTCGAAACCGGAACGCTCGCCTTTCGCGGGCTAGCGCTCTGCCACCTGATGCGTGCTAGAGTAGCTCATTTGGTACAGCGCGCGAAAGGCAAAAATCCCGGGTTCGGATTCCAGTGCCGCACATAGTTCTAATCCGCCAGGAACTTTCATATCAGGGGACACTCAGTTGCAGAGGGAAAATATTCTGGAAACATCCCCTAGGCTATGGCTAAGCCGTGTCTTCATAATATGCTTTCTTCCGGGAGTACTAGACTACTTGTAATGAAAAGTAGCATCTCGTACGTTATGTATTTACTGCACTCTTCCATTAATGCCTTCTTCCCCCTCGTCTGCCCCCCCCCCCGCTCTCTCTCTCTCTCTCTCTCTCTCTCTCTCTCTCTCTCTCTCTCTCTCTCTCTCTCTCTCTCTCTCTCTCTCTCTCACACACACACACACACACACACACACACACACACACACCTCTGCATCTCCCCCTCCCCCATTTATCATCTATTTTCTCCCTCTCCCTCAGCCCGTCTCCTCTTCCACTTCTCACTCTCTCTCTGCCCATCACTTCCTCCCTGCCAACACTGGTCCGTCAAAAGTACTCTCCGCTATGCACCGTATACTGGCTTACGAAAGACAGCCTGTTTGGTAAATGAGGTATAAGCGAACTTCATTGCAAGTATTTCTAAATTCATCCCAGTCATTTCAGCTTGAAAAGTACCATATACATTTTAAAGTCTATACGTACTGAGAAATTGACGCCTGGAGGATAGGCATCCACAAACACTGCTGCGTTCCGGGTGACTGATTCTAGTTTCAGTTGCGGATAATATATATAAATTAAATAAATAAAAAATAGAAAAAAGTTTCGTCTCCACTTATTATCCTGTTGAGAAACGTTCATCGTCCGCACAACTGATTACGTCACCACAAATCGTCATGCGATCATCACACTGGTCTTGCGACAGGATTCGTGACGCAGTATGTTGGGTATCACGAGATGAGTTCGTCCGTCAGAATTTCGTAACAAGTAACAAGGTTGACCCCTTCTTCTGCTGCGAGAGCGACTATCTATTGGAAGCGATTAGCAGGCACCAACGTTGCAACTTCCCGGATCTTGTGTTCCGTTCGAACAGTTCGTGACCGACCAGTACTCACATCATCTTCCGAACTGTCCCGTGCCCCGGTGGAGTAGCCGAGCGGTCCAAAGCGCCTCGCTGCGGAGCGCGCGGTTGCTCGCCGTCGGAGGTTCGCGTCCTCCGTGGGGCATGTGTGTGTGTGTGTGTGTGTGTGTGTGTGTGTGTGTGTGTGTGTGTGTGTCTGTTGTCCGTAGGTTAGTTTACCTTAGGTTAAGTAGTTTGTAAGCTACGGACTGATTACCACGCAGTTTGGTCCGATATTTTTACAAACATTTAAACATTTGAAACTGTCCCGTCCTTGCACAAAACGTCGGTGACACCCAAACACAACACTGCGACTCAATGCTTCCTCGCAGTACACCTGCTGCATCATTCTAACGTTTCGGCACTGGTTTTGCCTAATTTCTGGCAGATCTTTATGATTGCTTGTTGCTCGAACTGTGTCACGTTAAAGGAGAGTCATACCGCCATAAATTACAAAATTTCAAATTTTTACTTTTATGCAAATTATGAAAATATTGATGTTTACGCTTAATTTGGTGTTAGTTTTATTGAAATATTCGAATAATTAGTATTTTAAATAAATATTTGAAACTAATACTGCATTGACATTCCTGAGAATTTTGTTTTCCATCATTTCGTATATTCGCATTTTTCTCTCAAAAAGTACAGTCTAGAAGGCTGTGGTTTCTTTGTTTTGTAGAGAACTGTCCGTTTCGTAAGTTGCCTGCAATAGCGGTACTTCACAGTAAATTCTTTGAATTGTACATTTGTTTGTGTTTGACAACAATAGTTATCCACTAGCCGCGTTTTCTGTGTTTCTTGTAAGGTAAGTCTTTGAACCTTGTGTTTCTGATGCGGTTCTTACTTTTAATTATGGCTATCTTGCAAGACTACAGATTTTGGAATATCTTGGAATTCATAAAGGTTACAACAACTAAAAATGTGATGGACTTATACCAACTGCGAATCATGAAGGCAGAGACTGTAACTAACAATATGCCAAAGCAAGCCAGATCCAAGAGGAGGGGGGCAGCAGTGGGTGAGGAAGAAGATGGTGGAGATGAGGACAACCATCCAGAAGGATTCTAACATATTTATGTTTCAGTTCGCTGTAAATTGAAATTTTTTCATTAAACGCAATTTTCTCTAAATGACATTTTTTAAGTGTAAAAGTCCCTTTTCGCAGAAACTTCTGAATCTATATCAATGAATTATTTACCACGTAACATAGATGTTGTAGCTCTACTTTAGTAGTATTAACTGTAGTAGTTAAAATTGAAGAAATGAAAACTGTGAAACTTTTTGTTTATGGAAAAAAATCATAACTTTTTCCGGCTGTTATTTTAAAGTGATTTCGTTACACATTGTTAACCAACTCAAGCCATGTGACAGTCATAGAACATGTGATAAAAACAACATTCATATACTCAATAGTTCCTCAGAAAACGGGGCATTTATATAGTCAACATTGTCGAGATAGGGCGGTAAGACTCCCATTAAGGTCCGACTGACGTATTCAACTCATCGCAAAACAACGACTATATACGTCTTCTTCCAATGTATGCACTCAACTGTCTCTTTCAAGGAAGAGCGACTGGTTGACATGGTACCATACCACGACGCTACCTATGCGCTATAGCGCACCACACGGCCGTCATGCAGTCAGTCTCAGAACTTATTAACTGCACCACGTATAAAGCCGGCCGCGGTGACCGAGGGGACTGAGGCGCTCCAGTCGCGGTCTGCACGGCCACTACGGACGGGGGTTCGAATCCTCCCTCGGGCATGGATATTTGTGCAGTCCTTAGTATTAGTTAGTTCATAAGTAGATTGTAAATTTATGGACTGATCACCCCGTAGTTAAGTCCCATAAGCTACACAAACATTTGAACTTTTTTTGCACAATTAAGTATGTGTGGACCCTCAGAGCGCAAGTTCTACCAACGCCACCTAGATTAAAGGTGACGTCGGTTCCACTCCCACTTGTCCACATTTTTTATGTACGTCCCATTTGACTATGATGGGAACAACTTTTGAGAGCAATCATTACACGGAGAACATGAGGCGACACATGAATCAGAATGGCCCTGATGACTGTTCGGCGACGCTGCTGCAGACCTGGCCGCAGTCATTGGAGGCAGGCAGCTTCGCGGCGTCTCCCGCTGACCGGACCAAACCCAGGCCGGCAGCTAATGACGTCCGGCAAGGCGTCGGCAGCGCCGCTTTCCCGGTCGCCGTAATGAGGCGGCCGACCTTTGGACGCAATAGTCGCCACAAGAATGGTTTGCGGGAGAAAGCCCACAAAGCGGCATCTAATGGTCTGGCCACCTGCTGTGCCGTGCTGGTTGCGTGCGCTGCGGAATAAACTGGTGTACCAAGCGTGAACCGACCTCTGCACAGGCCGAGGAAAGAAGGGAGATTAGGGTTTGACGTCACGACGACAGACACGGGAGCTCACGTAAGGATTTTTTGTTTTTGTTTTTTATTCGTGTCAGAAGCATCATGTATATCTTAGTATAATAGGTAGAACACACAGAATTAATTACATACATATAAAATACGAAACTGTAAACAACAAACGGCTTAAAAGCGGGCTACGTCGACAGCATTTGTGGTTGCCAACATCAGGTCCTCTGAAGTACAATGTGAAGGACATTAAGGGCACTTAGACATATGTGGGGGCGCCTGCACGTCTCCACAATCACAGAGGTTAGATGTAGAATGACCCCCACTTCACAAGATATCTCTTGACCGTGCAATGTTGATGCGTAATAGTCTTCTGTAGTTCGGAAGAGCGCACCCACAGGCGAACTAAGCGAACTAGTTTGCAGATCTCTCGCCTCTTAGTTCGTCCACTCCTTTTCCGAAGACTGACGGGGAACAGCGAGGGGACGCGAGAGCACGCAGAATCGCGTGATTCCCTTCAGCCAGTCAACGTCATTTCGAGCTGAGATGCAGCTCAGCTATAGTTTTATAGGCATTGCCCAAAAAATAGGGTAATAGCACACGCTTGGCAACACTGATCATTATATATAAAAAAGCTGTCATAACAAAAGAAAGTGCTCTTTTAGTAGCGGTAGCAAAAGCCAAAAAGAGCGGACGAACTAAGAAGAGCGAACTAATTCGCGGCCGAACTGCGAACTAAAATATGCGCGATCGGACGCGAACTATTATGCCAAACGTATCGCGCTTCTTAATTCGTTGGATTCTATTCCGAAGACCGAGGGTGCGCAGCAGAATTAAAAATCACGTGTTCGCCTTCTGCTGACGAGAGCCATTTCGAGGTGAGTGTCTGCCTGCTAGATTACATAGTTCAGTGCTACAAAATTTCTGTTTTGAAGTATTCTGCACTCTGCAATATCTGTCTAATAAATTCCATAATGCCAAGACAAAGGTAACTCTAAACAAACGCGAATAATTATCCACAAACTGTTTCTTTTGGTTTGCGAGACATCGTTAGCGGCTAACGCAGCAAGCGTATGAAGCTGCTAGGTGGGGGAAATTCTCCCTCCACCTGCATGCGCAGAAGCACGCCGCTCAGCCGTCACTGGGAGCAGACGAACTAAAAGAACGAACTAGTTCGCGGCAGAACCGCGAAGTAAAGTGAGCGTTCCCGATCGCTAACTAGTATGCGTAAGTCTAGTACGTAACCTGTTTAGTGACCTCCTAACCGTCCTGTCATTGTAGCCTGGTGCCAATTCTTCCTTTGGTTACATCCAGTGCCTTTCTCTCCACGCCATCCACCTCTCTACCCTAGATTCAGGTTGGTCACTGAGGTCCTCGGTTGCGCCGAGGAAGTTCTGACTATTTTCAGACGTTTGGAGGCTGGCTGAATGTTGTGGAGGTGAAGGCTCTCATACAACTCGGCTCTCCCTCTTTCACTGTAGGCTGCAGGCTGCAGCTTCTCTACGCACAGCAGGAGGTGCAGTACTAGCAAGGTGGTATAGTTTGTCGGTTGGTGTAGGTTTCAGGCATACAGCGACGAGCCTGCAGGTCTCGTTCAGAGCAACGTCGACCTGAACCAAACTTTGCTCGGATATTAGCCTGTTGAGAAGCAAACTGTGAGTGCTGTGGTTCTCACTACCTCTGGCTTTGCGCCCCATGAAGAGAGTGTAATTTTCCGGAGAATGATGTTTCTGCCGCTTACCTTCATTTTGGTGTTAATGCAGTGCTGCTTAAACGTCAAAGCCCTATCCAAGGTTACACCTAGGTATTTGGGGTTGGCACAGTGTTCGAGTTGTGTATCTTTCCAGACGATGAGCAGCTTGCGGGTTGCCTACCTGTTGGTCAGATAGAAGTCACAAACTTTTTTTTTTTTTTTTTTTTTTTTTTTCCGGGATTCGGCTTGAGGTGGTTAACAATGGGGAACTAAATCGGCCGTGCACTTTCAAACGAAACAATGCAGGAATTTGCCTCGAGTGATTTAGTCTAATCACGAAAAACCTAAATCATGTTCAAATGTTTGTGAAGCTTATGGAATTAACTGCGGGGTCATCAGTCCCTAAACGTACAAACTACTTATTAACTACCTTATACTAAAGACGGCACAAACATCCATCCCCGAGGGGGGGATTCGAACCCCAGACGCGAGAGGCCTCGCGATCTGCAACGTGGCGTTCCGGACCGCTCGGCTACTCTCGCGTGGCAGGGAGAGAGAGAGAGAGAGAGAGAGAGAGAGAGAGAGAGAGAGAGAGAGAGAGAGAGAGAAGAAAAAACTGATTATATTGAAGAGTTTCCAGTACAGGACACAGAAGGGCATTCTCAAAGTAATCGTCGGGCGTAAAAATGATTTCTGGTGCGCCCCAAGGGAGTGTTTAGGATCTTTACTTTTCGCAATATACATAAATGACTTAGGTTCCAATGAAACTTCAATGAGGCTTTTTGCGGATGATGCTGTAGTTCATCAACACACTGCTGTTCTTAAACCATTTTTAAAATTGTACGGTAAGTCTTACCTGCCCTTGTATCCAAGTCTGTCACGAAGTATAAAGATATCAAAAGCAAAGTACTGAATACAGGTAAACTGTTTCTTACTTTCTGATGAAGTTATCCCTCGAGGTAACGAAAGCTAGTGAAGGGACCAAAAATTCGTGCGACCGGTTGGCTGTATTACATATTTAACTTATGCTAAGGCCAACACACACACACACACACACACACACACACACACACACACACACACCTGATCAAGGGAGGACTCTAAATGTCCGACTGTAGCGACCCGTTTGACATGATTGAGCGTTCTAAGTCGCCTTGATGCGGAGCGCGCGATTGCTCGCCGACGAACATTCGAGTCCTTCCTTGTGTGTGTGTGGGGGGGGGGGGGTCCTTAGGTTAGTTTAAGTAGTTCGTAACGCTGGGGACTGATGCCCAAAGAAGGGGACCTGGACATAAAAATGACTGAAAAAATCGGAAAGAATTTCTTGCCACCATCTGAAATAATTTCTCCCGTTTCCAAAAACGTATGGTTTACTTAAAATTAAGTAGTTATTATAGTCTTCAACGCTCTCAGAACAAATATCTGCACACTGCCACGCTGATGCCTCAGGCGAGTAATATCACCATAAATATTCCAAGCCTGCCACAGTCTTGGAAACAAAGCCAATAAACAGCTACCTTGCAGGTAAAATAATTACTTAGCAAATGTATACATTGCCGTACACAAAATCCTAATGAGAGTTTCAACGTCTGCGTGTGGCAACGAGTACCGAAAACGCTTGTTGGATGGGAAGGACTCAAAATAGGTGTGATGGATGCCTGCAGAGGATAAGGATGCTGTTGCGCAGCAAGATTATGCCACTGGAATGTTCTGAAAAAGGCACACGGTGAGTCGAAAACTCTGAACATTCTTTCTTCATTTTCTCGAAACTACATTTTCAACACATCCTCACAATGGTTTTTGCTATGTTCACCAAATTTCTCCAAATTAAAAGAATGGGACAGTATGTTTGTATTATGCCTAATACAGTGCAGAAATGATCTATGTTTGTAATTCTGTACATAATTTTAACGGTAATTTTAGACAAAATAGTAATGAAGTGTAATAAGGGTTTTTCTATTTCCTCAGATATACTCCAAATTACAAAACAAGAGGCATAATGTGTCTTACGAATGTTGAAAGCAGCCTGCCACAGTCTAAATGCTATTACACGGACGATGCACCAGAAAGTGGTTGTAGAATGCGAACGTGTATTATAGAAACATCTATTAGTCAAAATATTGTGATTCTTAAACTATAACAGATATTTCAATAAATTTCACTTTACAGCTTGAGTTAACGTTATTCAGTGTTGGTACAAAATCGCAACTTCCTCCACATTGTAGATGAATAATGTGCACCGAAAGCAAGGTATGAAAATGCAGCCCGTTCACGTCCAGGTCCCCTTAACCCTTTCATTTCTAGTTTTGTTCCTGGACAACAACGTATTAAAAATTGGTTTATACCGTATTTTGTGCATCAATCCTTGAAGTTGAATTTTTGTTGATGAACGACATGCTTCTAGTACATATATTTTGCCACTTGGTACGGCGTAGCCATAAATGTTCAAATGTTATTTAAGTCTATGGGATTTAATGCAGGATCATCAGTCCCTAAACTTACAAACTACTTATAAACTAGCTTATACTAAAGACAACACAAACATCAATTCCCGAGGGGGGTGGGGGATTCGAACCCACGACGGAGACTGGCCTTGCGCATACAAGCATAACGCCTCAATGCGCTCGGACACACCGCCGCGGCAAAGTAGCGACGTCCGAGGCATTGATCAGTAGGTTGTGTCGCGTTGTCGTGTGTACGCGGTGACAGTGTGAGCTTGAGTGTGGTTGTGGTTCCTTTTATTTTATTCCAGCGGTGAGTTGTCTTTGGTGCTATGGCGAAGATCATGCTAGCATTATTGATCTGGCAGTGTTAACTGTTAAAAAAATAACGTCCAAGTAATAAAATAATTCGAAACAAACGACTGTGTTGTGCATGAAATACGTGACATAAAAAAAAAATCACATT
Organism: Locusta migratoria; assembly: GCA_026315105.1. Lineage (NCBI taxonomy): Eukaryota > Metazoa > Arthropoda > Insecta > Orthoptera > Acrididae > Locusta > Locusta migratoria. Next base: position 320,332,291 of record CM048747.1, on the reverse strand, counting down.
TTGATGTTTACTGCACTGTATTAATACATAAAACACTAAATTTTAATTTTTCCAAAGCTTATTTCATTATGTGGGATTTACAGAGGGAAGAGAAGGATTATTTGAAAAATAATAAAAAGGTAAGGTAAAGCAGTCAACAATCCAAAGATTGATTTGAACACCACAGTACTTTACTAGGCATGATCCTATTTGGAGGTGGTATGCCGCTGCCTTCTTCCGACCTTCGAACTGACTTACCCAACCAGTCATAGGGGGACCTACAGTTTAACGTGCGTTCGGAACCACGGTGCTTCTCGATATTTTTTACATCAACAACACTGTTAGAGGTGAAAGAAGTGGAAAGTGACAGTTAAAAATTCTAGAACCTGGCGGGGATTAAACCCTTGAACTTTAGATTTGTAGTCTGGCACTGTACGACTGTGATATCGATAATCAGTTTGTGTAATTTTGAAATTAAATGGTTCGCCAGCTGTAAGTCGAGTAAATTAAAGAAAAATTACTAGTTTTTTAATTATGATAATTGCCACCTGTCTGGTCTGGAACAGGCTGTAAGGCGACGAAGAGAGAGAGAGAGAGAGAGAGAGAGAGAGAGAGAGAGAGAGAGAGAGAGAGAGAGAGAGAAGGGAAGTGACTTTTCGTCGATGTAATCAAGCAGTCTGACCACTGCTACGTGACATCAAAATCACATACTGCCTCTAAGATCTGATGGAGTCTTATCGGAAGTTCGTTCAAAAGGAATATTTACGAGAGGCAATTCTGAAGAGGAATGACGCCTGAAAGAAGATACGCCAGTATCGGTTCGTGGTCGACCCGCGGGTCAGTATGGGAGAAGCTAACGACTGAGGCGCTAGCGCGGTGCTAATTCGGAGGTGAGGTGAGAGGAGGGAGTAATTTGAGAGACCCAGTTGCGTGGGCCGGCTGATTAATGGGCGCGGGAAGAAATCGCCAGCCAGCAGTGCCGCCAGTCACTCTTTTGAGACGGGAGGCGCTGCTTTCTACGGCTGGCGCGCTTTGTCCGGCAGCGTCCCGTTACTGCGTGCCTTTCATAGAGTGGCAGGCCTGCCAGCGGGGAAAACCCGGAAACCGCGCTGCCCACGCGGTTCTTCACCTCGCACACTACTCGCCTCGCTCGCCACCACCATATTGTTTCACTCAGAAAAACGATTAGTGGTCAACGTGTACCGAAATCTAGTTGACCCGAGCTCGATTTCTGACCGGTTAGGAGATTTTATCTGTTTGGGAGCTGAATTTTAAGTTGTTTCCTTTAGTCGTCATCATCGTCGTCGAAACGCAAGTCCCCGAAGTTGAGGCGTATAATAAGACTTGTATAGGTACGTTTGAAGAGTCCATGCTAAGTCCGAGAGGGGGCACCATCGGCCCTTATCTAGGTCATGTTTAGTTCGTAGCATCTTAGGGAAAAAAAATTGTACGCCACGTTTCAGCCATATTGGTCAGGGAGACGCCCTTAGATTGAAAAAGTGAAGCCTGCCTCCGCCATATTGCTACGTTTTGAGGAAGTGTTCGTATTGTAGAGCTAATGTTTTATGTCACTTAAAATAGGAATTAAAAGGTACGACGGTTTAACCGTACCGGTATTGTACAGCATGTTAAAAAATTCAAATTAATCATTAAACATTTTTCAAATATATTATGATGAGTATTTATTACTATTTATTAAAGGAAGTATGTTGTTTGAAAGTACACACTTTGCAGTGACTTTCAATTCAATGCATTTACAGTAAGAAGGTCGACTTAACGCATAGTTTTAACGAAGAAATTGCATTCTAAAACTGACCAAGATGGCGGACAGGCTTCTACACTGTCTGTTAAGCTTATGGGACATAACTGCGGGGTCATCAGTCCCAAAACATATAAACTACTTATGAACTACCTTATACTAAAGACGGCGCAAATATCCATGTCCGAGGGGGGATTCGAACGCCGCGGTGGAGTAGCCGAGCGGTCTAAAGCGCATCGCTGCGGAGCTCGCGGTTGCTCGCCGTCGGAGATTCGAGTCCTCCCTGGGGCATAGGTGTGTGTGTGTGTGTGTGTGTGTGTTCAAATGTTTGTAAAGTCTATGGGACTTAACTACGGAGTCATCAGTCCCTTAACTTACAAACTAGTTATGAAGTACTTAGGAACTAGGACGGCAAAAATATCCATGCTCGAGGGGGGATTCGAACCCCCGACCGTAGTGGCCGTGCAGACTGTGACTGGAGCGCCTTAGTCCCCTCGGCCACCGCGGCCGGCGTTTGTGTGTGTGTGTGTGTGTGTGTGTGTGTGTGTGTGTGTGTGTGTGTCCTCAAGTTGGTTTAACCTAAATTAAGTAGTTTGTAAGCTACGGACTGATGACCACGCAGTTTGGTCCGATAGATTTACAAACATTTTTGAGGATTCGTACCTCTGACGAAGGATGCCGCGCGATTCGCAACATGGCGCTCCAGACCGCTCGGCTGCTCCCGCGCGGAAGGCTTCAACTGACATATATGCTCGCAGAGATAATACCATCTTCCTTTATTCTAACTTCCTTGATATTGGTCTATTTCTTTGTGTTTGGCATTCGTGCGAATCAAGGAAATCGAGTGATTGTCAAAGAATGGACGCAAAAGAATTTTGTGTGGTGATTAAACATTACTGTATGAACGCCTCAGGAGACTAGAGAAAGGCTTGATAAATATTATGGTGGCTCTGCACCTCGATTACAACAGTTTACATGTGGTTTTCAATATTTTCGGAGTGACCATATGGGACGCTGAACATTCTAGACGCCCTGTGGAGGTTACGACTCCAAAAATCATTGATAAAATCAATAATATATGGTGATGGATGACAGAAGAGTTAACGTGCGTGAGATTGCTAGTGTTGTGGGCATCTCGAATGAACGGGTACCCTATATTTTGCATATATATTTGGACATGAGAAAGTTTTTCGCAAAATGGGTGCGGCGATTGCTGAGACTTGAGCAAAAACAGAATCGTGTGAAGTGTTGTAAAGAAGGTTTGCAGCTGTTCAGGAAGAATCCGCAGGACTTTAAACGCCGTTTCGTCACTGTGGATGAAACATGGATACGTTACTATACTCCTGAAACCAAAGAACAATCTAAACAATGGGTGACCAAGGGAGAGTCTCCACAAAAAGGTCTTTTGGGATTCGCAAGGGATAGTCCTCATCGACTACCTGGAACAGGGTACAACTATTATAGGTGCATATTATTCATCGTTATTGGACCGTTTCAAAACCGAGCTGCAAGAAAAACGCCGCCGGGGATTGGCCCACAAAAAAGTCTTTTTCCATCACGACAATGAACCAGCACACACTTCAGCAGTTGTGGTCGCAAAATTATTGGAAATAAGATTCCAACACGTTTCAATCGCCCCTATTCCCCAGACTTGGCTGGAGGGACGAAGATTTCATTCAAGCGAGGACGAGATTGCAGGCTTTGATTATTCGTATTATTTGGAAGAAAAAAAAAAAAAAAAAAAAAAAAATAAGAACGCCTTGGACGAAGTGTATAAATATAAAAGACTATGCCGAAAAATAAAAATGGTTTTCCCCAAACACGTTAGTAATTTTTATTTTTGCACCGACTTTTCAAACTCTCCTCGTATATGAGGTGTTTGTTCCACTGGACATGTCGATTTGTCATCTTGCAGCTATTATCAATGTACGTACTGGTCTTTTTCTCCAGTGGAGTCGACGTCAGCGCGACTGTTCTGGTCATTAGTCTGTAGACTTACAAACAACTTAATCTCTCTTCACACACACACACACAGCGCCTGAAGGAGCACTAACGTTCGGCGGGAGCGGCCGTCCAGTCTGTAGCATGATGTTTGAGTCCACACGGCTAGTCCGGATTCGAATCCCGGCTGGGCACAAATTTTCAACTTTCCCCATTTATTTTAATGCCCTCTGACAGCTTTTATGGTAAAGAGATTTTTACCAAGTGGCTGAACAGCTCCAAATGGGGTCTTCCGGCCAGTATGCCACCGTCATTCATTTCATAGATTGAAAATTTAAAGAAAGGATGAAATAAAGTCGTTCTCATACAGGACGTGCATGCAAACGTGGAAGTGAAAGAGGATGCGAAGTTCCGCGTTGTTGAGGGGAGAGAGAGAGAGAGAGAGAGAGAGAGAGAGAGAGAGAGAGAGAGAGAGAGAGAGAGAGAGCGCTAGAAACAACGTGTGGCACTTACTCGCCATGACTGCGATCGCAAACCAGGGAGAGGGGAGGTGACAGTCGACATGCAGCGGCACCGATGTGACCTCCAGATCTCTACCAAGTTACCGAATAGTTGTAAACAACGCGGGTGTTGAGTGGTAGGTACGCGCACCGTAGTAGCGTGATCCCATCCGACCGCGGCGGGCTCCAACCGCGATTCCAGGCAGCAGGGGACGAGCACGAGCAATACAATAATAATATTTACCAATGTCTATTCTACACTTCCCCAATATTAACCCTATAAACATCAAGCACGGTCAAAATTGCCTGTATTTTCTCTTTTATTAAAAAAAAAACTCATAAATATCCTTCTTTGTTTATGGGCCGTTTCCTATTTGTCTCTCACCTTATCAAGTACTACACTGTACATGGTTACAATTTCAAAAACTGCAAATAAAATATAGAAATTTTATGAGCAAGGGCACATTTTGCTCTGGGTTGGTACTCCATGCAACTATAATTCTTACTGTCTTCTCAAAAAACAGCAAGCTAGGGCAAAAATGTTATTGTAAAATCAGTGTCCGTTACCTTTCAGTATCTCCCAGCTATTTACAATCGTAACAAACCTAGTAACAGCTGAAATTATTGTAAACAGTAGTGTATATAAACAAAATTTAACAAGACTGAGAAACTAACCTTTTCGGTCCTATAACTGCAGATAATCCAAGATGGCAATACTGCAATAATGATAATACAATGTACATATCTATGACAGACAACAGCAGATGGAAAAGAAAAAAAATGCATTTTACAAGATTTACAGCTCATTGTAATATTGGCAAAATTTGCCTTTCGTTGGTGCTCCGTGTAACCTAAAGCACCTCGATGCTGCTAGGGTTCAATATCCTGTAAGTAATAACATCACGATCATTAAAGCTCTCTCGTCTTCCAATGTTACTCAAAGAACGAACACGGAGAATAGCTACAGTAAGCCATCCACTACCTGCTTGAGCAGTTTCTTTCTTCTCTATACTAAAATTCAAACTAGCTCTCACAAAACACAGAAGGTCTATCAAGTACAGCCTTTTAACATAGTCCTTTAGTTTTAACAATAATCTTAGTAGAACCTCCGGCGTGAACGGCCGCCCAGTCCGTAGCACGCCGCCTTAGCCCATGCTTCCATTCCGCGCGGCGAATGACATATATACAGGGTGTCCCACTCAACTCTTTCACCCCAGATGTCTCTGAAACTACAAGAGATATTGAAAAACGACCTTCACGGTCATGAACGTACGGCAGGGGTTTATGAAAGTAGGTAATATGAGACAGTCTAAAACTTGAAGAAATATTTTCAACACAAACTTATCTTTTTTAAATGGATATTCCACACTATTTCTTAAGCAATCAATAGAATGAAAAATCACAAAAAGAATGACGTTGGTTGCATCGCAATCCGCCAATTACATCCGGAGAAACTGCAAAGCGAAGCTGACTTTTGAAACACATGAGGCGCGCCATTCTTTTTGTGATTTTTCATTCTATTGATTGCTTAAGAAATAGTATGGGATATCTATTTAAAAAAGATAAGTTTGTGTTGAAAATATTTCTTTAAGTTTTAGACTGTCTCATAGTACCTACTTTCATAAGCCCATGCCGTAAGTTCATGACCGTGAAAGTCGTTTTTCAATTCCTACCGTAGTTACAGAGAGATCTGGGGTGAAACAGTTGAGTGGGACACCCTGTATTTTATGATGAGTATCGTGTGGCTCGAAAGCACAGTGGTAGAGTACCAGATTATGAATCCAAAGGTCCCGAGTTCGATCCCCGCCAAATGCTATGGTTTCATCTGCCACTTTTTACTTCCTTCACATGTGGCAATGCTGTTGATGTCACAAATGTGGAGTAGCACCGTGGTTCGGACTCCACTTTAAACGTAGGTCTGCCGGCCGCAGTGGCCAAGCGGTCTACGGCGCGCCAATCACAGTCTGCACGGCCGCTACGATCGTGTGTTCGAATCCCCCCTCGGACATGGATGTTTGTGTCGTCTTTAGTATAAGGTAGTTCATAAGTTTAGGGACTGATGACCCCGCAGTTAAGTCTCTTAAGCTTAACAAACATTTGAACATTTTTTGAAAAGTAAGGTCTCTCTATAAGTGGCTAGGTAAGGTCGGAGGAACGCAACGGCATACCACTTTCAAACAGGACCATACCTAGTAAAGCAGTGTGGTGTTCAAACCTGTCTTAAGATTGTTGACTACATCACCTGTTTATGATGAGCAGCATCAAAACAAATCTCTGTTTTCGGGTCTTGCTTTTCAGTTCTCTTTTTTTAATTTCTACCTCCACTGTCCTCACCTGTATTTTCGTTTCCTCTGGGCAAAATGAGATTTACGGCTGCCTACTTATACAATCATTGGTATTCCTCAATTACAAAGAACATCACACAGTGTTTTTGTGGATGGGTATCTGATGATTAATGTGTGTAGTATTTTGATTAATGGAAAAGGCACAATAGTTTTAATAGAGGGGCAAAAAAATTCTTTTTCAAACATTAGTATATCAAAATACACCTCCCTTTATTTATGCATGACTTCCTAAGTGTAGTAACCTCCAAAAGGCAACTGCAGTACAAGAGATGCAGAAACACATGGATGTTTGACATAAATATTTATTATATATTATGTGGCGTCTGTTCTTTCGGACATGTCCAAAAGAACAGACGCCACACATATATAACTTACATAAATGCCGATGGCGGGCAATGATCCTTTCTTCAGCGTGGAGGCAGTCCTAGGCCCTTACTCTTACGGGAATTAGTTTATAATAACTACGAGTTTGAGTTCTAGTGGACAGGGGTAAAGTTGAGAATTAGTATCTGATGGGACGTGTACTTGAGTAATTCCTATCACGTGTGGTGATCGCTGTGTCGCCAGTGGTGTAGAGGTCATCGCAACTGCCTAGAAAGCAGGAGACCCGCGTTCGAGTTCCGGCTAGGAGCACATTTTCAACTTTACCCATTCGCAGTTAATGTCACACATTCCGTGAATATAATTAAATATTTATGTAAACAAATGCACTTCATAAAGGAAATAAATTATCGAAGCGCGGTTTGCTCAAGATTAATACATATGTACTTGCGCAGTTTTTCCATTAGTGGATAAAGGTTAAATGACGTCTGTCTCTACAAATTAAAATAAATTCACTTAATCAGTGGTATGGTAGGCTAGCCTTCAATTTCACTACGAAATATTACGAGCATTCCTCCATTCACTAATACCTTACATATTCGTAAAAATAGTCTGGTAAATGCAGTAAAAATGTTTGTTAAGCTTAAGGGACTTAACTACGGGGTCATCAGTCCCTAAACTTACAAACTACTTATGAACTACCTACAACTGAGGACGGAACAAATATCCATGCCCGAGGGGGGATTCGAACCCCCGACCGTACGCGGCCGGCGTAAATGCAGTAACTGAGGACAGTATGCACAGCAGGCCTATTGCACTCGCCAAATTCGTGTCGAGACCGATGTAGCCCGTTCATATGAATCCGAGGTGTTTGTTCATAGATATGTAGAACTAATCTACAAGCACAGAAATGTCGATGGTATGTCATCGCGCCTTAATACACAGCCCACACAAGAAAGGGTCTAACCTAACCTCTGCCTCCGTCTCATTCTCCTCCATCCCGCCAACAAATGACAAACGACATGGGACTCAGTGTGACCAAGTTGTAGGTTGATGTTATCGTGCCTGACGGCTCGCAGCACTGTTGCCAGCTTTTAACTGCGAAGCGTAAACGGCTGCAGGCGAAAACAACAGCTCTGTGACAACACTGACGCGTTGGCACGGAGACATTTACAAAATCGCGTTAGGCTATTTTGTAACTTAGCCGATTGCTTTATACCTTTCCAATCGTCGAAGACCCAACAAACTATCCGCGCTATAATGTTCATTGTAGTTATTTGTGATTTTCATGTTGTGCAGATACTATTACATCTAGTAACTGTCTTTTCTCTCCCACTCTTCTCAGCATTTCTTCATTTTTTTTTTACTCTGTCCGTCGAACTTATTCTTTGCATCCTCCGTCATGTGCACATCTCAAAAGCCTCCAGACTCACTGTCTTCCTTCCTCAAAGTCCATGTTTCAGCAGCATACAAAACATTTTATGAGTCTTTTCCTCAGTTCTCTGTCCACACTGATGCAGAAAATTCTCCTTTTCTTATAAAATGCCTCTCTTACCATTGCTTTCCTTGTTTTAATTTCTGTTCTGTATCTCCAGTCGGTGTCTATATTGCTTCCAGGATACTTAAAATTTTACAACTGTTTGAACATTACCACATTCAGCATAATTTTTATTTCTTTATTTCCTCCAGCTTCCGAAAGTATTGTTATCTTTGTGTTAATTTTAATTCCATAATTTTTGGCGTTAGCTTCAATGGTGTCCACTATCGCCTGTAATTTTTTCCCTTGGGCCTAGGAGGACCATGTCAGCAGCAAATCTCAAACAGCCTACTCTTCTTCCTCCAATTTCTACTCCTTTGTCTATCTAATGAGCATTGGTCAATCATATTTTTTAAGTAGAGGTTGAAAAGAGTAGGCGATAGACAGCATCCTTGCCTTACTCCTTTCCCTAGTCCGATCCAGTTTGTACGTTCTCCTCTCACTTTAACCGAGTCTTTTTGAGTCAGATATAATGAGTTTACAAGTCTCAGCGTTTTCAGTCCACTCCTTTCCCTCAATGTAGTCGCCAGCTTGTCCCAAGCGACATTGACAAATGCCTTTTCTAGATCGATGAAGCACATATATTAAGAAAGAATAACTGATAAAAACAGTTTTAGAAGGTTATGTAGAAGGCAAAAGGAAGCGAGGAAGGAGATTTCAGAAACTGGATGATTTGATGAAAAGTACAACCAGGGCCGTATTTAGGTAGGTGCAACATGTGCAGCTGCACAGGGCGGCAAAATTGAAATCATCATTATTCAGAGTTTGGATTACAGCAATAAATTTTAAAATTCCGGTTGTTGTGATGATAGCAGTGGCGTATCTAGAAGGTGTTCTCTCTCTCTCTCTCTCTCTCTCTCTCTCTCTCTCTCTCTCTCTCTCTCTCTCTCTATTTTTTTTCAGTAATCAGTTTTAATCCCAGATTCCGGGAGGGACGGGGACGGGAAAGTGTGAAATAAATTACTGCACAGGGGCGGCCCTGGGTACAACATACAGCGCCGTTAAAAAGGAAGCAATGGGTCACAAAAGTGGAGAGGCAAAGGACCTGATAATATAGCAGAAAACGGACGATGCCAGGTTCTATTATTCATTAATGCTCACAGTTCTTCCCCTTCCAAGCAGCCACGATGCTTTCACTACAAAAATAAAAAAAGGTCTGCATGTGAAGTAGGTACTAATCTCCCATATCACTGGTGCACGTTCGGATGCACTTTCACACTTGTCAAGCTTGATATTGCCCTGCACGGCGTTTTACATGCTCTGACGTCGCGAAGGTGTCACGTAGCACCCTGAAGGTCTGGCAGGGCTGATAGACGAGTAGTTCGAACAGCAAACGCGCATTGTCTCAAGATAAATGAAGCGCTATGGGGAGTTTGAGAGCAGAGTGTACGTACCAAATTTTTAGGTCCAACACCTTTGAAGTAATTCGGGGATGTTGCGGTACAAAAATGGATATATGCAAACGGTAAAGATGCTTTAAAAATCTGAACCTCTAAGAATTGCAGCTTTTCTCAAAGACAACTGTGGGTTAACTGCTTACGAGTAAATAAATATTGTGTCTGTGTTAGGTGTTCATACTTTTTGTCCGCCTTCCGTAAATTAGTGGCAGGCGACGGAGGAAGTTCGGCTCTCATATTTTTACGCAATCTGATGACGTGCCACAAAGGCGAAATGCGTTATTACGAGAGTGAGTTAGTCGCAAACTGAGGTAGACACGCCAGTACTGCGCGCTGTGTAGGGGTATTTCTCTACCACTAGGACACACCCGTCTTGTGGGTTGCAGCAGTTTAAGGAACCAAATAAATTTACAGCTCAACAGTGTCACTTATAGGATGCAAACGCTGCCACAAAAAATCCAAGCTCCAAGCTTTTAAAGCCTTCTCGAACGATGGGATCAGTGTTCAAATTTAGAGGTGGAATCAGCTGAAAAGTAAAGCAATTTTCAGAGTTGTAAACGCAGTACTGGCGTGCCTACCTAGTTTGCAACTTATCTACTGACTCGTCCTCGTATAACCACTACATTAAATTTATGCAGCTGCGCACTATTTTTTTTTAATTAAACAAATATTCTAAAGTGGTTGCTGAACCTGTCGGTCAACAATGGCATGGAATCATTTGCTCAGCCCTGATCATAAATTAATGAGCCTTATCAGGGTACAGGTCCATTGAAGCTAATTACACATGTCTGGATATTAATGACGAAGAAATCAAAATATGAAGCAAGATTAGCTGCATAAGACTGATGAAGCATCCGCCAACGTTTCTACTGTATATAGGCGCATAAATGTATAATAAAAAGACCTAGAATACTTTCTTCTGGTGGTAGAAACTTAAATTGCTCCTGCGCCTGGTCAAGGGGGAGAATAATACGAAAGCGAATAAAATGTCAATTGTGTTCCACTTCTGCTTTTCTATCAAACATGATTAGGGGATAGAAAAGTCGCAGAAATAATGTGGGACAAACAGGTGCAAAAATACTTGCATTAACGGAATAGTATGTTCAGGCAAGTGCAAAAAAAGACACGTTCTTTAGGAAAACTACATTGCAAGACTAGTTGCAGCTTGGATCAAGATATGATGTAACTATCCATACGCTTCTGTCCTCCGCTACTGAAACAATTTTCAGCATGGAACAGACTGAAAACAACACACACTGGCTGATAAGCTGTCGACAGCTGAGGGGCACGTTGCAATTTACAGAGGGAGAAATTAACTGAACTGGACGTGCTCTACGCCGCTCTACAAATCAATTATGCAAGTAGCCACCTGTCATTGCAAAAACTACTCTACACATAAACCATTGAATAAACTGTCGTCGCTCTTTGTGTGATAGCAGCATCGCATTACTTACAATCCAATTAAATTATTGAAGTTGTCTTTTTCTGTTTTAATGCTTTTGGATGGTACTGTATCTTTAAAAGCACTGCTTTATTACCAACAAATCAGTTGATTTCTTTTCCGTAGAAAACAACACGGCGAAGTAAACAAGATAAATACAGAGAAATATACATCCGTTGAGCACATTATGTGTCACTAATTATCTCACATATCAGAAACTCTTTTTTCAGACAATTGTGGCGATGTATTGGGTACCTGATAACTCCAAACACGCGAGAACTTTCACTGTGACGAACTGATAATCTTAACACATTACGTAATATGGCAATTACTTGTTTTAGACGTGAGAAGGTGCTCCGGAAGACACAAAGAATGAAATAAAATCCGACTCAATAGGTATTACACAGGCATCTCGTTGTTTCTGGTCGTATTACGTATGTAAGAGGTTCATGGTTCGTTTTACAGAGACTACAGATTTTTCTGTGGTAGAAACGGCACGATCGAAATCCACGCAGCCTCGAGAGGCCAATTAGTAAGTAGCTTGATAATGATTAATAAACAAAAAGAGAAATCGATACACAAATCGCTAAAGACAAGCCAAAAGAAGAGGTTTTCTACAGATATCACCGAAATACAAAGATCGCAATTTTATTGGTTGTTCAGAGTGTTTCTTCGTTGTACTGTTAAATGATGACATAGCCATCTATGAAAAGCGATAATCTGACAAAAATTATTCTGCTACATAATGCATGTGGTAATAACCAAAGTAGTTCATATGTTCGCATGTCTATGGTACTTAACTACTACGGTTGTAAGTCATTAGGCTCACAAACAGTTTAATTTATACTAAGGACACCACATACACCCATGCCCTGGGGGAGGACTCTAACCTCCGACGGGGAGCAAGCGCGCGCTCCGCAGCAAGACGCCTTATACCTAACGACCATCCGACCACGGCGGTCGAAGCATCACAGGTTTCTTGGGTGCTGGGCATAACTGCACATAAGGGCTTGCGTGGGTCGCACATTACGTCCTAAGACCCACAGGCTGCCCGTCAAATTATCTTCATCTAGTCTTAGCCCCATGCTTCTAAGGACGAATAACTGTAAATTCGGCGAATATTTGTGTGCAATTGTTCTTCAGTAGTTTCTCTTAACTGAGACAAGGTAAAGCTGACCACAATCCGAAGGTTGGTTTGGCCACCGCATTGTTTGACTAGGTATTGTCCTATTGTAGGTGGTAAACTTTCGCTTCCATTCGACCATTCAACTGGTTTACCCCAGCCGGTTGAAGGAGGCGTATTGTTTAACGTGTAATTCGAACCATGGCGCAAATCGGTAGTGTTAACTTTAAGAAATAGCTGCGAGTGGTGAAAGAAACAAGCGACAAAAATTAACCTTAGGTCCAACTGAGGAGTGAACGACAGTTCTTGGGATTTGTAGTCTTAGATTTATCAACTTTGACACTGAGTTACTGTAAGATATCTATGGTTGATGGCATTTTCATTGTGGGGCACCACAAGGATGATTTTAAAAAATCTCTGAAAGTCATTCAAAAGAACTTAGTCATTATGTTTATTAATTGCGACGACGAGAAAAAATTTAATCACCACGGTGGAAAAGAATACGTCTGATTAATTTCATGGCGGTAACTGAAATTAGTACGTGTGCAGTAAACGTAATTTTGGCGTGAACAGACGCTAACAGAACATGAATATTATCATCTTACAGTGTTCACGACGTGTTAAGCGGATATAGTCTTACACGTCTTTGATGCACGGACGCGCATATGTTAAAGAGACTAAAATCATTACGCGCAGTGATCTGATAAATAGAAGTCCTTCCTACAATCATGTTAATATATCAGGACTCAAAGACTTGTCAAACACAAACAAATAAGTAAGCTAAATACATGAAAAAGGTTAATGATACATCTGAGGTAAATGTATTCACTCCCCGGCAGGTGAAAATTCTTACTAGTTTTTACATCTGTACTTCGCAAGGCAACTATAATGCATTCCCCCATTTTTTTCGTGTTCCCATTCGTGAATGGTGTTTTGTACGGATAATCCTCCAAATGAGTTCAGCACACGCTAATTTTATCGCCTCAGACAGTATGGGATATTCCATCTCAAATCCGGCTAGAAGTAATAAAACTGATCTCATATTCTTTTAAATTATTAATGTTTTCAACGTGCATCAATTATTGTGGAAGAAACCACCTTACATAACGTTATTCTGAAAAGTTCACTCGTTTCCTAATAAAAATTCGGTAAAGTTTGCGTTACTTTCCGAACATGGAAATACTGTCCGCCGTGTAACTCAAGAACCAGTCATTGTATACACACACACACACACACACACACACACACACACACACACACACACACACACACACACACACACACAGCGCCTAGAACCGTACGGCCATTCCCACGCGGCGAACGATGGTTCATTTTGAAGCAATGACTGTTGCTGATGGAATGAATAACAACAATAACATAATAATACAGTTGTTAAAAATCTTTCACTCATTCTTTAAGCATATCACCATTTTTGTAAAAATATTAAACTTTCGTAGCCTTGATCCTATTTTTATTACACGTAAGTTTTATGGAACCCCTTGTGTCGGTATGGGGAAAAAGTCAGTGAATGAAAGAAAAATATCTGGGTTTGTACTGTAGTTGCTTGTGACGGACTACTGTGAAACATAAATAGCAAGCTATTAAGAACGGGCGCGCAAGACTTATGGGTTTTGCGTATGTTTCTATTTTTATTTTTTCTGCTGATCCCCTTGAATATACAATAAAAATATTTAAAATGATTTCCAGTCCATGGAGTACAGCAATTAGTGAGAATAAATATTTTTTCAGTAAAAAACCGTCTTGATTGCAGATTATTTTATTCTTACTTAATGAAGCGTTGCGCCCTTTGGCAGGGCATCCTCAGATTATCTGCATAACAGAATTTACACAAAATTACAAGGCGGAATTACGAAACTGGGATAATGGGACATGGGCTTATTTTGTGCTAAGAAGACAATATAAATGGTAAACAAATCTTACAATGCGGTGTTTCTATATTTTGGAATTGTAGGTTTCCTTGTAGCCCTACAAACGATCGGATAACAACGAATTAGAGTTGGAACATACTCGGTAAAGATGTGAGAAGCATAACACCGATTTTTAATATTACGTTAATAGAAGCGTAGGTCCCCGATGACACAAGATAAGCCCATGTTTACTTGCGCTCACGGGCGGTGGGCGGGCATAGTGTGCTGCTTCCCGCTTGTACAGACTAAGTACGAGAGTGTGGGTAGGGAGTGACATAGGAAGCCGGTGTATACGACGAGACGGATGGAATCAAGCTATTTGAATAAAAATTTAACGAAACGGAGGTTATTAAGCAGGACAGAAGTTAATACTTTATGTTGGCACTTATAAATAAAACACCACGGAGAGCGTATTGTAGGCTTTGTTTACCATTTATATTGTCTTCTTAGCACAAAATAAGCCCATGTCCCATTATCCCCGTTTTGTAATTCCGCCTTGTAATTTTGTGTAAATTCTGTTATGCAGATAATCTGAGGATGCCCTGCTAAAGGGCGAAACGCGTCATTAATTAAAGAATAAAACTATCTGCAGTCAAGTCGGTTTTTTACTGAAGGAATACAAAAATATTTTGAAACTAAATGCCCAACAAAATAGCATAATTTTTATTGCGTTAATTTTTTTCATAAAAATATGAAGGCTAATGAAAATTACATCCCTCGTAAACAGCAGCTCTATCTCTACCCTCTTACCCTGATTCTGAAATTTATTTGAGAACTGTACTTTAAATAGTTTTTGAGCTACGAGTCTCGGAAACACGTGATTTTTATTATATTACAGTAACTTTGTCTATTACAAAATACAGGAAGTTTTTACATTTTTTAAATCACAGATTCAACTTTTGAAGTTATTAAATGTTTACTTAAATGAAAGAAACGTAGCTCGTTTGTGCGATATAATGTGCATCTGCCACTGGAATTGGATGTAAACATGACCACGATTAAAAATGTATATTGCAACACTGTTTCCAGAAGGAAATTGAGATCAGTTATTATGCTTCAAATTTTGAGACGGTGGCTTGGGGTATTAGCAGATCTAAACAAGTCGCGAAAACATTAATCCATCGCGGCCAAGACTGAGATAAATAAAAATATATTATCACGAATCTCGCGTCTGTTTAAAAGTCGTGACGACAGGCGCTGCTATTCATAATATATTACTTGCTTTAGTACATCCATACCTCGAAAAGCTCAAGATATTCGAAAAATTTACGATAACGCAAACGTTTATAGAAGCATAGTTCCGTAAGAAATGAGAACCTTTTTGCTTGATGTCACACTTTGTTGATCCTCCCCCCCCCCCTTAACATGTGACGTAATTTATGGGAGAACCCCCTTAGTTCTGATTATTTCATCAATTACTCAAATCCCCTCCTCCCACCCCCAAAAGAAAAGATGTGTTTTTACTCGAGTGGTGCTACTGCTGCAAAGTACTAACGAAATGTTCAAAACATGGCGAAGTTTCGGCTCTTTATCTAAATATCAAGTTTCAAGTTAATGACCTCCACACATCGACTATTTCAGTGTGAAGTACTCATAAAAACTCTAAGACATAAAAATTAGTTTTTATTTTTCAGACAAAAGTAAGAAATGTATTGTTTATATTGATTGGGTCGTATCCAACACTAGGAAAAATTGGTAGATCTTAAAATGCCAGTCATATCAGGGAGTGCATGGCTGGAATCTATCTTCAATCATCAGTTGCACCCACAATCAAACGGTGGAATGAAAAATTGTGGCATACAATGGCAATTAAATAATCTTATTCTCAAGTACACGTTCGTTGTTCCTAGGCATGTAAATCAACAATTATATTCTATGCTTAACTGACTTTATCCCTCACCTTAAGATTCCATTTGCACCTATGTCATAGGTGCAACAGACGCCTTCGTTGAATGATCAGAGAAATTGGGTAGTTTTGAAGGCACTAGTTTCTATTCAAGTAGGAAAGCGCCTTCCCTATCACCCCACGAAACGGGTGTCCCGAATGTAATGTACACAGAGCTCAACTTTCAGCTGTGCGACCGCTATCCAGACATCCGTTTCCAGGCGCACTGTCCGCATAGAGCGGCCACGAGCAAACATCTTGTACCAGAACGCAAGTACCGCGCATGTCCTCACTTCCTTGAACTCGAGTTCTACTCGGCGAAGCTGAATCCTCAAGGCTTCGCGATCTCTGTTTGCAAAGCAATCAAGCCTCGCTGGAGGCCAGCAAAGAGCGCGCGTGCAAGACTCCATCTCGGGGGCTGTTCTTCCTGTTTCTAGCAACTATTCTGGATACACCAGTGATATCCGTAACTGACATTCCGTTGAGCTTAAGCACAGAATGTGCTAGAAGTTAATCTGTACGGCGAAGATGTTTTTATTTTTAGAGAAAAGGAGGGGGGCACTTTTACCTTCGCTCTTGTCGTAAATATTACGATAAATGAGAACGATGAGTTTATTTAGCACTGTTCGTATTTACTGCTCCGAGTATACGTCGTCGCCCAAAGCTTTTAATTCAAAATAAACCCGGAGATCGAAGGCCAATGCTGAAACTGGGTAGCGAAGTCTTTAGACAGAGTTCAGACGCAGTGCGATCGGGAATGAAGAGCGGACTAAAAAAATATCGTCAGAAATGTTTTACTTCTGACGTCAGAGACAACAAATACAGCTCGGAGAAAACCGCAGCGTTTACAGAAACGTAAGTAGATAAAGTGAGCAGCTGTTGTCTGGTAGTCGATATTTCAAACAAGTAATCAAACAGTATATGCATTCAGAATTGTATTTAAAACCAACATTGTACTAAACACAGAAGCTGAATGTTTCTACACACAGCAGTTTTATAACAGCTGTCATCAGAGTTGGGAGATTTTGAAATTGCAATGCTTGTAATCGAAGTAGATCCGCCCAAACGATATATATCGAACGTGCAACTCTAAATCAATTAAGCGATTATTGATGCCAGACTTATGAAGTGTGTTTTTGGTGTAGTCGCGGGAACTATTTTATTGGATTCTGTTTTCGTGACTGTTGAGTGACAAAAGATTTTTTTTCTTACGATTTACAATACTTTTCAGTCAAAGCTACGCAACGAAAATAATAATAATAAAACTGTCATAACCATGTAGTGACAGGTTCTCAATGTACTTTTCTGAAGATGTTTAGCTATTTATTATGCAATGAAAGTCGTACTATAAGTTTTATTTCTTTACAAATAATGAAGTTATTTTTAGATATATGTAGTGTAAGTTTATCCAATGCTTTTTCCAAATTACGTTACAATGTTTATAATCAGAAACATTCAACAATTTTCTACGAAAATGTCACTATTTCCGAATATGTTGCTACTTAGATACGTACTGTCAGAGCTTCAATTGACATCAGTGACAGTTGGAGCAATGACATTTACTCTGAAATTCGTCAAAATCACTAAGTTATTTACTATGAATGTTTCAAGATTCAGCTATAAAATATTCATGTCAACGCAGATTTACATAACCACTCGTCAAAATCATTTGTTTCGCGCGACAATGCCCACGTAATCGATTTAGAGCTGACCGTTCGATATATATCGCATGAGACAGATCTACTTCGATAGCAAGCCGCCTTGGTAGGGGTGATTCTATTTACACTTCGGTAAAATCAGACGTGACGTCATTATGACGTATCCACACTATCGACGTCCAGAAGAGCGGCGCATCGACTTTTGCGATCGTTCGAGACGCTGGTTTTGGGTGGGACAACATGCTTAATTTGACATTCTTTCTGAACTGCATACTTTTTTCCTTCGTAGTTTAGTGACAAAACTAGGCCTTACGTAATATTGGTATCATGTTTTGGATAGCACTGACGGAAATTTCAGTAAATGTAAATTGAAAATTATGTCAGAAATAACGCAGACCGAACCTTAAGAGAACGATAACTTCACACATTTCCAAAGAAAAGAACTAGCATGTTGCAGCAACTTGGCGGTAGATGAGTATCCAGTTTTACGAAATGTTTTACCTGATGTTCGCAGAGCCTCTGTAATAAATGACTGTATTAATATCCAGCTCATTTGATTTATAGTTTCGGCAAAAACATACATATACCTACGGCGACTATATGTTGTTTTTGTATGTCGCATATTTTGACATGTCCAAGTACACTTTGTCGCTTCATAGCCTGGTAACAGTATTTTGTCCTCTTAGTTTAACGTAGAGTCAGTACTACAATGCAACTCGGTACCATTTTTCACTTAGAGAAAAAGTTTCCATTAGTTTTAAAGACAACCTTCACAAATGGGCCACGATGACATCATCAGATTTGGCTGAATAACGTTTCAGAGCTCACAGTGTAGGTCCTTTTTCGGAAAGTTTATAGCTTCTTACTTTCAAAAAAAGAAAGCAAAGTTATAGCTTCCGAAACTGTAATGAATATACCATTACCAACTGAAGATATTATCAGCTACGCATTTAATTCGTCTGCTACAATTGCAACCGCAGTTTTGCGTCTAGAACTACCACAAAAGTCGATTATGGCTCCAGTCGTCTTCGATAGTGTGGATACGTTATAATGACGTCATGTCTGATTTTACCGAAGTGTAAATAGAATCACCCTCTTGGAAGTTACCGAAGACTTTTTATTTTATGGACGATGGAAGTGGGAGAAGGGAAAACATCAAGTCAAGTATTCGCATATGCTTCCCCATCGCCCACCGCAATTAATTTCGCATCTGAATGGGGGATTCTCAATTAAATGTCTTATTACTTCATTCCAAATGACACAGTAAAGATTTCCAATTTCATTTTTAGGAGTACGGAATAAACGATTAGATTTAAGTCATGCAAACTAATATAACCCAACACTGTTCCTGCACTTTAAAATAACAGGTACTGTACGGCACTGGCCTTTACTAGTCTTGCGTTTATCGCGAATCTTTGGTCCAGCACTAAGCCGCTAGCGACTGGGGAAAAAGCGCAGTGACTCCCGTTTATAAGAAACGAAAAACAACGGACGCGCCTGATTACCGTCTAAGCATCGCGTTCTTTTTCTTCTTTAGGTCAAAGATTGTGATTTTCAAATCGTTTACGCGTCCGTTCCACAGCATACAGTAACAAGACTGACGCTACCCTATGCAGAATCGTTGGTATCACAAAAGCAGTCGCCGCCATATTACTACCATAATGGGCTTGTAAACTACTAGTATGTTAAAGATGTAATAGTCTTAAGAAATAGGACGAAAGTGATAAAAGTACACCATCGTGATAGTGATGACGTCCATGAGAACTATTTTCAATGGTGTTACAGCTTTTATTGATCGGTCTCCAGTTTGAATCAACTTCGCCATGTGCTAGAATAGTATAATCGCTATAAAAGTGCTTCTGTTGACAGAGCTGGCTGTTTGTTATTGATAACGAGTGTCCGTATTCATTAGTCTTCTTACGAAAACTACAGTCTGCTTTAAAAGTGGCCGTATGTATCTTAATGTTCATCTTATAACACGATTCTACAATTTGCGTGATAAATTAAGATAGTATGCAAATATTAGCTCATATTCAGAACCTGTTTAAACCACTGCGAAAAGATTAAAACGTCATTTTAGTTCAGAATTTTTCTAAGTAACAAACACAAAGATTTGGCGTTTGTGTAGGTAAGATGGCGGCGTCAGGCTTCACTAAATCCAGCGACTTTACCAGTCTGCTTGACGTATGTCTGTGGTCCGTCCTCTTTCCTCAAAATAATCCCTCTGCTTTTGCACATTCATTTATTACCATTCCACCATGAGCAGCGAATTATGTAAGTGGAAGTGGATGTTGATGTTTTCCCCTATTTGGAATAAATATACTTTACCTTACATTTCTTAATGTCTTGTTATTGTAAGTCAGAAATTTTCATTTCTCAATCCTAATTTTTTTAAGTTTCAGTTTTGCTGTTTCGTGACGCCTAAGAGCATTCCACGGAGTCGCCGTATTGCACGAGCCTTTTCACCATATTTGCAGATCAAATTAAAAGGTTTCCAAATAGTTTCATTTAATAAACTGTAGGAAATTATCCCCCTCTTAAATTAATTTTAAAAACCAGATGTACAAATTTCAAAGATGATGTTCAAATGTTTGTAAAGTTATGGAACCTAACTGCAGTGGTCATCAATCCCTAAACTTACAAATACTTTAACGTATCCTAAGAACAACAAACACACCCTTGCCCGAGGGAGGACTCGAACCTCCGACGACGAACAGCCGCGCGCACCACAGCAAGGCGCCTTAGTACGCACGGTTATTCCGCCGCGGCTCGAAGGTGATGATCGTCGCTGGTGAGGTCGATCTCTTGTTTTGAAGAAGTTAACAATTAAGCTAAATAAATTGTCTGGGCAAGTTCTCAGCGATTGTGGCGTTGCTCGTCCGACGGATCCCATATTTAAATTATTTTCTCTTATTTTTCAAACGTTATTACAGTTCGCTTTAGGCCTACCAACTGTAAGTTGAAACTTCCATACGGGGAGAGCATGCAAAATTATTTCAAAATAAGTTACGGCGCATTTTCATTCGTAATTTCTTATGTTAAGTTAATAAACCTTGGAGACACTGAATTTTATAATTTCGACTTGTAAAAATTTATGAATTTTTTTTATCCTGAGCAACGATAGGACGGGGAGGATTTTTTTATCTCCCCTTAATGGGTAACGCTACAAATGGAGGGCACTGGAGGGATACTGGACGAGTAATATATTTTAATATAATTTTCAAATAAGTTAGCAAACAAAAATTAAACATGAGTTTGCTGTTGAATTCTTATCTCATTTTCAGTACTTACATGGTAAATTTCCCTGAGACGGAAGAAGATTCTGTACATGTCTTACAGCGAATTTAGAAAACCACTCGCGTTAAACTCAAATTGCCTGTTATCACATGACATCTTGCGAACTACGGATGAAAGACAACAGGCAGACTACATATTTCTCAATTTCCGTAAGTCATTTCAGACGGTGCCGCACTGTAGAATGCGAACTATGGTACGAGCATATGGAATGGGCTCCTAGATATGCGAGTGGTTACAAGACTTCGTAAGTAATAGAACCCAGTACGTTGCCATTGACGGCGAATGTTCATCAGAGACGAGCGTATCTCAGAAGGGCCCCAGGGAAGTGTGATAGGACCGCTATTATTTTCTGTATGTAGAAATGATCTGACGGACAGAGTGAGTGGCAACCTGCAAATGTTTGCTGATAGTACTGTGGTGCACGGAAAAATGTCGTCATTGAATGACTGTAGTAACATGCAAGATGACTTACGCAAATTTTGTAATTTGTGTAATGGTGGCTTGGTCAGATGTAGAGAAAATTAAGGTAATGCTGATGAGTAAAAAACACAATTACATAATCACTGACTGTTCCGTCGGTTCTTGACAGAATATTTGATACATTATGAATGAAATACACAAGCTAACTGTGAGACATTTTGCAAATTTATTGGTTTACGAACCGGTTTTTGGCTTTTACGCCATCATCGGGTAAAAATTACAAGTTTAAGTATCAAAGATCTTAACTTGCTAGATATATAACTCTCAAAGTAGACTAGTATTTTGGTTTATAACTAACCTGCGGGAATTATTACAATTCAAGATGTGGTGTAAATATTTTTCAGCCAATTTCTAATGTTTTACTTTATATTTCTTAGGATAACGTCATAATCTATTATACTGTCTCGTATTTTATAAATGTCAGCAATTCACACCACAACTTTAATTGCAATATTTCCCGCATGTTAGTTATAAACCAAAACACTAGTCTCCTTTGAAAGTTTTATATCTAGCAAGTTAAGATATTTGAAGCTTAAACTTGTAATGTTTACCTGATGATGACGTAACAGCCGAAAACCGGTTCGTAAACCAATAAATTTGCAGAATATCTCACAATTATTTTGTGTATTTCATTCATAATACAATCACATAATGTTCGAATAGAGCATTAGTAGTGTGCTACTTCACACAGTTGCGTCGATTAAATAACTGGCCGTAGCGCTGCAGAGCGATATGAAATGGTACGAGCACGTAAGAAAATAAGTGTGGAAGATGGTTGGGCGACTTCGATTTATTGGGAGAATTGTACGATGAGCTGTTCGGAAAGGAAGAGGCGGACTGCTAGGTTTGTTACTGGTAGGTTCAATCAATGTGCGAGTGTTAACAGTGATGCTTCGGAAAACTTAACCGGAAATCGCTGGAGGGAACGTGACGTTCTTTTCGAGAAATGCAATTGAAAAAATTTAGAGGACCGAAATTTGAAGCTGACTGCAGAACGAATTTACTACCGCCAACTTTCGTTACCAAAAGAAAATAAGGGCCCGTACAGAGGTATATGAGCACTTCCTTTTCCTCGTTCTATATTGGAATGAAACAAAGGAAACGATTAGCAGACTAGTTTGTCTACTGGTACGCCACGCACCTTGCGATGGATTTCAAAGTATGTATGTACATGTAGAAATGTACCGTCATTCAGAACTGTGTTATTACATTTTACGGGGTAGGTCTTAGCATTCACCTCAATTTTGAGCAATCACAGAAAGCCTCTCTATTTCTCTAATTTTCTACCAAAGATGAAATTGTAAAGCAGGAGTCAATAAAAATTACGCCTGATGATGCACAACGAATGGATGGTTGGGGTTAACGAGGCAACATCCTTTCTTTAGCATTTAAACTCTGAGTTTAATTTCTTGAAAGTAATTCATCTCTGACTTTGAAGACTAAAACGTCAGCACACATTAATTATTATACTAAGAAAAAACAATCTTATTTTAACAACAGATACTACCCTTACTGGTTTCGAATCTAACGATTTATCTCCAGGTGTTTGTCTAAGTTTAATTACATAAAGAAAAGGACAATGAAATTCTCTAGAACTGACGCAAAATTTCCGGTTTTTAGTGAAATAACACGAAATCCAATCTTCTTCAATTTATCTAAAATTTGCTATTTCCTTCTAAACACAATTTAAAAATGCGAGGAAAAAGGTTTATAAATATTTGTAACTAATAAGTATTGAATGTATAAACTGCTTTTTGAATAGTTTTTTTCCTCAAAGCTAAGGTTTATGTACAATCTCATAATGACAATTGATATATCATATAATGAACAGCCACGGCATTGGGGCGCCGTGCTGCTGTGCGCGCGGCCATTCGCCGTCGGGAGTTCGAGTCCCCCTCGGAAATGGGTGTATTTGTTGTTCAAATGTTTGTAAAGATTATGGGACTTAACTACGGGGTCATCAGTCCCTAAACTTACAAACTACTTATGAACTAATTACGAACTAGGAGGACACAAATATCCATGCCCGAGGGGGGATTCGAACCCCCGACCGCAGTGGCCGTGCAGACCGTGACTGAAGCGCCTCAGTCCCCTCGGCCACCGCGGCCGGCGTGTATTTGTTGTCCTTGGGTTAGTTTACCTTAGTTTAAATAGTATGTGAGCTACTGAGTGATAAACCAGCAGTCCCGTCCGATAGATTTACAAACAATTGAATTTTTGTAATGAACAGCGATGTGACGGTAAAAACTGCACCGAAACAAAGATGATAATGAAATTGGCAAAAAACAATTTTGAGATGCACACAAATCAGAGAAAAACAGCGAATACTGCGAAACACGGATTATGGAATTAAAAGAACACTGAAACCGAAAACATGAGAGCATGAATTACAAAAAATGTAAGAGGCACAAAAGATTAAAAACGATATGGAAAATAAAAACTGAATTTGGCAACATATAGCACCAAATTTCGCAAAGAAATTACATGAAAACTGGCATAAAATCAACGCGATTGAAAAACTACGAATTTGATGATAAAGATAAAAAATAAATAAAAATAAAATACAATAAAAACAAAAATGAGGAAATATTTTTCGCTTGGAGTGGCAAAAATTGAAATAAACGCAGAATTTGCGGCAATAATATAATACCGAAATTACAAAGAAGGGATAATGAAATAGACAAGAAACGACAAAGTGACAAATAAGAATGAAACTTGCAAAACACTACAATTAAAAAACAAAGCCGCCTTGGAGTGGCCGAGCGTTGTAAGACGCCTTGGGCGTTTGCGCGCCGTCGTAGGTCCGAGTCCTACAAAGAAAGTTGTGGTCAAACATAACACCGAGTCGCGACTTTGGCGAAATATAAACAATGAAAGCCGAAAAATAGTTACAGCTAAGGAAAACGAAATAAATCTTAAAATGGCAAAAATGACTTGGACGAAAAATATCAACGATATTTGAAAAAAAAAATAATAATAGCATGGTACTGACAAATTATAACACCAACTTTGTCCATAAAATAAAACTGTTTTCCTCCATCACTAAATATGGCACAACCTGGTTGGTTTACGTTGTGACGTTATTTCCTCCAGGTTGTGGTGCCCTACAGCAAAGGAACAGCGCGACTGCTTTACTGTAACTGGATTTAACAACGAATAAAAATAGCGTTCTGGCATCTTATCAAGCTTGGCGCATTCGTGAAAATACAATGAAAGTAAAGATTCTGTGAGTATACAACCGTGCTGATTGACATGTTTCCACCTCTACGCGGCAAGCGAACAATGTTTAACGGTTTGAACGTCCCGTGCGTTTCTGAATTGCCTTGTCTACGGAGACTTGCAAGAAAACGACCGGGCATTTACTGCATCTACAGCAAGTTACACTTTTCCCGATTTTTTTTTTTTTTTTTTTTTCAGAAACAGTTTAAATTTGTCACAGAAACGATAACTAACAACCATTACCAGACGTTCGTAGGACGTAGAGAGAATTATTTTAAATGCGTCAAAACGACAGATTCATAACAAACAGGGTTCTTCCAAGTAACAAAACTGGGCAGTTCTGTGCAAGTCTAGAAGGACAAACATAGTAGGCCTATGTACAAATGCACGGAAAGAGTAAACCAGTAAGCCGTAACATTAGTTTCCGGAGCTGTAACAACTTGTATCATCATTTTGATGATAAACAAATGGAAAACATTGTGATAGATAACATTAGACACAATAAGAAAGTTTGTTGCCCGTTCTAAACACTCTTAATATAAACCATAAGCTCCATACACTAAACAAAGCAATTTCTGTCTTTACGAAAAGCGAGAAAACAGCGACGAACATATAAGGTACCCGTGAACTACTGGAAAAGACCAACAAAACAGTCCACGTCTCTCTGCTCTAGAAAACAACACGGAGAGGATGTAAAAGATGGCCAAAGAGAAAAAAGAAGTTGATGTCTCATTAGTTCACGGATTGCTTGGTAAGTTTTAGAAACGACCAATACGGCACTACATAGCATACCGTAATTTAAATCTGACATGGCGTTAGCGACTTCTGTTTTCAAATGTATTGTTATGTAATCGGTGACGTCAGAAAAATTGTTCTATTGTTTTTTTAAGTGAGCTTTTAAAGAAAATTTAGTGCAAAAAGTAGAATTTCCACACGGCAGTTCTGGCTAGTCGTGTTTTTACGAGTCTTGTAAAGTCTAACTGAACAATGCTTCTAAGCGCTTCATTCAATTTTGATGCCCAATCAGTCCCGGAAAAGACTTTACAGTTCATCTGTATTGTTTCGATTTGGTCGTATTTCCGCCAGTGACGAATTTCGTGCACATCCATAAAAACAGGTTGTTCAGAAAAGGCACTGATGCAGTACGCAAGTGAATGAAGAGGCTCGGCCTTTTACTTTACCATCTGATGAAGGCATCCTTGGGAACACTGAAGAAAGCAGTACGTTTTATTTTACGCGAACTTTTATGTATGAGAAACCCCTTTTTCCGATAGTTTCCGGGCGTCGGTTGGTGTAAGGAAAAGATAAAAATAAACTACGTTATCGCGGAAAATAAAAATACATACACAATATCACGAGAGTCGAGACTTAGGTTACTTTTATGCGTCGGGATTTTATAGTAGTTAACAGGCGAACTTCCGGACGTCAATAGTTTCGTGCCACGGTATTTCGGCGAAGAGAATTGCAAACGATCTTCAGGTGTACACTGCGGAAAGTAAACTGGGCTTTCTCGTTAAAATCGCGCCGGCGCATGCGAGCTAAAACGTTTCTGCGCACGCGCTGCTGTAGCGCATGCGCGTCTGCTGCAAACCAGGCGTTCTGTGTGCGCCTTGTGCTAAAATCTACGGCTGGGTTTGGCTACGAACTACGACTTGATCTGTAGTTTACATCACAGTTCGGTAAATCTTGGGATCTGTTCGACCTTTTGATGACCCTGTGATCTAGTGATTTTTGTGGTTACAGTCGCAACTTGGTCTTATTTATTTTCAGTGCACGGTGGACTACAGTAATAAAAGCAATAGTCACCCCGTTTACATGGGCTCCCAAAACCGAATTTCGTAAACCGTTTTTCCAATTCCGCTTTAGGTCGGTCATGTGAACACTCCAAAATCTATTCTGAAAATCAACTTCTATAAAGCGGTTTTCCATTTCCACAATCGATTTTTGTGCCCATGTAAACGCAACCGTTTTTGAAGCAGTCTTGGCTTTTCATATTTTCTTGTTAAGATTTTTCAGCACATGCGGACAAAGTGACATTTTATACTGTGGAAGAAATGTGTAAATATTAGAGTGAGCAGGAGTCTGTGTATTTAAATAAAGAAAAATAGCGATTGTGCTGACTAAATCAGGAACTGAATCGGCTGTTTTTCAGCCGCCATATTAAGTGGGCTAGGAAATCCTATTCAGGCTATACCATGTAAACAAGACAGCGAAAAACGGTTTACGAAATTCGGTTTTCGTCTTCCGGAAAAATGCATGTAAACGTAGTGAGTTAAACACAGACTGAAATATCTCCTAAGGTACATGTGGTATACAACAAAGACAGTCCTTGTCGCTGCAATTTCTTCTCTCCAAAAAAAGTATTTCGATTGTTGGTCATGTAATTCGTAAGTTCCTTCCTTGTTTCATGTAAACGTTGTCTTATTTTCAGATATTAAAATAACAACAGGAACTAAAGTACTAATTTGCAACAGGGTTGGTAAATTATCACAATCTCTCGTAAACAAATAAAATAGTCATAAGGGGTGCAGTCAAATAGTTTTGGGAGGACAACACTTTCGATTTTGCCTATTACATTCTAAGTACCAGTATAAATGTTTATATAGCTGTTCATAATGCTACTATATAAGAAAGATTATTTCAGATTTGTTCAAATAGAATTTTTGTTTGCATAGTGGTGGGATCTCACGCTAATTTCCTCAATGTTTCACGAAATTGTCAAATTTTAAGCAAAGACATAGCTTATTCTTGTGGCTAGTTTGTAGGTTTTTGCGTATCCCTTTTTGCTTTGCACTTGCGCCATGTGAATAAAATATCACATGATTGTTCGATCAACACGATACAGTACTCAACGATGCGGCGTCTCGGGAAATCTCGAACCCATTAGAGCCGGCCGCGGTGGCCGAGGGAACTGAGGCGCTCCAGTCACGGTCTGCACGACCATTACGGTCGGGGGGGTTCGAATCCCCCCTCGGGCATGGATATTTGTGCCGTCCTTAGTCTTAGTTCATAAGTAGTTTGTAAGCTTAGGGACTGATGACCCCGTAGTTAAGTCCCATAAGTTCTACAAACATTTGAACATTTGAACCCATTAGAATGCGAGTATCGACTGCGCGGTCCTAGTAAAATCATAGAAGCACGCCACCTGCGGGTGCACGACGTTTTTCTAAAGCAGGATTCCATACATTATACAACTAGAAATCTCCGTCCCGATTGAAGGGAGGCCTCAGACAGTCGTATTCACACCGATACTGAAGTCATTGTTCACAGAGCCTCTGAATTTTGAAGTATGTTCCACAGTTTACGTTTTGTTAAATTTATCGAATGTTTTCCACACACACGCAGTGATAGAGAGAATCTTACACCCACCCACCAATATCAACTCAGTACTGTGCCTATTATCACGGAAACATCATCAATATTGGCAATACAATTGTAGTCTCGAAGGCCTCCATTCTCTCCCCTTAGTGCCATGCCAGATGGCTGCACCGAAATATCGCGGCTGAAAGTTATTGACATTTGGCAGTTCGCCCAAAATTTCATGGAAAAATCTATACGTCGTAGAAGCTTTAATTTCATAAATGTTTGGATGATCCAAGAGGAAACAGAAATAAAAGAGAGGCAAAGAGAGAAAGAATAACATAGAACCAATACTGCAACAATAATGAGGCTAATTAAATAGCCCTTCGTAATGTTTTCCAAGGCAAAACAAAGGGGCATGGAACATTTTAGTGCATGAGGCACCGAACTTAGGATAAACTAGTAAACTCAGACATTTATGTAAACACGTGGAAGCTCTTTCTGCTCTTTCTTTGTATTATGACACCAGTGTATAAAATCACTACAGTAATATATTTTTAAACAGAACGCACTTGAAATAAGAAATAAGATATTCGTCATCTGCTTTTGTGAACGGAATTATACGTAACGGAAATGTTAGGCATGCCGTGAACGTTCCTTTGCATCACCTAAGAAGAGTTTAATGCTCAATT
The DNA here is from genome assembly GCA_026315105.1 of Locusta migratoria. Taxonomy (NCBI): domain Eukaryota; kingdom Metazoa; phylum Arthropoda; class Insecta; order Orthoptera; family Acrididae; genus Locusta; species Locusta migratoria. The sequence goes on along the minus strand of CM048747.1, from coordinate 320,303,489 downwards.
ACCCTGCCAAAAGTCACAAACGAAATCAGAAAATAAGCAGAAAGCTTTACATCCTTATTTATAACAATGTGAGCACGTCGAGCAATTTATTATTTGTCCGAGAGAAAATTCGAATTTTAGTGTGCAATTTCTTCCACGAAATTCTGAAATGCAGCCGCATCACATTAACTTCTTGCAACGACATTTCGGTGACAACCAGTCAGCCACTTCATACCACACAGTGACGACACATCCACTTATTTTTGTTATACGTCACGATAGCAGCGCTCCAAGCGGCTGGCGAGGTATATTTTTGAATACGATATCGGATGAGTGTGAATAGTGTCGTTTAAATTGATTTCAACATACTTTTTACAACGAAGAAGGTATGTAGTGCCATGAACATAGCTAATGACTAGCAAGTAACTCCACATTTGCCTTAATGAGGTTTCCTAAGAACCATTGGAAGGTATGAAACGGTACTTTGCAGGTCAGTTTATTTAAGATTATCTTGAAATATACGACATTTTAATTAATAATTTCAGTTTCTATCAAGACCAAAAATTGCTAATAAACAACAGAAGACCCACTTTCTACAGAAACACGTAGATTTTCTACTCAAACGTCAGACGTTTTCACTACAATTCCAACCAAATTAGTAAGTGTTGAATATAAGAAACTTATATGGAATGCGTTACCTACATTATTAAACGTACCAGATCAGCCACTACAGTTGTAGCTGAAGGAAAATCCTGACAAACGTGACAATAAAATATTGTAAGCAAAAACACAGTTTCCCAACAAAATAGAAACCAATTCCACAATTGTTACTACATCTGAGCCACAAACGGCGAGAGTCGTCAAGACTACCGTTTTATAGCTAAAAGTCATTACACTCAATTTATGCGTTTATAACAAAGACGACTGAAGTGGAAAAACGTTCGAAACATTAGACTCCATATAGACTTTTTACACGTCAAATTAAGTGTCCGTCATATAAGAACAGGCCACAACAGAATTAATATTTCTTGTATGTTTATATTCTGTAGCTTTCAGCGAAGTATGCTGCAAAATACATATTCGTAAGTATTTCCTCTCAAATTAGTTGTTTATATCAATGAATCTGGAAAATTCGTTTTTTTTCATTTATTTTACGATTATTTATGTCTTTCTATATTTTACCAATGTTTGGAACGCTAAAATTACATAAAATATTTAGTTAATTACGAAGAAAAGTAATTACATACAAACATTTGTCTTACGGCTTCTTGCCCACCTCAAGGAGCGCTAGTATCGTTGCAACTGTTAGTTGGTAACAACTATCACAGCAGTGAGTGTCGCGATCATTCAAGCTCGTTGGTCGCGACTGTGTATGTTAGCTTATACCGAAAATCGGCGTCTAGACGCATGCGTAGGGATGCAAAAAATACATGAATGTTTTGAAAACAGCGATATATCGCCGAAGCATCGACGACACAAGTCCAAAACTATCGACATTGTTCAACAATAGAGTGTTAACTTCGACATTACTTTCTCAGCAAGCGACTGGTCATCGCTATTTTCATCTAATAGGTAAGTCAAATATGAAATGCACAGTAATATTTATTTCAAACAATCTCAACTGAATTATGTGCTGTAATCAAAGGATATAATAATATAAGTGATTATCACTGTCGAGTGCCATATCCGTGGTCGTGATTGTACGCCATAACATTAGATCAGATTACGATAGTTCGTTACGGATACATGTGTCTTTACTGAACTGACACACTAGAAAATGAAATTTTACGGATTATTTGGTTGAAATTTATGAATACGTGTCGAATTTTGCCTTTCGGTAATTTCTAAGAATGCTTGCAATCTAAGTAGCTGAACCTGAACTCATACATATCGAACGTGCAACTCTGAATCGGTTACGCGGCAATTCACCTGCGACCAATGAAGTATGTTTTGTTCGTACTCACAGGAACGTATTTTATTGGTTTCTGTGGTCGTGAGTGCCGGTGAAGTTATTTTTTTCCTTCTGATTTAAAAGACTTGAAAGTCAAACAACACGAAGGAAAAGGAAACTATCGTAACCATGTAGTGACTAACTGTAGATGTACTTCTCTAAAATCGCTATGAAAGATCTTCAGAAAAGGACTTTGAGACCCAGTCACTACACGGATGTGACAGTTTATCCTTTACCTTGGTATGACTGAAAAGTATTTTAAATGTTGAAAAATCAATGTTACTGACGAATGAAATGCGCTAAATTTCCATTAAAAACTGCCACACCCATTTAATGAGTAGTTCTTGATGTACTTCTCCGAAGCGATTTATTATGCGATGAAAATCGTATCTATAATTTTTATTTCTTCATACAAATGAATATGTCGATCTTTTGTTTTCGCTCATCTCAGAAATATATACCGTATGGATACCTAACGCGTACTATAAATTGCATTACCATGTATATCATGAGAAACATACAAAAAAAATTGTTAAATTGTACGACGCTTCTCACCGGACTGCAGTGGTTATGTTGGCACCAACGGTAATGACGGACACTCAGATGACCAATAAATGTTTTTTCGTGACAACTTCAATTAAAACGAAAATAATTTTTTTCTGAACGGACAAGGGTACATACAAGAACCTGTCAACCATGGAGCAGGTACAGTATTAATTTTGCTGCACGTGAAACGAGCAGCAATAACATTTACTCTGTAGTTCGTGAAAAATATTAACGCAATTGTACACTTCATTGTTCATCTGTTGCCAACATAAGCACTGGAGCCCGGCGAGAAGTGTCTTAAAATTTTACCAAAAAATTTGCTATGAAAATGTCACGATTTATGAATATTTATTACGCAGATACGTACTAACACAGCTTGAAATTTCGTCCGTGACAGTTTGAGCAGTGACATTTACACTGAAATTCTTCAAGAACATATCTATGAATATGTCACCATTCTGCTGTAAAAATATTCATGTTAATGCAGTTTCACAGTAGCATTCGTCAAAATGGTTTGTTTGTAATTATACATTCGTAACATTCATATTTTGTCATCTTGTGCATTATTGCACGTTCGATATATATCGTTTCAGGCCGAGCTATTTCGATTGCAAACATTCTTGAAAATTACCCGAATTTCAGCAGCATTTTATTCATTTTTTGCTAATTTTCATACTGTAAAACATAGACGAAACCGGATTTAATTTGGTGGAATTTCGGTTGGGGGTCTAAAGAAATTGGAATCTTAAGAGTGGACTTCCAACAAGCTCAGCAATATTTACATTTTCCCGTCGCTAACGTCATGTGTAGGTAAGAAGTAGGGAGGGTTTTGCGGAGAAACAGGAGTCGTTCGTGTTTTTAAATGCCTAATGTGTCTGACAACACAACTTTCAGTTATTATGGTAATGAAAATAAAACCCTTTCAGTGTATGTGATCTGAGGCTTTCCCGGCGTATGTGCTGTTTCCAAGGTTCTCGGGTGTACACCTTTCAGTGTGTTTTTCCAAATATTCGGGAAAAATATGAAAACATCGGAAAATATAATAGTGTTTGTCAGAGCGATGTTTCTTTGACATCTACGTAGTTGCCTATCTACGCGTGCGCAAATGCGGCCGCACGAGCCTTGTCAATCGTATTCGGCCTCCGACGCGCCGGTGCATGCGCAGTGGTGACAACATCCACGCGCATGCGTCTTAGCTTTTTTTTTAATGCACTGAGTATTTCAATAATAAAAATAAATGTGAAACATGGTATGAAATATTTTCTAAGGTGCGTGTCATATATAAAATGGAAACCATCAATGAAGTAATACGTTGCAAACATGATTCTGTCCAGTTCTCGAGCTTTCGTTTGTGTTAACTACATTTTCTATTTTGATTTATTGTTTTTATTTTGCACTTTTCATTTCCATCCCGGAAGGGGGTGCGTGGACTATCATACTTCGTGCAGTGCACTTTCTGGGCACGTTAGTTTTTTCCTGTTTTGGGCACTTCTTATTGTTTGCATTTGCAAATGTGAGGGGGGGGGGCATGTTTGTCACAAAATTGGGAATATTTAGGTGGGCAGTGAAGTATTTCCCTTACATCACCGAAATTCTGGTTGTCCAACTTATTTGCGACGCCTAATCCTAGACGGACCTAAAATTTATGCTCGCGGTAAAAGTTTCAATCGCTTAATCCCGATTTAGTTAGCTTGTAAGGCATTTAATTCTCGATAATGTTGTCTTGTTCTCAAACTAATTAAACTCTGGTAACGTTTTAACTTGTGTGATCACGGAACTGTTCATACCTATCTACAACCCATTTTGAAATCATTACAGTCTTTTGTAAACAAATAAAATATTGTTCTTGGTTCAGTGAAGTACCATAGAAACAGACGGAGGCATTGAAAAAATCACTATCAGTTTTTCTCAAATTTTCCAACTTTCCGCTAGAGTTCCCAAAACTTTTACTTCAGTGAAAAGCTTGTACTGAGAAATACGAACACGAAAAATGAATAATAAATAAATAAGAATAAAATATCAGCCAAATCGTTTGAGCCGTTCTCAAGTAATGGCGTGGCCAAGGAAAATAGGGATTCATATATGAAGATTAGGGATTGTTGCATGACCACCACGTATTTTTTTTTCCAATCACAGCCCGCCTGACAATTATTTTAAGTTATAAATGTTCACTTAAGGTTCACATGTTTAATTCTAAATGTATCATAAATTCTAATATTCATGTGTTCTTACATAGCGGCCGCCACAGCTTAATACGATCGCCTCCGCTAACTCGATCGTCGTTGGGCAGTTCGGCGCCCCTGCAGCCGTGTCGGCTACGTGAGCGGCGCGCGTATTAAATGTGTAAAATTTCAACAAGATCTGGACTATAGATTGGTATGCAACAGTAACACACGGAGACATCGGAAACCGCACTTTCAGTTTTTCTCAAGTTTTCCAACTTTCCGGTAGAGTTCCCAAAAACCGTGTAATAAGAATTATGAACACAACGAGAAAAAAGAAAAAGATCCGCCAAATCGGTCAAGCTGTAAACAGGAATTCATTTTTATATATAAAGATTTGTTTAAATACAATAATATCTTGTAGAATGGTAGGATTTAATGTCATCGTGTTAACTGATTCTTATTCATTATGAAAATTAAAAACACAATTGTGGTTTGTTTATTGTGTTAATCATTTTCGGCTTCCTAGGCCATCACCTGCCTCTAAATGTCTGAAGATGGCCTAAGAAGGCGAAATTCACATAATAAACAAACCTGTAGAACAAACACTAAATTGTGTTTTTAATTTTCATTATAACTGGCTGGTAAGTCAGTTCGAAGTTCGGAGGAAGACAACTGCATACCACCTCGAAACAGGACCATGCCTAGTAAAGCACTGTGGTGTTTAAACCAATCTTCGGATGCTGACTGCTTTACCTTAATTTAATGTTATTTTCGCCGCGGTGGAGTAGCCGAGCGGTCTAAGGCGCCTCGCTTCGAAGCTCGCGGTTGCTCGCCGTCGGAGGTTCGAGTCCTCCCTGGTGTGTGTGTGTGTGTGTGTGTGTGTGTGTGTGTGTGTGTGTGTGTGTTGACCTTAGGTTAGTTTACCTTAGTTTAAGTAGTTTGTAAGCTACCGACTGATGACCACGCAGTTTGATCCGATAGATTTACATACATTTGAATGTTATCTTCCCCAGTGTTTCACGAAATTGCCAATTTTTAAGCAGACACACAGTTTATTCTTGTGGCTAGTTCTTCCGTGTGCCACTCGCCTTTGCACTCGCGCCATGCGGGTCACATGTCACGTGACTGTTTCATTTTAAATTCATGTCAGGCGATTTTTCGATCAAGCTCAATACTGTATCCAACGCTATGCTGCGCTGTATCGGTAAATTTCGAGCCCGTTCGAATGCGAGTGCAGTTTGGTTCGTCCTACTTATTGAATGATTTCACTGTAAAGGGTCAAATGATTCTCACCAAAATGAAAATAATTCTTTTGTGAAACGTAAAAGACAGCCGTTGTTTTGAAGCAGACTCCCCACACGGTTCGCTAGCATGTTGCGCGAGGTCGCCCGCTACCTGCAGAAAGCGACGGGCTGGGGAATGCGCGTTGAGAGCTATCTGCTACGACGTCTCCATCGCTCCTGGGCAGGACTGTCGAGTGCGACTCGAGGGCCCTCGAGCTCCCGTCCCAGTCTTCAACACATCACGTCTCTGGCAGCAGCAAAAAAACGGAAAAAGAAAATGCAGCCGTCGCAGAGATGTCCGAGGAACCGTGCGGCGTGACGACTGGAATGACGCAACTACAATTCCGGAAACGACGGGACCTCGCAGCCACCGACGAAAATATACCTACATGGCTCTTGTAAATGTCTCTCGAACGCATGCCACAACACGTAATTAGAAACCTAAGGTTCAATTATAATTGGACACAACACTATTAGTCCGTAAATTAATGAAGTTAACTTATCAAGTAAAGGATTAACGTATAATTTGATTTTTAAAGTTGTGACTCAGAACTTCCCTTGACTTTTTATGAATGTGTTAATCGGTAATCTGGAACCTACTATTGACGTCAAAAATGACGTCGCACCATGTAGATTAGTACATGTGGGCCAACAAAAAGATATGTGCGATTGATGTGACAGCAATTGAGCCTGAGCGAGAATTACTAGTAAGTGACTCTTTATTGTTGTTTGATTACTAAATTCAGGTTAATTATCAATTTTCGTCAGTGAACTGACAGTGTAAACTAAATCGTGGAGTCGGATTCTAACTCTACAACTGATGGAAATCGGCGGCTGCATTTAAGCAATTACGATAATTTATTTAGGCATTTATTAAATATAACTCTTCTACACCCTCAAGTGCTGCGGTCGAGTGACTGTCTTAGACATTTTGTCTCATAAAAGAGCCTCATTCTCAGATTAAAACTTTAACAAGTTCATGTACGTGGAGGCAAATATGCACCTCTTGTCACATACTTCTCCATTCTCTATTCTAATTCTTGTGTTATTTTTACACTTATAACAAAATAATTATTAAACTGTTTCTTTATTATTCTTACTGTCCAAACTAAACAGTTTAGTTTAGAATAATAAAGAAATATTTTTATTTAAGCAATAGTAACAGTTCTCACTGACTTGCTAATTTCACTATACCATCAACATGAAGTTTAATGACAATACTTCAACTTCTAATTAAGCTTGCACAAAGTAACACTAACATATGACAAAGTAACATTTTCAGTAATGAATTAATGATTAATATTGCCCAGCTACAAGTCATAGTTACATGTTGTTGTTGTTGATTCAACAATGAAACAAAGTGGGTGAGGGTCTGAGTGGGGAAAAATGTAGAATGTGATAAGTGTTAATTCTCATTCTGCACATACAGCTAGCCAAATAATATCCCTCTTCTGGTATGTCAAATATTGTACCCATAAATGATTATTAAGCTAATGCTTATGTTCTGACAGAATTTTTTTCAAAATTTACACTCATTCGGGAGTGGAATCGATACTTTGTGAAAGTAGATTAACACCATTTCTGAGGCTACTGTCTGACTTTTGTAATCAATCTTTTTCAATTTTGAACTGCGGTCTAGTAAACAGTTTCTTATCGTATAGTATAACAAGTTTTATCTTAAGCAGGCCATAAATACTCTTACTGTTCAATCATATTAGGTTATATTAATGAAGTTGTCCCCAATAGTTGATATAAATCTACAATAATACTATGCGATATTTAGTGCAGTTCAACAAGTTGTAGGATGAAGACACTGTGTTGTAACTTATACTTTGTTGAAAACTAAACATTAAATATGGAACGAAAATGAGTATAATGAGCGAAACAAAAAAATTCACAAGGGAAGAAGGGTGAACAAAACGTGTCAATTTTAGAACTTTTTCATTTCATTACCAATAATTTTTCTCCCTGTGATAAAAATATAATACAATTTCTATGCAACTCTTATTTGGTTTGTTTTGTCAGTAATTAACTTGTTTTAAAACATACACCCTCGAAACTGTGTGGTACTGCTTTTATAGCAACTTGCGAGAATCAGTCTTTATTTCCCAGTTTTTATGTTCATCTGCCATAAAAATAATGATGAAAATGATTTCACAGGGGCAAGATGGCACTCTAGACAAAGCTTCAAATCCTTGTTCTGCCATTCAAATGTAAGTTTTCTGGTGTTTTCGTAAATCACTTCACGTTCGTTTGAAAAGGCACAGCTGATTGCTTTCCTAGCCATGAGATTATAATTTTGTACCCAGTCTTATGGGACTTTGAAACCTAAAAGTGGGCCTTTAAATAAGCAGTTCAGAATTAATGTACAATTTCCTAAATTTTCTTAAGAAAATTGCATTGTGTTATCATTCCTTTCTACATAATAGGCATCATTTTCACCCCCCCCCCCCCCCCCAACTTGTTTCAGTTGCAATAATTTGAATCTCAATCCTCGATCTCGCTAACATTTAATTTTACTAATCAGTGAGACACCAACTGATATGATGAAGACTTACTTACCTCAAACCAGTCCGCTCACTCACTCCGTCATGTTCACTAGAGGCAATATCTTTGATACTATCATACATGTACTAGTCACTGACTGCACTTCAGTTTCTCTCCTTTACTGATTCTGTACAAAGTATCTATGTTCTTAATCTATCGCCCCCCCCCCCTTCCCTCTTCTTTCCATTTGCTCTTGTCACAACCTCTCCATCGCATACTTCATCTGTCTGTATATACAGCCACCAGTCAGACTCTTGCACTTTTGATATACCACTGTAAAAACAAATATTCCCTTGCACCAGTATATCAATATGATTATCCTGCCTCATTCTGCAATAAAATCCGTTTCAAGGCTCCCTTTTCTCACATATCAAATGTAATGAATTTAATTTATACTTTGAAAGGAATAATGGTGGTTTGATCAGATCCCATAACAGTGTCATAGAACTGTACATCTACAAAAATACCATGTATAACCTTGTGAGGATATGCACAGTGTCCCTAATAATGTTTATATGTAACTCTAATATATATATGAACAATGGAAAATCTGATAGTAATGTCAATAATGGAAGATAGATAACAACTCATCATAAAGAGACTCGCTGAAATGCTGACAGACGCGAAAATAGATAATCACATTCACACAACTTAAATTTTTGGGCATGGCCATCACCAGAAAAAGAAACACACACATTCAGGCCAACACTCAGACAACCATCATGTCCGGCCACTCCAGTCACAAGCATCTAGTCTAGATGCTGTGTTTCTTTTTCTGACAAAGGCCATGGCTGAAAATTTAGGTTGTGTGAACGTGATTATCTGTTTTCGTGTCCATCAGTAGCTCAGTGAGCCTCTTTATGGTGACTTGTTATATATCCTCCATTATTGTGATTATATATTAGGCATTTATTGATCATAAATGAGAGCCATACAAAAAAGAAAAAAGGGAAACTATTTCATCAATCCAAAGGTATGTTTAAACACCACTACCAGGCATTGCTCTATTGTAACAACACACCACTGCTACCCTACAACACATGAACTTATTTACCCAGTAAGTTTTATAGGAACCTACTCTTCAACCCACTACCTGCCAAAGCAGTTAAAGTATATGTGCCAACTAGTACGACAGACAATGAAGAAATTTTATACAGTTCATGGGAGATAAAAGATATTATTCAGATAATTAACAAAAAATTTAATTATGATGAGAGGTTGGAATGGTGAGTAGTAGAATATAGAGTAGAAGGAACAATAGCAGAACCATAGTGGTGGTGGGGAGGGTGGGGGAGGAGAATGAAACAGGATGCCATCTGTAAATTTTTGCACAAAGTATTATTTCATTATTGATTTACCATAGTTTGGAAATTTTTGTATCAGCTGCTGGTAAATGTTGTAAGTGAACAATTTGGAAATATCAAGATTTGTGCCATTGTGGGGACTCAACCAGGGTCTCCTGCTTACCAGGCTAGCACACTAACACTTGTGCTACTCAGGCACATGGGCTCCACACACACCTGATCGGACCACTCAAGCATGTGCCCCATCTGACCCAAATTTTCCATGTGTCATCCTGTGTTACCCATTGTACTTCATGGTTTGCAGCTTACCCCGTATTCCCTCCAGGAGTATGGTTCTCATGTACATCTGCACTGAAATCAATCCTCGACATGGTGAATTACAATTAAGAACTGTAGCATCTGTTCTTACGAACACATCTGAAAAAACAGATGCCACAATTCTTAATTCTGACTAACAAATGATTTAAAAACATGAAAGGAGGTTGTATATTTGGTTGAGTTCTGGGAACTGATAAAGGTTTAAGACCGATTACATAATGGTAAAAAAGAGACTTTGAAACCAGCTTTTGACTGACAAACATTTACATGATGACATGTGCACTTTAATGATAATTTACTGCAGATAAAAACTGAAGAAATTGCAACAAGGTAGGAACTAAATTGTACTTGGGTACACCGAAAGATTTTTCTGAGAGTTTCAGAGGCAGAATTAGGATATATTGAAGTGAAACAGAGAAAAGGACATACAATTGGACATGAATGGACAGTCTTGAGAGAAGATATGGGGAAGGCAGCAGTGGATTACTTCAGTGTAAATACAAGGCCGAATAGTATCTTAGGATAGCACAGGAAATACTGAATTTAATTTCTGAAATGGGAAAATATAAAAAGGAAGAAATGAAGCAGGAGAAATGGAATATAAATTTCATCAAAAAGGAGACTGACAGAAACTAGCTAAGCATAAATGACAAAGTGGAATGCAAGACTATAAAGTGTGCATAACCGCCGAAAAGGTAAATACCTTATATTTGAGAAAATAAGAAAGATGTTTGGAAAAAAGAAAATTCACTGTATGAATATCTTAGGCTCAGCTAGCAAACCAGGACTACGTAAAGGAGGAAAAGCTAAGGTGTAAGAAATAAAGGTGTGCAGCAAGACATTCCCTAAAACTTCTGAAATATTGTAATAGTTCCATTTCCAAAATACTATGTCCAGTTAATTTGAAGCAGCAATTTAAAGTAGTGCATGCAATCAGAAATATCTTGGAGTGAATATTATTAACCTACATGAACACTAGCAAAAATTGAATACTGCAGATCTTTACAGTGCCCAGAACATGTTAAGAAGATTCAAAAGTATACCTCCCTGATGCAAGGACACTTCTGCCAATGATAAGAAAAGCAGTAGGATTCATTTGATCGTTAGTGTTTTTCTGCTCGAGAATTTCAATTTTCAATGTCACTCTAACAATAATGACACATGAAAAATGCTAACAACTCAATAAACATATGCATATAATCATGAGAGGGAGTTAATTTATGATTCCGGAATCAATATGGTAACATTCATATTTGCATTTGTAACATTAAGAGATTAAGTACTTTGGTTGTACTAATGAAATATACTTTAGCATTTCACTACTGCAGTAATGTAGCTACCCGTTTAGCGTGATTTGTTAAAATTTAGTTTTGGCATGCTACATACCCTCAAACTAATCACTAATCTAAAACATTTAATTTTACAATCTTTCTTCCTTTTGGATAAATTTCTGCAGACATTGGTGGCTATGCATGCATAAGCGATTCAGTTACGAAGAGAATAGAAGCTATTAAAATTTTCTCTTGCAAGTATACATTGTTTACATGTTAATTTATGCCTGGTACTGTTAGTATTTACACCTAATATTTCCGGATTTAAGCACTATGGCAACAAATCTGTGATTTAAGGAGAACTGCATTCAAGAGCTAAACAAATTCAGGATCTCAAATTTATCAATTTTTATGAAGGGTTACCTCCAACATCCCTATGGAAACCACAATATAGAACAAATGTTTCAAAATTTTCCCATCTAGAAATGTAAGGATAGTGCAAAACAATATGAAATGTTTAATTAGCTTATGCTGTTCAGGCTAAAAACAGTTATCACTAAACTTTGAACTGCACAACACTTTACTGTTTTTCCTTCTACAGTATGTAGCATATCATTATTATCAACGTTCTCTCATATATAACAAGTGCTGATCAGCAGACTGCCATGAAAATAAAGAAGATCACTAGTAGATCTCGTCCCTCTCAAAATGGTGTACACACACACACACACACACACACACACACACACACACACACACACGCACACGCACACGCACACGCACACGCGTAGTTAATTAATGCAATAATAACTGTTCTCAGTACATACATGAAGTCTTAAGCTTTACATTATCAGCTTGCTGTTAGCGAGACTAACAATACAAAACTGTTTATATCCTTAAAGGTTGCAGTTCTAATACAGGAACTGCAATGAGTTAGCAAATGTTTCGGGATAGTTGTGCACACATGGTGCAGATGTATTAATTGCACCCCCTCCAAACTATGCCAATTCCAGTTGTATTGGAGACCTTCTGAGATGTGGGTGTGTAACTGATTTGTGTAATATGGTAAGTTGTGGTGAGCTGACACCATTTGAACAGGGTATGGTGGTTGGTGACAACTGAATGGGAATTTCTATTTCTGCAGTGGAGCAGGAATCCACCTTGACACTGTCAACCCCATCCAGAGTGTTTTGCAAATGGTGGAATGAGGGTATCATAGTCCACGACATAAGTCAACCAAGTGAATAGGTGTCCAGCCACCCTACATCACCCTGAGTGGCAACATCTGAGACAAACCTTCAATATGGCAACATTGCAATAAATCATGGCTCATTTCAGCACAGGATATGGTACACAAATCTTGCATACAATCCATAAGAACATGGGTTTGGAGACTTAACAACTGACAATCATCATACTGTCAGATAAATCGTGATTCCAAATGAACCATGTGGATGAGAGAGACAGTGTGTGGGGCATACCTCATGTATCGATGGGTTCTGGCTGCCAAGAAGGTGTGGTGCAAGACAATGGTGCCTACATTATGGTTTGGGATGCATTTCTGTGCAGTGGAATAAGCCCACTAGGTTTTTTGTAAGGGACTTATAATTGTCTGCTGTATGTTGAACTGCTCAGTGACCATCTCCATACATTTGTAGTGTTCATACACCCTGACAACATCAACCTAACTTCCTTGAGAGAATCATTGCAGAAACATGCAGGTAAGGCTCAAAGTCTGAGGTAGCTACCCTGGAACCCAGATATGAGCCCTGCTGAATATATCTGGGATGTTATGGAAGACGGGCTCTATGCTTTGGAACCACAAACAAACCTGAATTAGTTGCCACTCTTCAAACAATTTCGTATCTGCTGCATCCAGAGAAGGACCTACATGATAATAGGCATGTAACCCATGACCACTGTTAGATCATTGTGCATTAATGTGTTGAACATCTGACAGAATACTGTATTTCATATTTTTACTTAGTTGATATGAACTATGTCATTCTGGGAACTGTATATTGGGTGTGGTTTCTGAAGGTGGTTGTGATTGAATTTCTAGATGTTGTATTGTTATTGATAAGATAAAAAAAATTAAAAAAATACAATGGTGAACTTTGTTTTCAGAGGAGGAGACAATTTATATGTTTACCATTGTTTTTATGTGTAAAAATTAAACTTTCTGCTGATATAAGGACAAGGTTTCTATTACTGATGCATCAATGTTATGCAAAGTGTCCATTATTATTGAGACATTCTACTACTATATTCAATACTTTTTCAAGCTATGGAATTTTTATGAAAACAGAAATTTTGGAACAGACATGCCTGTGCAGATAAAATTAACTGTTTCTAGCAGTTAAATAGTTTTAGTTCTGAGGAATTCTAATAGCAAAGTTGAATGTAATTTTGAGGAAACGGAAAAATGTAACTGAGATCTAACATTTCTAAGTGACATGAATGGTTTATTTTGAAATTTATAGAAACAGACTTGCTAGTATCTCGAATCCTACTGTATGGTAAATAATATTACTATCTTCGTGTGAACATAAATTTGGCAACACAGTATACAGATAACAGAAGAACAGCAGCGTAGAAAAAGAAACATGGCAATTTCCTAAGAAAATCGAAATATATATTATAGCCTATACAAATGCTAATTGTAGGCCAGAATTTAGTCCAATTACAACCAGCAAAAAAGTAAGCACTGCATCATCGTACAATGATGTAAGTAAAGATGATTCAGTGGACACTGGATGTGGTAAGTATGATAGAACCATTGAGAAAGCAAATAAGAAGTATTTATTCCTGGAAGCCATGGGGAATAACAAATTCTGATGCGAAAAAGGAATAGAAAGAAAAGAAGAAGAGGGAGGAGGAGTTTCCCCCCCCCCCCCCACACACACGCGTTAAACGTGTGCTACAATGAAAAGGCTGACAGATTTATATTACAAAACAGCATCTCTAGTTGGCAGCTCAAATCAATCACTTGAAGAAATTTAGTGTATAGGAGTAGATATATCATCATAACAAATCTGCTGGGACAGTAAGCATTCATCATGTTACGTTGGCATCTAATTACATATTGTACCTTGGTAAATATGAGCATGTTATCCATTTAACTGCACATAAATGGAAATACTGAACCACTGAAGGGATTCACTAATGCTCGTTTATGTCAGAAATGGATATGGATTGGCTTTGAACTCTTAAGTTATTCTCAGGACATTTAACAGGCAGCCATTACACTCCTACCTGCATCTACCACAATGGGCTTAGAATTACTTTGGAATTGAAGACAACAAAGTATTCATTAACTGTTTTCCTAACAAAGGCAGAAAAACTACTGTATGTATATTGCTCAGGGCAGTAGGAAGCCAGACAGAAATGCTAGATTATACCAACTGTATACAGACGCCGAGCAATCTACTTCATGGGCATAAAACAGTAATAAAAATGTTCAAATTACTTTATAAGCGTAGAAAAGAAACTTAAATTTCACTGATCAAGGTAAAGAAAATGAGATATTCCTGTACAATTTAAAAAAATGAAAAAATGAGAATCCAAAGTCTCAAGTCTTCCATTCAGACGTGTAAATTCATAAGAAACAAAATTATTTCATGACAAATGAATGGT
This sequence comes from Locusta migratoria, assembly GCA_026315105.1. Lineage (NCBI taxonomy): Eukaryota > Metazoa > Arthropoda > Insecta > Orthoptera > Acrididae > Locusta > Locusta migratoria. The sequence continues at coordinate 320,288,489 of CM048747.1, read as the reverse complement.
ACAATATAATAAATACTGCTGATTGTCTAGTGTGTGTTCACACTTACCTGGAAAGAGCGTGGATGGGGGTGTGGGTGGTGGAACTGTGCTGTTTGTATCATATCGCCCAACTCCTCGTCTGTTGTTGAGGGTGTTGAGGCTGTTTCCAATGGGTCTTTCTCAGCAGTGTCCTTCTTCACATCTCCATCAGTGCCACTCTTTTGAGGTGGCGCTGATATTGCTGGCTCTGAGAGTGGACTTTCTTCCTTTGAGGCCTGTGTGATGGAAAGGTATAAATCATGATGACAGCTAACAATTGCTACCACATGGAAGCACTGTGATCTGAACTAGTTTTTACTGAAATGTTAAGTATGACTACTGTTGTTCCATTATGACATGACAAAGGAGCTGTTCCCAGCACCACTGTTTTTTTGCGGTAACTGTGCAGGGGAAATTTTGTTCACCAAGACTGACATGCCTTGCTAATGTGAGGTACCGAGCTTAGTAACTATTCTATTAAAATTACAAATAATTTATCAGTATTTCTGGAACCTTTAAACAATGACATATTATGTGCACTGAAAGTGAAGATCACAAACACTAATAAATTAACCATAATATGAAAGATATTAAAAGTACATGGTTTTGGCAGAAACTACATTATTGTTTGCCACATAATATTGGATTAGTTATGGATAAACTAATTACTTGTTATAAATGTAAAAACAAACACATGTTTGATCAAAAAGTAAAGGGAATTTTTCATACATCCGATTTGAATAAGTGATTAAACGTATATATGATGGTATGACATCAAAAACAATGCCCAATCATCCAAATGGAAACTGAAGATATAAGAGAAAATGTCAAGTTTGATAACATATGAAGGTTCTTGTGACTTTTTGTTCCATTGCAGTGTTTCACGAGTGCTTGCATTATTGTCATATTGACAATAAGGAATAATTTCTGGAAGTTATACACTGTTTTAATGAAACAATCCAAAGAAAATAACTAGACTGTGGCAAAACCACACACAGAAATTGCAGATTAGTTCTTCTGCTCACACCTGAATGTTTGTTAATGATTTTTGGTAAATAAATGAAACCATTACACAGCCTCAGTCCCCTTGACTTCTTTCTATTACATCATTGATGATATAAAAACTGAATCACTGAAGGGGCTAAACACCATAATGAAAAGTGAGCCATTGAAGTGTTTCCACAATTGGAAAAAGTGCTAACCCAAGTGTTTGGTATAACTGAATGGGATTACTTTGAAGGAAACAAGATTGATGCAGATGAAAACAAAAAGAAAAATTCCTGTTCCTTTTTGATCACACCTATATCTACATAAATACTCTGCAAATCACATTGAAGTGTATGGCAAAGGATTGATCAAACTGCTTTTATGACATTTCTCTACCATTCCAATTTTTAATAGCACGTGGAGAAAAAGGAATACTTACATATTTCTAGTTTCAATCCGATTTCCCTTATTCTATTATGATAATCGTATCTCCCCATGTAGGTGTGACCATTAAATAATGTTCACATTTGGAAGAGAAATTTGGTAAAAGAAATTACATTAATAAATCTCACTACAACGAATGATGTGTTTCTTTAACAATCTCCACCCCAACTTTTGCCTCATATCCATGACTCTCACCCCCTATATGCCAAAATAGGATGCACAAGTGTAATGTAATAAGTTACTTTAGTAGCACTGTTGCTTCTCCTAAGTGTTCTGCCAATAAAACATGACCTTTAGTTTACCTTCCCAACAAAGTTTTCTGTGTATTCTTTGCAATTTAAGTTGCTCATAATTGTTATTCTGCCACATCTAAGAATGTATAGTAGAATTAAAAAAAATACAATATATGTTAAACAGACTTCATGGTTATATTATAACTGATGAGATAATTGGTACACAGACAATTCAGAACCAATACATGAAATGTTGAAATGAAAATTTATTCTCTTTCAATCCAACATTGAGTAATTGTAGGCAGACCTATGTCACAGCAACTGAAAAGTAAATAATACACTCCAATTTTCATTACTAATTATCAGAGTGATCTGATTAAAGGCGTAAACAAAATCTATATGAAAATAATGAATTATTTCTCCCCAGGGGACTCACGGTTCTTTCGAGAGTATGTGCTTGGTGAGCACGGGACCCCGAGCTAATGCAGTCCTCCTTCCTTCTTTATTCTCTGGACTGTATTTCCTTTCCTCCTCGCCTCCTCCCCTCCTATCCTCACTCCTTCCCCTCCCCACTGGGTGACTGATAACCTTAGCAGTTTAGTCCACCCATCCCAACCAAACAACCAACCCAACCCCAACTCAATCCAACCCAACTATTTTGTTTTAAGGGGCTACACTATTAAAGAAGATTTTTTTATATTTTTTATTTATGTTTTTTTTTTTTTTTTTTTTTTTTTTTTTTTTTTTTTTTGGGGGGGGGGGGGGTGTCAGTAGAGGAAACGAAAAGAGATGCATTCTTCATATAGTTGTTTTTTGTTACAAGCATTTTATTTGACATTTAAGTACTTTGTTGATAAAACTCTTCTGGGTATTGGACCACATCGTCAATATATCAAATATATCACCGATGTTTCGGCCACTATTGCAAGCGGCCATCTTCTGGTGTAACACCCAGAAGATGGCCGCTTGCAATAGTGGCCGAAACATCGGTGAAATATTTAATATATTGACGATGCGGTCCAATACCCAGAAGAGTTTTATCAACAATGACAGTGGCCGCAGAAGCCTTTGTTTAAATTTAAGTACTTTCTTTAAAATGTAATTATCAGGTTCATTTAAACAGAGTTACTTTAAATTCTAACAGACATTTTATTACCATATTTGTCAGATGAAAGAATGTTAACAAGGTGAAACTCCAAAGCAGCAATTCGTTGAACTGTTAGCACAAGTCAACAAGTTTTGAAATGACACGTAAAGGTATATAATACAGTTTATTTAGTGCATCATCACTGTCTAAATGAAATAATAATAGGGTCTAAGGAAAACTAAAGCACCACCATGTACTTACTGGAAGACTAAAACACCATGGTGTAGTCCTATTCATTATTAAAATTATACATTGTTGATCATGTGATAAATGAATCATTGTAGGTGGGAAACAATAAAAAAATATGTTATTAGATTCACAGGCTTTGGCATGGCGTTGTCCAAGAGTTCTGCAGGACAGTTACCACACAACATATGCAAGAAAGAAGAGACTTAATGGTGTATCAATAAAACAGAACTGTTTCATTCATTGTAGATCCGGGAGAATTAAAATAGTTATTTAAATGGTAACTGGGATCGAGGCATCACATGTGTAATGATTTTTAACAAGGGGATGGAAGCTTCTCTAGAAAGTTCTATCAACTGATAATATGTAAGCAAATTAGACATAAGATTAATTCTCTGAGAGGGGGGGGGGGGCGGGAAGAGAAACAAAAAGGAAGAAGCGGAATCCATGAGTACAAATGGGGAGCAATAATAAAAAATATTTTTGAACAATTAACTCTGAAATTATAGTTGATATCAAGTTACAAAGAATTAAAACAAACATTCTACATTTACCAAAGAATATGTCACTAGCTCAATTTCTTGTCAAAACTGTGAAATTGCTGTTTCTGACTAAGTATAAATTAACAATATAAAAAGGACAGCTTACAACAGAGGACAGAATGTAATCAGAGTGCTGCAGCTGGTGATAACTGTGTTGCTGTGAAGTGTGCCTGTCTGAATGCTCTCTACTCTGACAAAGGCCAATGACCAATTGCTTAAGTGATGTATGTGTGTGCCCTTTTTTATGTGCCTGACACAGCTTGTCATATTACATCTTTGCAGTGAGTTTTAAACTGTCCTCATTATATTGTTGAATTTCAAACTAGACTTTCCATTATTAAGTAGGCCTATAAATTAAATGCGATATAAACATCAACATCAGTGTAGAATTATACATGAATTCAGAAAGTAGAATATATAAATAATCCACAGAAAATATACATATGTGACACTAAAGCAGCACAGCAGAATAATAAACATAAATTTTAGTGGCAGTACTACCAGTATGTCTAAGTGGCGATTATTACCTCAGTAGAGCTTTCATTCAGTCCCACAAGCTGTAATGCCTCCTCAAGTGAGAATTCCTGAAGATCAAGCAATGAAGATGGTGCTTCATCAACTAAGATGGTTGCAGGTGTGTTGCTCAGTTCTTCACACAGGCTATCCTTGAGCACATACTCTCCTGTGGTTAACAGAAAACATTGCTGAGTAAGGAAACAATGACCCATCCCCCCCAAAAAAATAACTAAATATATAAAATTATAAGACAAATATTAAATGAGGATAATTATTTTAGTTACACATAATACATGGGAGAAAAACAAATACAATTTTGTGCTTCTCATTAATAAATTAAAATTATATACACAGTACATGGAGATGAAAAACACGCAGTAAAACTTAATAAGCAAAAATGTACTTAAACATGAAACCAAATCCTCAAAAAGTATGGTTGCAATAGGTTATGTGAGGAAAATAGGAGCATCTATTATAATTCGTATAGGGTGAACTGTAGACTTGAGCTAGGTATAACTAATTACAGTTTTGTTATGTGAAAAAACCAATGCTATTATTAGCATCAAAGTCCGCTGTTTGCCGCAAAGTTGTGCTGCAATTTTTTTTTATTTGCCTCTTTTATGTCAATCAAATGATTTAGATTATGTACATTACGAGAAAAATAAATCACAATTAATATGGCAAAACATATTGCCAAAATTTATGGCAAAAATTAATTTTTTTCGTGTGCACATTTTTGTAACAAATGTGAGGAAATGGCTATCATTACACACTATCTTAAATTTACTGCTGTTACACTGTAACAGGAATAGCACATTTAAACCTTTTTCATAATGTTAGGAAACACTAAGGAAACTTTACTATACTGAAGTAACAGACATAAAAATGATTTGTTTCTTATAGTTTGCTTCATAAAATGAAATATGTAGGGCAACCTTGTATATGACATGGAACAGTAGAACAATTTACCTCTTAAAACACCACAGAGCTAATTTAAATTAAATTAAAATGATCAGTAATAGGAAGTATTATGCAATTGGGCACTTAAAAATAAAAAGAATAGTCTGCGTGGTTAACTATTACCATTCTACTCCCTCTATCTCCATCCTATTATATAAGATCTGAGGGATGCTTTGAAAATTTTTGTTCCGACCCCCTGACAGCATTGTTCTCCTTTGATGCTGCCTATTATGGGCTCCACAAAGGCAGTCCACTTCACAAGACTGCCATTTTTTGGTGGAGGTGGGGATGACACATCCCTGTTATTTTAAGGTAATACCTGAGTGTTAGCAAAAAAATGGTGGGTTGGGAGGAAGGGAAATCTTTTTTTATGTAGGTGTCAGACAAGAATTTCCAACAAGGATGGCAGATGCATGCTGCTTAAAAGTCTTTGTAGCTTAATAATAGGAAATAATGTAAATTACAAAAGAACATAGTTGAAGGATATGTTGCACACAAAGTAGTTATGCAGCTTCATACTGCAATACATTTTCTAGAGGGAAAAATCAAACCCACAGGAAAAGCTATGTATGGTGAAATAGGCAAGCATTTGAAATACCTCAATTTGAAATAAAACCTAGTAAATTTGTGGGCATAAATAAATTTGCCTCGCATACTTAAACTAAGCCCAATTTATATGACAGTTTGTGTGAATTTATTTTAGACATGATCATCTCCAATTTAAATGTCAATTCTTTATCAAAGAGCCCTGCAATATATGTAAAGAACTGTTTATGCTGACTTGTTCAGTTTAAATAATTAGTAATTCTGTTCATTAATCTACTAGTATCATGCTTATACTTGTGCCCAATATACATTTAAATTATGTAAATATACAATGAAATTAGGAACAGAAACAAAAACAACAACAAAATATGTACACAGTTCCAAGGGTTTAATGCTTGCTTCAGCAGTTTGATACACCAATCAGAATATTGAAGTAGTTATATTAGGAAAAAAGAATAGTGTCTTACGATAACTCAGTCCTGTACATATATTTTGTTTATCCTCTTTTATGCACCGACAAAACAAGCATGTTTTACTACCTTATTTCTTCTTTTGGAAAATACATATTATTTATTTATAAACCACAAAGATAAAACCATGTAATTTACTTTGGAATATTTATTCATATATCTTATCACCTCTCCTATACACTATGATGTCTGGAAGGCAAATATTTAATGTCTCTTGATATAAGAAAAGCTGTGGTTTTTTCCGATTACGGATACAAAATCTTACAAGAATACTCAAGCACTTAAGTGCATTTTTGTTTCTTACCTGTTATTTAAAGCTCTCATTTTAGAACAATTCATCTCGGTGCGATATCTTCATAGGAGTAAACACTAACAGTGCAACACACAGAAACTTCTGATGCAAACTGCAGTACACTTTTCAAATACTCACTGCCTCACACAATTCACAAAATTCACACAATATTTTCAAAACTGGAGACACTAAACACACAAGGTGACACACTACCCTAAGTCAAGAAACACAGCACAAATCATCCAAACACCACCACAGACGTATTGTCGGCCAATAGTAAGCCGCCGTTCTAGTCTCGATCTACGGTCGAGAATATGGCTGCCAGCCTGCCACGACGCCACAGACAATGGCCGAGGGTAGCAGCGAGGCAATCCCCACTGCGTGAATGCAACGGGCAGACAGCCTGCCCAAGGACTTCCCCCAACAGGCATCATGAGACCAGCGATGTTGCCAGATACTGCCCTAGCCTGCCTCCCCCCTACTTCACAGCCCCCCCTGTCGGTGCCCGCACCAAGCGGTAGCGATCAACACGAAGTCCCAACTAGACATGGCAACTGTGGCCGAAGGAGAGTGGCCTCCGGATTCCGACTACAACTCAACTCCTCCCCCTCCTCCCTCTCCTCTTCCCCCTCCCCCACTGCCACCACCACTACCACCACCTCCTGCTGCTGCTGCTCCTGCTGGGAGCCGTCCCTGCAACCAATACCTGAAACTCTTGACAGCTACAATAAATGGTGCCAATTTTAATGACATGGCAGCATCCGTACGCTCCAGAAGGAGCAGGCAGATTATACCTGAGCTCCCTCCTCAGAAGAAATCCATTAGTTGCCATAACTGCAGCCTGGTCCCAGGTCATTGTTTCAAGGGGGTTTACAAGAAATTAAGGAATATCTTACTCTAAAGTTAAGTATTTATAGGGAAAATAATTTGCCTCGGCTAGTAATACTTCAAAAAAGGCAAGAAACCTACAGTTTTTAATCAAACTAAAAAAAACAAAAAAGAAGGCTAAATCAATCAGCAATACTAATGTTGTTAGGAGATTACAACTAAACAATGTTTCTTCAAACAGTAACAAATCAACTAACAGCAGCATCTCATAATTTATGAGAAAATTTATTAGTATTTTCCTAGAGTAAAATCAATTTTCAAAACCAGATAATAGTAACATCTCTCCCGTGAGTGGCACATTCATCTAGTATTCTGTAACAAAATATTCTGGACAAAACTTGCTGATTTTCATGGTGTGTGTGTGTGTGTGTGTGTGTGTGTGTGTGTGTGTGTGTGTGTGTGTGTGTGTGTGAAGTAATGAAATCAATTCAATATAAATAAACTGGTATCATATTAACAAATAACCATGTTTTTAAACTTTTGCTGGAAGAAGATATAGTAAGCAGACAACATTGCCAAAAAACACACACCAGTAACACTGTTGTTAAACAAATATGCCACAAAATTTCATACAGCTCTTATTAAAATATCTGAGAATAAGTACAGAAAAGTAGGTCACAGCTGGTGCATGATGAGGCTAAATAGCTTCAGCATAGCTTCCAAGGCCGTAGGAGTCCAGTGTACTACAGATTTATTTAGTGGATGAATGAGAAACTGTGGTGTCATGGTGGCTGCTACCCAGAAGCGTAGTAGTGCCAGGGTGGGCCAAGTCATGACAACTTGCAGGCTCCTTCCTCCGATCGGCAGCTCGCGACCCTCCGAGTCATTCTGACAACTGCACCGTAAGCAACCAAACAGACACACTCACTTTCGGGCCACGCCTCAGACGTGGGTAACTGACCTACTCAATATGAGGCATTTCTTGAATGATCAAGTGGAGTACAGCAGCATGTAGTCTTACAGTGATGAAATTTATGTGAACGGATGCCTAAACTAATTATTTTTCACTTACTTGTTACAAAATATTTAATGGGAAATTATAAAGTAACATGTGATGAATGTTGGTAGAAAGTCTGTGAGAATAACTGAAACAGACTTCACCTTTGGAGAAGGTCAAGAGGCAAGCGGCACCAGGTAGCAGGGTGTCACCCATAAGCCACTTCAGAACTGGCAGAGTGAGAGGCACTCAAGAGTGTCAGGGACAAAGCTATTGTCCCTCCTCCAGAAACTCAAGCACCTGTTATTTTAGGTAGAAGCTACTGTGACAGTCACAAAAGACAGCTTGAGAGAAAATCTGGTAAGGTTCTTTTCAGTCACTTTTTCACATCTGCATAAAAGTGAATGAGTACATACCACTTTCCCAGGACTAAGTGACTTTGCCAGATAAACTGTACAATGTTTGTGGGAATTAGTTAAATACTAAAGTATATCTCAGGTGTATTAAAGTTTTAAAAACTCAGGGTAATATTCTACATACATTACAAACAAATTCAAGAAACTCATAACATGAAAAGAAGTAATATTTTATTTAATCCACAGAATTTATGCACGCCCTGCACACCTGTGATATGAATGCTCTCAATCAGACACACATCTGTGATAGCATCTGTGTATCAGTGCCTGTATCACTGCAGCCCAGGGAGCAGGTAAAATGTTTACAAGGAGCCCCAGACAGCAGGTCGGGAGGTCTGCCGTGGCCTATTGCATTCCATCTGTCATATCTTGACAGCTCTGCCATTAGTCAACTGACCCGTGGGACCTGAGGATACTTTACTTGGCTGGATTCTGCCTCCTTCTCTGTGCACATGGCTACCTCTGCTTTCTTCCAGGTGGCAACAGCCCTCTAAAGAAAAATTTTCCTTAACACAGAGCTACAAGAACACCATTTTTCATAGTTGAGTGAAAAACTACACGAAGACAATTCCAACAGTTACTCCTTGTGTATTCCTTGCCTTTTTCTTTCAACTTTAGTAGAATTTTACTGAGCCCACTGCTTTGCTCTAAGTAAAATATATTTACCATGAACAGTTATTGGCATATCGGCAGTTTGTGAAACAACTATTACTGATTCTGTACCTTCATTCATCTCTCTGGAACTATTACCTCCAAGAACATTTCTTTCCTGCTAAAAATTTTCATACTTTCCAATCCTTAAAATTTTAAAAAATAAAGAACAGTTAAGTGTAACTCACAAAGCTATTTCATACATAAAAACTGTGTATAATCTCCATTGAGAGATTGATGGTTTTCCAGAGGGTTTTACTTAATAAGAACACAGCAGGAAAATGGATTCCCCAGTTTATGACTAATGGTACTTGGCTGTCAGGAAGCGAGGAGAGGACGGGGCCTGTGAAGGTGCAGAAGGTCGGGGAGTGCGGAGCAGCTGGGGAAGCCGTCCGCCACACACAAAAGATACGCAGGATTGCCAACGCTGCAGCTGCGAACTCACCAGCAGGGATATAATCACACTGCAACCACTCGTGCGCTTAAAATCGATTAACATACAGCACCAGTTGAAGATGTCATGAATGAGCCACATAATGCTACCCTTCTGAGAGAACTTTAACAGCTATATGAGAGCTTCCATACACTCTGCATCTCATTTTTGTAGAATAGTTTTTTAATGTTAGAGATGCGCAGGCCTACTTCTTTGTAATGAATGAAATATAAAAATTGGCAAAATAATGTGAATTAAGCCAAAATACTTCACATTTTATTCCAATTACAAATGTTTTTATAAGAAATTTCTTCATGTTATTTAGAGCACTAGAAAATAAATTTATCATTTTAAAATAATTGTCTCACTATATGCTTCTCAGGGCCATTGTGACCTTCGCAGTCTGTAAATTTACTGGTAGATTACTGATAATTGCCTGAAACTTTTCATGATGTGAAAACATTTCACAAAATCTGCTTAAATTTTGTCCCATTTAGTTTATCAGGATTTCTTTATTAAAATGTCTAGCTGGGTTCACAGATGTTCAAGAAGTAGCAATATAATGTTTATCCCCAATAATGCCTAACAATTATACTAAGATGATGGATATGAATAATGAACTAAATGGAACTTGGAAAACATAGCACCTTGTTTTGTGCTTTATCCGAAAGGCAATGTTTTTGGAAATAGCCTCACAAGAGAACTCTCACTTAGGTGGATTCTGATACCGAGTACTGAACTGACAACAGTAACTGTACAGGTCATATAGTCATCTTAATCCAATAACAATGCATATGTTTTTCAGACTGGCCAGCAGGCACTGGTACACTCAGATTAAGAAGCTGGTACTTATAAGAGATTCTGCCCTTCCATAATACAATTTACAAAATGCTGATTTCACTCATAGCTCACTTAATATAATGTACAATTTCGGATACAAAACTTAAAAATATTCATTCATTCATTTTTGTGTTCATAGTTACTTTTTCACAATTAAGTAACACTTTTAATAGCTCCAATGGGAGACAAAGTTATTGTACAGTGGCATCATAACAATTAACGGTGAAGATGATGAGAGCTGCAAAAGAGCAATGGCACAAGGAAGACAGTCTGAGCTTAATTGCAGAGTTCCATACAGCAGCTACTGACCTGTCTCCAAATCAATAGTGTATGACAGGCCAGCCCATGGGTCGTCAGGGTTGGAAGTCCTTTCGTCCTCACTGTCGTCGTCCTTCTGCAAACAGAAATAACTCTGTTACTCCCTGTTGTAAGTGATATGGAACAAGGAAAATCAAACTGTCAATAAAAATATCATTATTTAGATGCATAATAATTGCAGCTCTCTTACAAAGTTACTAATTACAAGGACTTTATTTAAATAAACGTTGATTTCAACTGAACACAGGCATAACAGTTTTGAAGAACCACCACCACCATCATGGGATGGAATGAAATGTTTGAAGAACTACTTTAATGGCCACACATTTCTTCAATCATAAGCTTTAAATTATATATGCTTGTTGGTTATAAAGTAGGCATTGCTGATATTGTTTTATTTGTACTTGTTAACACAGTCATTCATATGTAAACAACACTTTTCGACTTCTGCACCTGTTTTTTTCACAGTTCTGCTTCAAACAGACATCTTAGCAATTCTGTCTTCCCCCCCCCCCCCCCTTAATTCCTATTTCTCGTTAATATGATCCCTCTTCGAGTTGCTGCCTAGAATGCCCCATATGACGAGGGATGATTTTTAAGCAGACATAACGTTACAGTTCGAAACTTAGTTATGTTATTAAATACCATCTTTTAAATCATTTTCCTGAAAATGAACGGCTGATTACGCTGGTGGTTTCTTTTTCTTCTTTTCTTTTTTTTTTCCCCACTTGCTTCCAGGCATAGGTGACTTACACTGCTATTAATTTATGTCCAATACTCTCTGAAGGAACTGTTTAAATACGGTATCAGTTTTAATTTTTTAACATTAAAAGTTACCATGAATAAGTACTCGGTATATCAAGAAAAAGTGCAAGACTACTTTGGCTGCACTGATTGTATTTTGGTTAAATTATTTAAAAGCCAGTGTTACTGAATGCTAATGTGTAACTTTGTGTACGGACGTATTAACTGAATGGAATTTTATATGGTCTAGTTTCGCATTACAACATTTTACTGCGTTTTTCTTCGATTCTGAAAGACGTCTGTTTATTGTTATCAACATTTTCTTCCCTTTTTTTTCTTCTTCTTCTTCTTTCCATATTGCATCTAAATTCTAAAGTAGACATTTTCTTGTCTGGTTGTACGGCTTCAGAGCTGAAAACTTGTGTACACATTTTATTGGCTTTCAGAACATACGTTAACACATTAACGCAGAACCGGGCAACCTTTCTCGACTCGGGGGTCGGATTAATAAACATAAGCTGTACTCGCAAGCCAGCCGTCCTAAATTGAGTAATGCACGATATGAATTGCATCCTTTTCCCGGCACATGACGCCGACAAATTATGCCTGAAAACAAGCGTGGTTGAGAGAAAATGATCAGGCGATTTCATATTTTATATTTATTTACGCGTCTTTGACATTATTTCTCTACTTACGGAAGTTTTAAAGACACCTCTCTCTCTCTCTCTCTCTCTCTCTCTCTCTCATGGATTTCTTCCAATGGCCAGATCCGGCTCTAGGCCGCCGGCTGCCCAGCTATGATTTACGGTTTCCGTCCTTAAACAGGTGGTGTGTAACAATCAGTGTTCTTTATTAGTTATTTAGCTCTTAACGACAATATGAAATGCAGTGGTTCACAGCGACAGTTTATATATATATATATCTCCAAACTTTTGTTTTTAAATGCAACATACGAGCTAAAAACAAGACGATATTAAATTACATTTTTAAAAGTGGGCATACGCATGTCTCTTTCACAGTCTTAAGAAAGATTGAAAAAATAATGATTGTTTTAGGACTTCACTGCGAGACACGCTAAAAGTCTCAACAATCCCTTTCTTCCACTGTTGAAGTGCAGTAATCAGTGCAGCTGTTTGATTTTCTACATTACGACACGGCAACATCGACTACGCCTTTAATTATATCGTGAGTTGTAAAAATACTTTCATTCCGGTTTTAATTAAAAACACTGAGTTTCACTACTCTAATTTCTTTTTCTTTGCTATTTACACCGTCAAATGTAACGCGGAAATGCGATTTTTAGGGGGCGCATATCTCGGGTCCTGTTGATCACAGAGGTGAGGGGTGAAATGGTTTGGATAGTTCTTGATCATCTTTAAAGTCTGTCAGCCGGAAACCGGTAAACGAGATGAAAATAAACTTGTAGAAAATTCACAAAATTGAACTTTTAATTCAATATCTCAATATTCTACCAAGAATCGACAAGAAGAATCGGTGAAATGTCTTCATTTTCATTTGATTTAAATTTGTTTGGGTTGCATACTAACAGTTGTACCTCCGCAGTAAAAAAAAATTGGACATGTTATACAGCATTTTTTATTTCGTCTGCACTAACACCTCCTAAAATATTTACTATTCCTCCTGAAATGCCCGGGATAGATAAGGAACACCAGGGGACCTGGTGAAACGGCAGATACCAGCTCTGTTTTGGTCGATGCCTTTCCGTCAATTACTATAACTTTGTCCTCCTTTCACATGCATTACCGAATCCAATCACTTTCAAACTGCACTATTAAGTTCTTTCATTCGTCGGAAGTATTGACAAACGGGAGAACTTTAGAACGAGAAAAACAAGATACTTTTGACAAGTTCCATTAATTTCCATTACTTCCTCCTTTTCTTAATTCAAGGATATGGATACATCCACCAGGATGCTGCAAATAATTTTGGTGACATGTAAGCTCATCAGCTGAGCCTGTTTCAGGACATTAAAATATCAGTCTTTACCGACTTTCTATAAAAGTTTGAAATCACATGAAGATACGGTCACAAATATATCTAATTACCGCTCCTCCAACGTGCAATGATGATATAAACAGTGAAGTGTATAGGGGAATAAAACACTATAACGACTCCAGTATTAAGACTGACGAAGTCGCGACGAGTTGCAGTAATAGCCTCTAGATAAAACAACTTGAAACTTGTCCCTATAAAATTTCATATTTAATTAGTGTGACTGTAGTTAATAGTTTTCACTGCGAATTTAGAATTAATGCGCAGCAATAAGTATTAAATTAAAAATTCATTTCCAGCACTTAGATGTATATTATATTTCGAAGATTTATCTTGTTATGTGAGGGGCGGATGTGAATTTCAAATTTTTTCGTGTCATAACATCCAGCTTCAGTGTATATGATACATGACTATACGCACATAATAATCACTATGAACTAGTGTTGGGAAGTTATAAATATCGTTATATAATATAAATAATAATTTTACGTTGTTATACATTTCAGAATCAACAACAAAGGAAAAAAGACTAACAAAGAGAAATAAGTTAAAAACAAATATAACTTTGAAACTTCCTGGCAGATTAAAATTGGGTGCCGGAACCGGGGCTCGAACCTGGGACCTTTGCCTTTCGCGGGCAAGCTCACTACCGACTATGCTATCCCGACACGACTCACGATGCCGCCTCACAACTTTACTTCTGCCAGTACCTCGCCTCCTACTTTCCAAACTTCACAGAAGCTCTCCTGCAAACACCCAAGACTAGCACTCCTGGAAGAAAGGATATGGTGGAGACATGGCTTAGCCAATGCCAGGAAGTTTCATATCAGCGCACACTCCGCTGCAGAGTGAAGTTTTATTCTGGAAATATAACTTTGGTCCAGTATTTGGCAATAGCAATGGCTTCGGGTCTTCCGCAAATAAAGTCATCCCTGGAGCATCTTGCAGGACATAGTCTACACTGATATAAACGCTCTGCGGTTTACTCAACCCTAAAGTCACAAAGCGTTGTTCGTGTTGGGTAAACTCATGTCTGCAAATTGTCTTTGGATCTTAGTACCGCAGTTTTGAGCTGGTCCAGGGTTCTCTACAGAGGCCATTCCACGATGAAACCAGCAACGAGATTTTCCGATAGTGCCATCCAATGGTATTCTGACCTCATGCTCCGCATAGATAACCGGGAACATCTGTTGGGTGGTGGTGTTAGACATAAAACACGGAGGAGGAGGATTGTGGCCATAGTGCTAATCAGAGGTACTTTCCTTATGCCTTTCTCTGCATGCGGATGCCTGACGTCTTGAGGCGCAATAGCCGCTAGATGGTAGAGTTTATCACTTGATGTATGTTACCGACACTAATCAATTAGACTAAATGACTCATTGAGCTCGACATTCACTTGTTTTGTATGGGCGCAGTTATGCCAAACGGGGCAGGCATATTTATTTGCAGCGTAACAGAAAGTAATTACTTAAGGAACGTTTATCAGTGCATGCCTCTGCATAACCTTTAACGTTTTTTAGCGCATTATTTGTAAAATATTTCTGTACATTGCATCAATTTTGTTTTCAATAAAAGCATAAAATAAATAATAAATGGCGAAACTCATTAAAAAGGCACTCAATTTGAACGCGCGATGTCGGAAGTGCTCCATGAAGTGAAAGGTAAATTTATGGAACCGGCATTTCGTCTGAAAAAAGATTCTAGTGGCGTCTATGTGAATTATACGCGAAGACTAGACCCAGTGGTAGAAAGTGCCCTCCACCATGTCCCATAAGGTGGCTTATGCATAGTGCATGTTGTATCATTTAACGCCCCGTCTAAGATTGCTCTGCTCTCGTCATACACCTGAAGTAATTTACGGGAAAAACTTTTTATGAAGCTGGTCGGGTGAGCATTCGAATCCCGCTATACTTGAAAGGTCAATCTTGCGGTGTTAAAAGGTCCACAGTTTACATATCTAGATGCAATACTATCAAGAGAAATTAATGAGACGCTGAAATAAAATTTATAATATCGAAGGCGAATGGAAAACTTAAATTTGTTGGATGGGTTAGGGGAAAGTGCATTCCATTTGCAAAGGTTATATTCAATAAACTTGTGTGACCAGTTTTTGAATATTACTCCAGCGTCAGGAGTCACCGAGTAGTCGTGACAAATTGAACGAATTCAGACGTCTTCCACGTGGCGTTGATTCAGAAGAACGTCGTTAAGATGGTAACAAGTAATACATGTGTTTGAAGAACTTAAATGAAAATCTCCGGAAGAAAAACAGCGTTGTTGGGGACCCTACGAGCCAGAACTCAAGGATAAGGCCATTATTCGACCACTTCAATCGCATATGCCCTACCTACTACGGGACTCATGAGATTTATGTAAAAGAAAGTCAGGCATTCTACGACGCATATATACTGACACTTCCTTGCTTCATACGTTGCTGGAAAACGGCAGAAAGCCGCCAATATTGGAACGATTTATGCACAAAATTCACTTTGCCCATATACATTCGAAATGCATGCTATGTATATTTTTGCTGATCGCAGACCTCCAGCAATTTAGTTTATGGTTGAACTAAAGCTATTCTAGTAATTTTGGTTTATGGTTAAAACAAGTTTTGAGTAGTCATTTATATTAAATATGTAACCCAAGGAAAAGCTTGGTGTGATAATGCGTAATCTTCAAATATCCCCATTGGTAAAAATTTGAACATTACGATCATGCATTGTACGATGCAGAGAAAAAGTGTCGGACAAATCTAAAATAAATTTGCAAGTTCTATAATAGTCGGACAGATACATTTACATTAATAGAGGAAAGCCGCCCGAGTATATCGTGCGCCACATCAAGCCTGCTAACAGTTAAAAAATAAAAATAATTGTCCAATTAATGAAGCTGAGAAAGAATAAATTTAGTTATTGACATATCTTTGAATAAAGGAGGAAAACCGTTTCGACTCAAAATTATTATTAGAATAGTGAACCAAATAGAATACATGCTTTAACATTTTAACAAGTGAATTCAGAAGTTAAAACAATTTAAGAGGGTTTATTCATGTATCTTTGCTTTCTACATATTTGTATTGTATAAATTTTATCTGAGTTGCGCGTGGGTTTTTTTCCAGAAAAAACGGAAAAATAATTAGAAACGAGTTTTAACAAAAGAAAATGGTAAAACGATGTACCACTCGGTACTGTGACAGAGAAATTCAATTAAACTTATAAATTTGCGCACACGTGTTTTTGAGTGCGCATTCTCGGCTGATTTGGTTTGATTTTCCCAGGGAAGCCAAAACAGTCTTGGTCCAACCCGCCATTGCCCGCACCGAAACTAAGTTTATTGTGCGGTATCGCTCCCTGTATATCTAGTAAAGCCAACCAATGCCCTTCAACAGTGCAAGGAGTCCCTTTACCAGTTCTTTATTAGACAATTTCTTCGGGTCTGGTTGTCCTAAATATTCTGTGCCTTTTGCTCTGCAATGCAATGCATTCGAAGATTAGATGTGATGCAGTTTCATCACCGTCATCACAGATCCTACATTTAGGGTCCTCTTCTGTTATTCCCATTGTATGTAGGTGTTTTTTGAATTTCCCATGGCCTGTCAGCAATCCAACCATGAGTCTAATCTCTCTCCTGTTCAGGCCCAGGATTGCAGAGCTTCTTTTAAAACTTGGCTTTGGCATCATTACCTTGCCATATTTTTGTTGATGGACTTTGGTCCAATATTCTACGTGCTGTCTTCTGAGCCAGTTACGTAGCTAAAATTTGATCATTGCCTTAGTGATTGTCAGGACAGGTTCCGGTCCAATAAATGGAGTCTCTGCCCCCATCCTGGCTAATCTGTCGGCATGTTCGTTGCCACTGATCCCAGAGTGGCCAGGGACCCACAATTGGTTTACTCTATTGCTTTCCCCTAGCTCCACCAGAACCCTGTGACATTCTGCAACAATTTTAGACCTTGTTGCAGGAGCTGCCAGTGATCTCAGGGCTGCCTGGCTACTTGAGGATCACATTACGGCAGACCGCCTCCAATGGCATTGTTCTTGATAAACCGAAGCAGGCCTGCAGTAAAAGCAAGACACGATAACAGGATTTCTCAAAAGCGTCTGACAATGTTAAAATGGTGCAAGATTTAGTAATTTTGAGGGGAAACACGAGTGCTATAGGAAAAGACGGGTAATATATATTATTTACTAGAACCAATGTGAGGCGATAAAACTGTAAGAAAAAGAATGAAGTGTTCGGATTAAAACGGGTGTAAAGCAGGTACTCAGTATTTCGACCTTGCTATTTAACGGTGTACGTATATGGAAGAAACTGTAACGGAAATAAAGGAAAGGTTCAAGAATAGGATAAAAGGTCAGGGTGAAAAGATATCGATGATAAAAGTCGCAGATGAAATTGCTATCCAAACTGTAAGTGAGGAAGAATTACAGGATCTATTCAAGTGAATGGCTATTCTAATGCGTACTGCACATAGAGCGAGAGTAAAGCACAAAAAGACGAAAGTAATGTGAAGTAGCAGAAGTGAAAATGACGAGAACCCCAGCATGAAAACTGGTAATCTCCAAGTGGACTACGTTAAAAAATTCTGCTAACTTGGAAGCCAATGAACTGAGCACGGACGAAGCAATCTACGTTCATAAAAATGTAAATGTTCATTTGTGCAAAACAGGTAATCTTCGAAAGTTCGTGACCAATTGCTTAGAAATTTTGACAACATTGAATTGTAATATAGGAAGGTTATTAAAAACCCATTCTTTAATAAATGATACATAGCCCTTATACAAGTAAGTTTTTGCTCTTTTTGTAACAATGTTTCCCCCATATAAAATGCATATTTGACAAAAATAGTTATATAAAAACATGAGCGCATTGCAGTGCAAGGACGAGTCAAAATTTCAAAGCATGCGGTCAAAAACTTTCGCAGATGTAAAATATGGAACGTAATAACGAACAGGGCTTTAGATTAGACTTTTAAGAGGATATGGATCAGAGGTGGGAAACTGACGTAGAGAGGGGAGAGAAAGATGAAGAGATGAACATGGAGAAGACGACGATGAGAGGGAGGAGGAGGATACGGAGAAAAAGATGGGAGGAGATAGAAGCAGTAGCGATTGTAAGATACATATCCAATACTAATTCACAAAGCATTATGAGATTACAGGTATTAGAAACGTGTGCTTTTTCTTTTTCTCCATGTAATCTGAAACAATACGTGCCCCATACATCTAGTGCTGACTAGCAAAGGCAGTGAGAGCATTTATAAACAAGAGAAGTCAATGATTAGTAAAGGCGGCTACACACGTAAGCGCAAGCTTGACAACTGTGCTTGCACACGCGTGTTTGTACAAGCATGCACAAATTCCTCACGCTTCCACACGGCCATGAATGCTTGTACAAGCATCAGTTTGTTTACCAGCAACTGAGCTCAAACGTCGATGAGTTGGGGAGCCTTCTCTTTGTGTTACAGAAAAGTGAAAATAAAAAAAATACAGGGAAAGAGGAAACATGATCATGGTGCATACAGAGTTTGAAGAGCCAGAAATATTATTTACACCCGCTGCTTTTTTCGTGATTTAAATAGTAAAACATTGCACCAGTTTATTTTTTCTTGCTTAACGTATCAAATACTTCAGTATTTTTGCACGATGTTTGCATTGTGTTGTTCTGTCTCTCTTGCATTGTGATCGTCTTTTTGATGTTATAAAGAATGCATTCGAAAAATCGCATACATCTTCATTTCCTGCGTAAGGAACGATAAACAATACCGGTATTTGTATGCAGAAAGACAAAGAATAATTTCTGTTATTAGCGTGTAAATAACGTCTACAGATTTATTGTCTAATTGTCGTATAACTTAAAAAAGCAATAATGGCCCTTTTACAAAATACTTCTGTAAATAATTGATAGCTGACAATCACAATAATAGGCCCTATCGGAACGCATCCTGCGAAATATGGTAAACTTTGTTACTAAGGCAGTGTTTCATAATTGAAACCATGAATCACTTTTACTGTCTTTCCGAAACCTTTGATTTCTGAGATAGTTGTTTTTTTCTTTTTCCCATGTAATGTTAAATTCTTTGACTTACGCTAAATGACATTATTTATCCACAATTTAAATCAACAGTACCAAATAAAAAAACGTATAAATCATCGTTTACACGTGCTTGTAAAGCCTTCTGCTTCTTGTCGCGCACACACTCAAGCAAACATACTTGAACGCTTGCACAATCATAATGGAAATTCGATCAAATGTTTTTGAAGTTATGGTACTTAACTACTGCGGTTATCAGTCCCTAAGCTCACAAACTACTTTAACTTATGCTAAGGACGACACACACACACACACACACACACACACACACACACACACACACACACACACACAAACTATGCCCGAAGGAGGACTAAAAACCCCGACGGAGAGCAACCCCGCGCTCCGCAGCAAAGCGCCTTACAACGCTCGGCTGTTCCCCCGCGACGGAAATTCGATCAAGCATTAAGCCGCTTGTACAAGCCTGATGCGTCAATACGTTTATCATACACACGCCCAAACACGCTTGCGGAAGCGTGCTCTTCAAGCATGTTGTTACGTGTGTGGAGGCCTTAACATTTCCGGTAATGTAAGTTTTGAGCGAATTGATGAATGGGAACAACAGTGGATGTGGACTGGTAAGAAAACGATTGAGGTTCTCTGCAGAATCGGCGAAAAAAGAAACATACAGAATACTCTGATAAGACGAGGAGACAGTATGATAGGGCATGAAGTAAAAACCAGCAAGGTACAAGATATATAGGGTTAAAAATGTTGGGAAGACAAAGATGGCAAATACTGAGAACGCAGGGTGCAATCCAAACACTTTAATTCAAAACATTGTCGGAATCAAGTTATAAAAGGTTTACAGGAATAATAAATAGCACAGGATGAGATAAGAGACGGCATTTTTCGCGAGGTACAAATGATAATGCCGCAAATTAGTGTGTTGCTGTGGGTCGAAATTATGAATTGTAAGAACAATAAATGGATAATTGAAATTGATGAAGGTATATTTAAAGAAGAGAAAAATACATTACTGAATTTAAAATTTCCTTTATTGCCAAGGAAAGCAGAAAAGCCAGACAAGAAGAATGTTCAGCGAAGAATAGATAAAATAACGGATTGAAAAATCTGAAAATATTCCAGTAAAAAAAAGAATACCAACTTCAATTGTTTTCACGAGGGTGACTAGAAATGATAGCTGTTGTAGGTTCCGCGACCAGTGCGGATTACATCAAAATCCTTTTCGGTGAACTGTTGACACGCAATAATTAAAATACTGGAATAACGAATGTCTCATACCTCTTCATGGCTTAGACTGTCTTTGCTAGTGGTGAGTAAATCTACATATTTCGACTCACCTGTTGTCTTGGAAAACAGTATTTTTAGAATACTGGCATCTCTGTTGTTATTAAGCAAAACACGGTACTAGTAGACAGTCCTACTCCCGGAGGATTGCCGTGAACTTGAAGTCGGATATTTAACATTTTACATTGTAACAGGGCAGTAGAGTCAGGAGTTTAATGAAAGCGTTGCAGTTGCCTCGGCAAGATGAACTCCCGGAACAGTACCGTGCATCAACCCTCACCGCCTCACACCCTGCATACGTAAACCATTGATTTTAGACGGGGACGTACAAAGGGGGGCGTGGCCGGGGTGAGCAGTAACAACGCATTACGTTATTAAAAAAGGAGATGTTTAATCAGGACAAATGTGTTAGCAGTTACGGAGAACTGTCTACTGGGTACCCAGTATTTCCTGTGTACTGTGAGATTGTTTTTCGTCTTATATCATCAGCCTGAAAGTAAGCGCAATAATTGACCGTAGCCTAACCGAACACTGTATTTCGTAACGTACGAGCACAGTAGACGTGTGAAAACTTGTCCCGAACATAGCACGTTAAATCCATTGTGCAATTTTGATCTTACGGCAGTTCATGAATGCATCCATTTTTAAGACATGATAATGTATGGAAACTCTGACTTTAATTATTGGTCTTCACACATTTTATATATATTTCCTGATCGGTACTAGGCGCACGGCCGCGGTGGAGTGGCCGAGCGGTCTAAGGCGCCTCGCTGCGGAGCGCGCGGTTACTCGCCGTCGGAGGTTCGAGTCCTCCCAGAGGCATGGGTGTGTGTGTTTGTCCTTAGGTTAGTTTGCCTTAGTTTAAGTAGTTTGTAAGCTACGGACTGATGACCACGCAGTTTGGTCCGATAGATTTACAAACATTTTACTAGGCGCACGTACTACCTTTATGATGGCAGTGGCGAGAGAGAAATTAATACTTTGGCATTCCCCCTTTATGTCCCCGTCTCCTGTCAGTCCTTGACCCTCAAAAGGTACTGTTCGGGTCGGATCCGACCCAGCGGTTGAATTTTACGCTACACTGCTCTACCCGCTCCGTGTAGAAAGGGTCTGATAACCACAATAGTTAAGTCCAATAGATTTACAAACATTTGAACATTTTTGTATTCAATAATGATACTGACTGTGTACATATATTCACACAAACGTCATCGAAGAGGGAGCAGGTCGGATGCGACCCGACCGTACCATTTACTTCGTCTCCAATCACCGTACCGGCCTGAGGGTTGAGACTTCCCTTTGCCTCGTGTATCGTTTACGGAGACAAGGAACAGTAGACTTCCTATAACACTTTCTTCGGTAATTCCAAATGCTACATCTGTTTTACTACATAACTTTCCGCGAATTACTGTTCTTTCTGACAGAAATGGCTTGCTCTTAATGCAGAAAGCAAAGGTGTTCAACACGCAAGAATTAGCTGCCAGTAGTCACTGAAATAAATCAATACGGAAAGTTGGAGATTTGTGCTCAGCTGGGATTCCAACCTGGGTCTCCTGGTTCCTAGGCAGTCGCGTTAACCATTAGGACACTGTGACATCACTACGGCCGCGTACACTACCCTTGCACGCCTTCCGTCAGACACTAGATTATATCTTACATACTGCCAGTGTCCTTGCACATTATCACTAATCACTCGCGGCATTTCGCAAATTCCCGTAAGAGTTTATACATAGTGAGCATCAACACTAAAGGAAGAATCGGTGCCCGTCATCAACCGTCCCTGGGGCATGGAACATGTGATTGCAGGTAAAGACTGGTTTACTGGGTTTATGAAGACAATGATTTATCAATCCGAAAACCAAGCGGCTTGTCAAACGCAAGAGTTAAAGGAATGAATAACCAGATGTGACTATTTCCGTGCGATGTTCTCCCGCCGGAGCTTCAAGTCCTATCTCAGCGATGGGGAAGATGTGTTGTCCTGAGCTTTACAATCATTTGAACATTTGATGCGATTGAATAATTTGCGGTCTGAAATTTTATTTTCCAGAATCAGTTGAGAAGGAAGACTGGATACAGTGCCAGAATGTGCTGCATGGTTTCAAGATGTTTGTGTGGGTGCAAAAGAACGAACAATGTTTGTGATAAATGCTTGTGATTTGGACAGCGAAATATACTGGACAGAACAGCCCTTTGGGCGAAATAGACCGATCATTTTTACATATAGTGATTTCTGACTTATTCAGATGTTTAATATTTCTTTCTTTAAACGTGAAACACAGCTAGCTCTTAAGTCACATGTTGTGATGAGTGCTATCGATAAGGGATATCAGATTTCGTATTTCTATAAAAGATACGTTTGCGATTTAAATCAGGAAACTGACTGCCGTCTGGGAAATTTCAATTGCATTGCTGGGATTTGAACAGGCTGATGGATAAAGTACGAACAAAGTTACTGCTTCAATGATTTTGTACGAGAGTCAGCACGTCTTCAAGACGGCTGCTACACTTGACGTTCGTCAGAAGCAACGTGCTGTCATTGAATTCCTGTGCTGTGGAAACGAGACAGTGGGAAACATCCACAAGAGGTTGAAAAAAGTGTCTGGAGATGCTGCTGTCGATCGCAGTACAATTAGTCGGTGGGCAAGCAGGTTACGTGATGAAAGAGGGAACGGCAATATAGAGAATCGTCCTCGCAGCGGCAGGCCTCGTACTGCACATACTTCAGGCGCCGATTCCAAGATGGCGTAAGGCAGTTGAGAGGGATGGGGATTATGTGGAGAAATGAAAATATTGTTCCTAAAGGATGTATTTACACACCGTAAAACTTTCAAACCTGTAGAATAAAAACTGTATTAAAAAAATAGTGTCCATTTCATTCTGGGGGGGGGGGGGCACTAGTATAAATGTATCCGTGACATTCCTTGCTGTCTCCATGAGACATTTGTGATACGTGGCCATTTTGATGCACTTGACAAACTTTAGAGTCTTGACCACTAATTTCAATTTATGGAGGCCTTACGCGTTTCGACGTCCTGTCATTATCGAAGGCTACAGCAAGACAACGGAATTAATATTCATCAAACATTTCGATAAAACATAAATGAGAACACAATCATCACACTCACCATCTTTTAAACCTTATAAAAAGTGAATCTAAACATTCCTTTTAAAATAATCACTGACAAAGACATAAGTCAAACATAAATTTAAAATCCCCCCCCCCCCAGAACATCCCTGTAGGATGGTCAAGTGCATACTAAGGTCAGCAAAGCGGTCAGTTATTAAGTGGAGAATCCGCCAGATGGCGATGTTGTCATTCTACTTCTCTCTCACTCACATATGCACACTCACTCCCTCTGGGATGATTATTATTTTTTTAAATAATAATACCTTAAACCTGCACAATATTTTGTTACTGCTAAGTTATACAATTATAAACTTACAACTATAAAACTTTTTCAATCGCTGTGTACAATAATTTTCTTTTACGTTACACAATTATATGAGTGCTACACCAAAAATTTTGCCATACTATATTTTGACATAGTTAGGAAACAGAGTGTTTAGTGACACATTGCTGGCAGTCACCAAAATCATGATATCTATACAGCATTGAGGAAAAGGAGCCTTAAGTGTAATGCATTTGATCAGTATACCTTAAAACTGCTTTATTTCATGTTTTATAATAGAAGGCTAACATGTGCAATACACTTATGGAAGAGGATATTTTAACTACCCTTAGAGTTTATATTGAAGATATCATTTCACATCAGCATTGCCTAAACTGTAATACTGTACATAGTACGTCCTCATCTTACAAAGAGTAATCAAATTTATATAAATGTGATACTACTTTAACATATTGCATTGCTGTTGTAGGCCAATATTGTAATTTATACGAGAAGCAAATGCAAACTTGTACGGTATAGCAACCATCGAGTGGTTTTTGTAAGCAGATGGTGCTTGGTGGCTGTTCTTCCTTCCCAGCACTTTTATGCATGCCCCCCCCCCCCCCCCCCCCCCCACACACACACTACCTTTCCTCACCTGAATACTGTATAGATATCATGATTTTGGTGACTGCCAGCAATGTGTCACTGAACACTATCTTTCCTAACGATTTCAAAATCTAGTATGGCAAAAATATTGGTGTAGCACTCATATAATTGTATAATGTAAAAGAAAATTTTTGTACACGTTGATTGTAAAAGTTTTATAGTTGTAAGTTTATAATTGTATAACTTAACGGTAACAAAATATTGTGCAGATTTAAGGTATTATTATTTAAAATATATATCTCCCAGAGGGAGTGAGTGCGCATATGTGAGTGAGAGAGAAGTAGAATGATAACATCGCCATCTGGCGGATTTTCCACTTAATAACTGACCGCTTTGGTGACCTCAGTATGCACTTGACTATCCTACAAGAATATTCTGGGGGGAATTTTAAATTTATTTTATGTTTGACATATGTCTTTGACAGTGATTATTTTAAAAGGAATGTTTAGTTTCACTTTTTAATAAGTTTTAAAAGATATGGTGAGTGTGATGATTGTGTTCTCATTTATGTTTTATCGAAATGTTTGATGAATATTACTTGCTGTAGCCTTCGATAATGACAGGACGTCGAAACGCGTAAGGCCTCCATAAATTGAAATTAGTGGTCAAGACTCTAAAGTTTATTTCGAGTGTATCCGTGACAGTCAAATTCAAATGTTCAAATGTTTGTAGAGCTTTTGGGATTTACTAGGGGTCATCAGTCCCTAAACTTACTTATGAACTAGCTAACACTAAGGACGGCACAAATATCCATGCCCGAGGGGGGATTCGAACCCCCGACCGTAGTGGCCGTGCAGACCGTGACTGGAGCGCTTAAGTCCACTCGGCCACCGCGGCCGGCTCCGTGACAGTCGAGACCGAGGATGTGTTTTCCTCTTTAGATTCGTTTCATACGTGTCCAGTAATCTCCCAAAAGGTGCGTCGGATGCCGTCACGAACAGAGACATTTCTATCCGCCCGCCTCGCGGCCGCGTTCGCATCCCCTTCTTTATTCGTTAACAGAGAGAAGAAATGAAATTCCTGTGCGCTGAGACGGGGCAAAACTGACGGGCCCAAAGAGCTGAGCGCAGCTTGTCGGGAGCGGCACAATGCGTGTTAACGAGGCGCGCGCCCGTGTGAATGCACGGTGATCAGCCGACAGACGGCACGTCTTCATCGCGACGCCACGCTGCACCACGGCGCCTGCGGCTAACCCCACAGCCTGCAGGGACGGTTCCACGACCACGCCCCCTGCACTTTTTTACACAGCCTAACATATACAGTCACGACCATACACCAAAGATGTAACACACTGCGCGTCACGTCATACTGAAACCAACATCTAAGTCATGTGACTCGCGGCAGGAAACAAAAAATAGTCTTAAGGAACTGAGGTACCAACAGCCGTAAATATAATGAAATATTTATTCAATTGCAACCAGTTTCGACAATTCACTATGCCATATTTTTTTATGGGACTTAACTACGGGGTCATCAGTCCCTAAACTTACAAACTACTTATGAACTACTTACAAACTAGGACGGCACAAATATCCATGCCCGAGGGGGGATTCGAACCCCCGACCGTAGTGGCCGTGCAGACCGTGACTGGAGCGCCTTAGTCTCCTCGGCCACCGCGGCCGGCACACTATGCCATCTTCTGGTCCCTACATCGGAGCATGATTTCCAAAGGTAGGGATACTAAAACTGGATTCGTGGATTCCGTCTCTTAGTTGGAAACAACAACAGCAACTGCGACACCAAGGACTAGTTGTGGTTTCGAAGATGGTATAGAATTGATTCTACACCATCACCTTTCGAGCTGCTCTATCTGTGAATTTAGTAGCTTTAATGAAAGTACTTTCAATTGTCGTATTCTACGAACGGGATTATAAATTTAGGGTTAAAAAACAAGATTTCTGTTCAAATGTTTGTAGAACTTATGGGACTTAACTACGGGGTCATCAGTCCCTAAGCTTACAAACTACTTATAAACTAGCTAAGACTAAGGACGGCACAAATATCCATGCCCGAGGGGGGATTCGAACCCCCGACCGTAGTGGCCGTGCAGACCGTGACTGGAGCGCCTCAGTCCCCTCGCCCACCGCGGCCGGCCAAGTTTCCTGTTTCATGTTAAAAATGAGTTGAGAGAGAGAGAGAGAGAGAGAGAGAGAGAGAAGGCTTATTATTTATTTATGAGCCTGGTAATGATTTACGAATGCTTTACAAAAGTTGGATTAAAGCCTCGTTCTTCGATAATATTCGCCCCAAATGATGTCGCCTGGAAGGAACTGTTGTACATGTAATACGTCTAATAACCCGTTTCCAACTGATTTACCCATCCATTGCAACAACAATAAATAAGATCAGAGAGAGGGGGAGGATGGGAGACAGAATGGGGGAATGAAATGGATTTAAAAACGAGGGATGATAAAGACGCTGAGAGGAGGGGGCAGGAGATGGATCTGGTGTAGGATAAGAGAGTGTGGGGTGAATGTGATGAAAAATAGACAGACATAGGGACAAGAAGACAAGAGCTCAGGGTATACGTCCCACACACATTATCTATTGAGAAGAGTTGCCGGGTTTGATAGTAAATATACATAAAATAGAAATCTGCCTTATTGTAGATTTTACTTACGCAATAGGATTGAAAATTTTATTCATTAACTACATGCTGTTTCTATAATATACGTTAGTGTCAGAGATGATGAGTTAAATCATTGAAAAGATATTGTATGCCTTAAAACTTTTATCTTTGCTCTAGATCGAGTTATATCTTACGAAAAATTTAGATTGGTCTTTTGTTCTGAATCATCTATGACCGATAACATTTCGTCGAAGCTTTTAATATACTTATTTATTAGTTCCGTTTGTCGTTAAGCATTTTTATCTGGATAGTTTGCTAAATGTGTGTAAATTTCAATTTCCTCCAAAATGGCCATGTAGCTTCTTTCTTCGGCTCTATGATGAATGGAGAGATTGTTGTTCATATCCACAGTAGAATACTGGTTTTGTCATAGATGCTTACCAAACATTGATAGATTGTTTTCACTTACGTTAGTACTACGAAATATCCTGCTTATTTTTTTAGAGATATTTCCCAGGTATACTAGTGTAAAAAAAATTCCTTTCTTCCGGCGAAAATTTACGATAAGATACAAACAACATGTAGACGGAAGTGAAAACAACCTCTCAACATTTGGTATGCATCGACAATACAATCAGCACTACAGTAGATATACCAGTAAACAGCGATCTCTCCATTTTTCATAGAGCCGAATAAGGAAGCTACATAGGCATTATGGAGGAAATCGAAATTTATACATATTTAGCAAAATATCCAGATAAAATCATAAATTAAAATAAATATAGCAAACTTCGACAAAATTCTTATCAATCATACACCATTCAGAACAAAAGACATATCTAAATTTTACGTAAGATATAAATGATTTAGATCAAAGATTAAATTTAAAGGCATACAATATCTTTGTCATTAACTCATCTCTGGCGCAAATCGATAATACACAATAAACAGCACGTAATTAATAAATAATATTTACCATCCTATTGCGTAAATAAAAACTATAATAAGGCATAATATTACATTTATATATATTTTTTATATAAATTTACGCATCAATAAGAGCTTGTTTATAGTTACCGCTTGAAAATGACCACAGCCTGAATTCGGTGGCGCAATCAATAAAAAATGTTAATAAATGCAGCTCTGTTGATTATCTAATTACAATGCATTCCAGGTAACTTGTGGTTGCGGAAAGACACACTAGAGAAATATTTTAATCGAGTCAGAAACTTTAAAGTCAAGCACATCGTAGACGTACCGTGCCATAGCGTTACCTAAGCACTGCTGAGGTTCTTAATTTCTCCTGAGTCAACCTATTGGCGCTTCTTCGCCAGGACGGGGCGAGGGAAACGTCGCTTGTTACATGCACCTTTGCGCTGGTCAAGGCACCAACTCGTGTGCTATTCGGACTGATGGAAAGCCGGCCGCGATGGCCGAGGTGACTGAGGCGCGCCAGTCACGGTCAGCACGGCCACTACGGTCGGGGGTTCGAATCCCCCCCTCGGGCATGGATATTTGTGCCGTCCTAGTTCGTAAGTAGTTTGTAAGTTTAGGGACTGATGACCCCGTAGTTAAGTCCCATAAGCTTAACAAACATTTGAACATTTTTGAACTGATGGAAACGCGAGACACTGTAGCTGTTCCCGCACCTCATCTTGCCCGTGCCAAAAGTGTCCCTCAAGGCAGCATCTGCGCCTTCACAATTGTTTTTAGCGCATTTAATAATCAAAGGCACGTCATACTTGGTTAGATTACTTATGAATAAATGTCAACTAATGACGCATCAGTTATAAAAACCTTCATAAGATCCTTATATCGATAATAATAGGTATATATACGTTGAAATCGGTGCGCCAAAGTATCATAGCACGACGCCAGAGGAGTCACAAAATAGTGTTGTGAAAATCTCTCAAATCTATATCCAAAATCGACGGCGACGATATGGAGTATGCAGCGAGGTCTTTCAACTAGTTTTAATACAACCTACTGCAGTACGGAGGAAAAAATCTACCTGTTGGCTTCTATCTTGTCGAAATAACCCTGAGTGCCATCGTCCTAATCCTTGGGCGGTGCTCTACATCAATGCAAAAGTACGGCCTTCAACTTTTCACTGTGTACTAGTTCTCAGACTCAGTTATGTTGGGCGCCTTCACTGTGCAATCACCCAAGAAATATACTGACAACTGCAACGATCTATTTTTCACCAGAAACACACGTTATAAATGACACGCCTCTTTGCAGAGAACTGCAAGGGAACTGGTAGTGTGTGAGCCAGACATATCTGAAAGGCGCTGGGCTATCACAGCTCGGTATCGATTCTGCTGTTTACAGTTTTCTTTCCGTATACAGTCTTATCATGCCAAGCGTAAACGGAGAGTATTCTCAAATATTTTGTTTGCGACTTCTGGCGAGTTACCGACATACCAAGAGATTTACGTGAATTTTTTTCTGCACCGTGCACTTAGGAGTCTGTACCGCGGCCAAAACTATGTTTTTGCCTGCCATCGCAACTGCGTTAACTGGAAGTTTGACTGAACCATACGAGTATCTCTCACATTTTATTCTCTCTCTCTGGATGAAACCAACCTATGTTTAAAATCACATATGCTGACGTATGGATATACACCATCACAGTTTAGGGAAGAAAGCAACAGAGCAAAACGAAGCAGGTCTGAAAATAAATTGTAAACCGTATCTTATTTTCATAATCGATATGCGAGATATATGACGTCAACAGAATTCCCGCAGTCTTCCAAAATATACTGGCTGTCTAAATTTAACCAACAGGATTTTATGAGAACGACATTTATCTCTCTTCCAAAGATTGCCATTTAAGTTGCCCGACAATCTCTTGCTTCGCTTCTCACTTGATGAGATCCTGGCAGCCCAACTGTAAATTCATTGAAAGTAAAATGACACTTTTAGTTGATGACGGCGCCAATGCAATAGCAGTAACCCAAACCACTGAATTTAACTGCAACGTAATATTTAAAATTTTAGGAAGCTTTTTTTTTTTTTTTTTTTTTCAATCGAGATTAAATAGCGATCGGTATAAATTACTTAACATTGATTAGAACAGTTTCTATCACAAAAGCCGAGCAAGGTGGCGTAGTGGTAACACTTGACTCGCATTCAGGATGACGATGTGTCAAATCCACCTGCGGCAATCCAGATACAGGATTTCCATGATTTTCCTAAGGCCGCCCGCACACGGGTCGATTCGCACTCGTCGCAGTTGCGACTCGTCCTCGACGCGATTTCGCCCCCATTCGACTGTCCCCGTAAGAAAACGGGAGGCCGCTATCGGGTCGATTTGCACGCGTCTCGTAATCGTTTCGACGTCTTTGCGAGCGACGCTCCTCTGCTTGCGACCTGCAGCGCACGGGAAAGTTCGAGCGTGACGAGCGAATCGTACGTCATGGAGATAATTTTCCTTTTTCTTCTTCTTGTATTTCCAGTGCATAAAACACTTTAGGGCCCCTGAGATCTACAAGTAATAACTCGAATGAAGTTTTAATGAATACATGTCTTGTCTTGCAGCTCGCAAATATTCAAGAAAAGACCTTTTTTTTTATCTCAACCAGAGATGTTCATGTTTATTTCCATTTTTATTGGTGACTAGTTTCGGGTACATCTCATTTTCTCAAACCATGTAATTTATTTTCTGTAGAATGCTAAAAATTTTGCATCAGTCTCTTGCAGTTCTCTAGCAACAACCGACGATGAAAATTCCGCTGTTTGTACGGATGCAACTGTAACACTCCTTGTGGCTTCTTTTCTTACGCCGGTACCAGTAAAACATCACAGCGTCCTCCTGATCACTAGAACTGCCCGTTATACGGGTAATTATTGGAGGAAACAACCAACACCGTTTTGTAGCTCCCTGTTGGAAGTCGCAAGCTGACAGAAGGAAAATCGCACCCGCAACGAGTGCCAATCGACCCGTGTGCGGACGGCCGTCGCTGGCACCGCGAGGTTCAAAAAAATGTTCAAATGTTTGTAGAGCTTACGGGACTTAACTACGAGGTCATCAGTCCCTAAACTTACAAACTACTTATGAACTAGCTAATACTAAGGACGGCACAAATATCCATGCCCGAGGAGGGATTCGATCCCCTGACCGTAGTGGCCGTGCAGACTGTGACTGACGCGCCGCAGAACGCTCGGCCACCGCGGCCGGCACCGCGAGGTTCGCACAAGACGCGCGTGACGGACGAGACACGAGTTGCGCCCACGACGAGTGAGAAACGACCCGTGTGCAGGCGACCTAAATCATTCGAGGCAAATGCCGGGGTTGGTTCCTTTCAATGGGTATGTCCGATTTCCTTCTCCATTCTTCTCCAAAAATCCAAGCGTAAGCTCCGTCTCTTATGAGTACGATGTCTACGGGATGTTATACCTAATCTTCGTTCCTCCTATCGCAACATATGATTATCTTGAACACTTGAGTTCCGTATTCTTTCGGATCGTGCTCGAGACACCGTCATCAACTACGGTCAAGGTTCTAAAGGGCTAAGGATGGTCTAAATTAACGTACAATTGAAAAGAAAATATTAGAAATATAGAATGTCGAGCCACGCGGGAAAGCCGCGTGGTCTAAGGCGTCTTGCCAAGGACTGGGCGGCCGTTCCGCCGGAGGTTCGAGTCATCCCTCCGGGGCGCGCGCGTGTGCGTTTTATCCTTAGTGTAAATACTTTGTAAGTCTAGGGACTGATGACCAAAGCAGTTTGGTCCAATAGGTTTACAAACATTTGAAGAATGTCGACATACAACTGTCAATTCCCCAAGCAAACTGCATAAAAATGAACTTACAGAGAAGGAGAATCATGCATTCTGGTAAACTAAATACCGTTTTTATAGAAGAACTTACGATGTACCTCAAAAGGAGAGTTTACATTATTTCCAACTTGGACTTACTGTATTAAAACGTGGATTTTCAACGCGGAAACTAAGAACTGAGGTGGTGGGAAATACTAAGAGAGGAAACCTAACAAATAGCTTGGGGACGTAATTATGATCACGCGTTCTCGTTCTGATGGGCCAATCAAAACCGACCACTTGCTGTGTCATCCTACTCCAATGGCGTCGTGGATTGCGGTATGTGGTCAGCGCACCTCTCGGTTTTCTTGACCCTGGTGCTGCTAATTCTCACTGAAGTTGCTCGTTCCAGTTCTCTCACTAAAGAAAAGTTTCATGGCATTACGGGGATAGCCGAGCACGAATGGCCTTGCGGTCTGGGGATGTCATATTACGGATCGCCCGGCCGATACAGTCGGAGGTTCGAGTCCTCTCTCGGGCGTGTCCGAAGGGTAAGTAGTCGGGCCTAGTGGTCTCTGAGTAAGGTGCTCGACTCCAAACCGAATGGCCGCGGATCCGAAACTTGGTCTGCTCACGGAATTTTTTAGTTCCAGCCTTCACCTCTCAACGATGTGAGGAGTCAACGGGAACGACACGTGGTTCGGTTTCCATGTTAAACTGTAGGTCCCTTTCCCCGGTCGAATAACTGAGGTAGCTCAGGAGCACGCCAAGTTGCCGAAGTGGCGTCCAATCGAAAGACTTGAACCAGGCCACTGAGCCATACGAAATTATTATTATTATTATTATGATCATAGTTTAAGTAGCTTGTAAGTCTAAACTTTAGCTGTTTGGTCTCTTAGGATTACAAACATTTGAATATGTGATTTGAATACGGGGATAGAAACCAGGTCCTTCGCACAGCAGCCAGACAACTCGGCATTGAGCTACTTTTTGTGGCGGACAGACGTAACTGTGTCTGTCATAAATGTGAAGTGGAGGTAGGCGGCAGATGTATTGCGTGAATGGATGATAGATGGACCAAAGATGTTTTTACTTCATTCCTGTTGATAAGGAAAGACGGAGTCCATCCGGTGAAAGGTGGTAGTTGACTTAAGGAAACGTAAAGGAAGAACACGACTGAGTTTAACAGGAGACGCGTGAAGAAGGGATCGTTAAGTATACTTCTTGCCGCTGAAGTAATTCATAGAGATATTTGTTATGCCTAAAAAGCAACCAGTTTGAATCTCAATTTCGTCTGCAACAAAATCGGCATCACCATATTAAAGCGGAATTGCAGCTGCAGTTTTAAAGTGTGCTGCTCCCGCGTGAATATAGTTTACAATTAGTCATCAGTGTTGGTGACGTTTTTCGTCCCACTTCTCTGACTTGAGTAACCGTGAAATCTTGGTACGGCCCACACGCGGCCACAGCAGTGGTAACGCGTGCTGGCACGGTTCATACGCCAGGAGAGGGCAGCTGGTGAAGTTGCCCCACGCAGCCTTGGCCGGCACAAATGACTTCAATTTCCTGTAAACGCAGCAGCCGCGTCAGTCAGCATCAGTTCCGTGCCTTCAACTCGCGCCTGCTCAATTTCCGGTTCTCCCCTCCCGAGTTAAGCGCTGTTACTTCCACAAAGTACACACGTCCTCTCTTGTTTATGGTGTTCCACCTCCTGCCTCTCCCTCCTGCGGTTACCCTGTTTTTATTGGCAAGCTCGATACTGATAAAACTTCTCTAATTGCTGATTTACGGTAGTTTTTACAACGGATTATTGCCAACGCGCCAGGTCATTGTCGTTGTCAGAGCAGAGAAATTTCTTGCTCTACTTTTGCATATGTACAGTCCGTTTCAATATTTCGAACGAGTTCCGTTTTTATAGTTCCGTCTCGCGAGATACTGTTACAACCGTTGGTGACTACTAGCAGGTATGTTTAACGAACCGTTTATTGTATTCCGGCAATCCATATACACCATCAGACCAAATGATCAATAAAAAAGTAATTATATGAAGTGTAATGGGGAGCCGCGGCGGATTAGCCGTTCGTACTAGAGCGCCGTGTCACAGACAAATATGGCCGTGTTGCGGTTCGCGCGGCTTTTCGCCGTCGGGGGTTCGAGTCCCCCCCCCCCCCCCTCGGGCATGGGTGTTCGTGTTGTCCCTAGGTTAGTTTACCGTAGTTTAAGTAGTTTGTAAGCTACCGACTAATAACCACGCAGATGAGTCCGATAGATTTACAAACAATTGAACATTTTTGTAATGTTGCGTGTGGCGAGGGGAGGGAGGGGGGCTTTCGGATTAATTATTCTTAATTTTATTTGTGCATTATACGTAGAGAGTTCAGCAGCTTCCCATTACGCCAGCAGTAGGGTGACTGAGCTAACAGTAGCACGCGCATCAGTTAAAAACAGTTAGAAGGTGCGCAAGTTTTACTAGAGAAGTCATCCGATTGGCTCCTCCACTACAGCACATTAAACGTAGGCGACGAACTTTCATTATTTATATTTTATAAACGTTATTTTTTTGGTAACACCATTACAGAAAAAGTCTCCGAGTAACACGGTACCTTGCGAATTTTTCAGATTCTTACTCAGTATTAATGTTTAGAAAAATAATGAAATTAATGTTCACAGTTCGGGAACCTTCTTTATCACCAAAAACGCGCATACAAGCGACTTGCTTATATGCGCTGCCACCACTCCAGTTTCGGCACACACAGTCTACGGTTCGCGTCGTAAACGGGATTGGCCGCTCTATTAACACCCGAGTAGCGTGTGTTAATAGTATACGATATTTTTATTATTTTGTGTGTACAAGACCACGATGTCGACGGACGTTCAGACCAGATCTTCCTTAACGTTTTGCAATAATTTTATGATTGAAGTGATTGTAAACTTAAGTGCAACATGTGAATAATACTGAAATTACTAATTTTGTTATTAAGGCGAGGAAGGAAGGAGGAATATGAAGGAAAGGAATGACTTAACCCAGATAGGGCTGACGTCCTTCCTGGAGAACGAGAACGGCTGCTTACTTTTTCATTCTTGTATTTAAGATATCGAGCACAGTGTCGTATTTTATTTCTCTTTAGTAGCCTGCTCCCGTTGCAGATCAATTATAGCTTCATTGTTGATTGCAAAGTGGTTGGATAAGACTTCGAAGTTGTGATTCATACAGAAGAGTCCTCGTCGTTGGGTTTGTTTTTCTTCAACATTCTTTAATTTTATGCGTCATTTATATGTATATATTTCATTTTAAATGATATTTTAATAATAATGATTCCCCAGGTTAAAAATCTAAAACTTTCATTTTGACGCTCTTCCAGAAAGAAGGGGCGTATGGCAAATCTAATGGCGTGATTATGAAAAAAAATCACTTATAACGATCATGTGCAGTCATATGAAGGTAATTGACAGTTTCAAAATATAATTTAAACCTAAAATAATTCCGCTCTATCTGGGTTAAGCTGCAAAAGGGCACTGAGAAAATTCTTTGACAACAAGTGAAAATGTGAGCCGATTCGAGATTCGAACCCAGATCTCCTGCTTCGGATCAGCGATCACCTTAACCACTCGGCTAACCGCCCTCGCCTCCCGTCCCCAGTGCGTCCACACTACTCGTGTGAGACTTGAGAGCCTTACGGGTAATGTGGACGGAGGCTGGCTCCGACGGCTCGCCGCGAAATAGGCTTGCGATCCACCCGATCATATGGCTTGTCTGGCTCCGATTGTTGTCGATACGCACGAGCGCAAGTCAGACAAGTTTGACAAGCCTCCTGACTGACGAGTACAATGAGCACAAGTCTTGCGAGCACGAGTAGTGTGGGCGCACCTTCAAACTCCCACAAGGTCGCACGCTACGGCCATAGCATCACCATCGTCCATGCCCTCTTATGCTCGCCATGTCGGATTCTCGTACCAGATCTAACATTATTACCGCATATGCGGTGAAGTATTATGAACCTTACGGCGTCATTCCGTAGAAACGTTAGGACAGTTGTGAGTAAAGTGGACAGCCAGCTTTGGGGGATTGGGAAAATTTTGGAAAGATGTACTTCATCTGTAAAGGAGACCGCTTGTACGACCACGTCTGGAGTATTGCTCAAGTGTTTGGATCCCGCAGGAGATCAGTTTAAAGAAAGAGGGGAGCAGCTTAGGTTCGTTACTGGTAGGTTCGACCAGTGCGCGAGTGTCACAGAAATGTTCCGGGAACTCACATGGGAATCGCTGGAGACGTCATTATTTTCCAGAAATTATGTTGAGGAAAATTAGAGGCCGGAATTTGAAGCTGACAGTAGAAAGATGTTCCTGCCGCCTACTTACAAATGTTCAAATGTTTGTATAGTCTATGGGACTTAACTACGGGGTCATCAGTTCCTAAACTTACAAACTACTTATGAACTACTTACGAACTAGGACGGCACAAATATCCATGCCCGAGGGAGGATTCGAACCCCCGACCGTAGTGGCCGTGCAGACCGTGACTGGAGCGCCTTAGTCCCCTCGGCCACCGCGGCCGGCGCCTACTTACATTTCGCGTAAAGATCATAAAGACAAGATAAGGGAAATTATGGCTCTTACAGAGGCTTATAGACATTCTATTTGGGAGTGGAATAGGAAAGGAAATGCCTAGTAGTGACACACTTTACGGTGGATTGCTGAGTATATATGTAGATGCAGAAATACATATTTGGATTCATGTGGTGTGTGATCTTTAGGACATGTATATTCTTGGAATATTATTGTAATTTCAGACGTAAACAATAGCTCTTTTATCCCTGGCTACAGGTATTCGTTTATATATTATTTCGACATGAGGCAAACCTGCAGAACATGGTCACTCATATTTTTGTCGGGACACAACGTGGCTGGTATCAACTTCTGCAGCTCTCCTGGGGCAACGCTGACAACAAAATGTCTGTAAACCTAAAGAACAAAACAGCTTAGGTTATCGGCCCCAAGACTTACAAACTATTAAAACTAACCTATACTAAGGACAATAGACACACACACACACACACACACACACACCACACACACACACACACACCCACACCGCCGCGGTGGTGGAATAGCCGAGCGGTCTAAGGCGACTCGCTGCGGAGCTAGCGGTTGCTCGCCGTCGGAGGTTCGAGTCCTCTCTGGGGTGTGTGTGTGTGTGTGTGTGTGTGTGTGTGTGTGTGTGTGTGTGTGCTGTCCTTAGGTTAGTTTACCTTAGTTTAAGCAGTTTGGTAGCTACGGACTGATGACCACGCAGTTTGGTCCGATAGATTTACAAATATTTGAACATTTTTTGAACACACACACGGCCAAGGAAGGTGTCTAACCACAAACGCGAGCCGACGGTGAAGGATGCAGTATTTCTGAAAGCTCCTGCCCTTCTTAAGCGGCAGGAGGCGAAGGTTCCTTCCCACAGCGTTGCGGCAGCGCCTCAGGGACGTGGCTTCTAGTTCGAGACAATCCGTGACTCCTGCCCCGACGAAAAAGGCGGAGAAGAGTGCAAGGCGTGAGCGGCAAAGAGGACAAAGCCTTTTTTTGTGCTTCAGGTCGCGAAACTGCTAAGGTCACAAGCGCACGTCTCATAACTAAGTAAAAACAGGGGTGAAAAAAGCTACATCCAATCATCTTTAACACAGGAGCAACTAAAGGCAAAAATGTATCTTTGGGAAGAAAATTATCGCCGTGGCGGAGTGGCCGAGCGCTTTGAGACGCTATGCTTCGATGCGCGAGGCCGTTCCTCGTCGGGAGTTCGAATCCTCCCTCGGGCATGAATATTTGTGCTGTCTTTAGTATAAATTCGCAAGTTTAGGGACTGATGACCCTGCAGTTAAGTCCCATAAGCTTAACAGACATTTTTCAAGAAAATTATTAAATAACTTCGTGGATATGCGGAGGTCTCGGGGGAGGAGGGAGCTGAGATTTCCTTCGCTACGTCCCTACCATGGATAAAAAGACGCGATATACAAACATTTGACAATCGAGATGGGAACCGTACACGTAAACGGTTAAAATTAATAAATCCTGTACGAAGTCGAGCTCGAATGACCTTTTATCGAATAATTATATGTTCCTGAAGCAGATACAGTCTCAGGCTTGTCAATGATAGTGAATATAGACTGACGAGCACAATTAAAATTTTTACCAGGGCGGAATTCGAAACGGTATCCTCCCGCAAATGTCATTACCGATTACGCCAAACGGGTTCGTCAACAAACTATACGGAATACTCCAATATTTCTCCCTTCCCAATTTACTTATTTATTTATTGCACATTTTATGGTGCGTTGCTTAGTATTTAAAAGCATTTCACAATATAGCATACAATGGGCATACATTCTTACACATTACTATTAAGATTTTATAACGAGCGGTAATTTCATATTTTCTGTCTCAATACTAACTCCAATTCTATGTCATCCTGCTGTTCTGTTTTCCGACGAGCCAGGGTGGCGGAGTCGGTAAGCGCATCTGCCTAGTGAGCTGGAAGACCCGGGTTCGAATCCTGGTCCCGGTACAAATTTTACTTCTACACTTGAGCTTATTGTCATTAAAACGACACTCGCGACGAGAGGGCTGAAAGCAGGTCGACCAAGCCATTGAGAGAGGTTTAATTTCCCCGGGTTCATTCACGTGGAGAGTATATGTAACATGGCAACAGAAAACGAGATGAAGATCATACAAGGGACGAAAACTACTAGGAGGCAGAGGGTCGAGAGCTGAAGCCGCATTGGAGTGGCCGAGCGTTCTTGCTGAGGAGCGCGTGGTTGCTAGCCGCCGGAGGTTCGAGTCCTCCATCCGGCATGGGTGTTTGTGTCGTTTTTAGATAAGTTTAACATTGGAGCCAACGTTGGCGTCAACTGTGTTTATCGGTGAAATAGCATTGCGACCAACTTTGGCTCCAACGTTGGTACGGCTCCGTTATTTGTCGCTATTTTGACCGAACATCAAAAGACGTTGGGCCAATATGGGTACGTCGTCCACACATTGCCCCCAACGTTCCATTCTATCTTAGTCGTCTGCTCGTCCTGAAACGGTTTCTTTCTTCGTTCGTTCTTCGACGCCGTTTATTTTAAAGTTTTAAAAGCTCTTTGAACGGTATCAGACAGTGATTCATTTAAGCAACCACAAAAATCGAACTGCCACGGCAGAATTTAGGCACGATCAGTGAAATTAAAAACTCTTTAGACTTTTGACACACTTACTGAATGCAATGTTTAAAATTAACATTTCCTGTCACGTTTCACATATTGCTTTGCAAACTTCAAGCCATTGATATCAATTATACTGCTGTCTTAAAAAAGGAAGTTGTGGCTTCTAAAACTGTACTGTATTGACACTGGGCACTTTATGATGTATGAATAGTCCTACTTTTAGCCCAAACTTCATCTTTCTGCGACTAAGTGGTGAAAAAAGCCACTGAAATTAGCTTGGGACGAATTTAGACGAATTTAATAAATACAAATAGGGGCTTCATCTTAAATAAATAG
This sequence comes from Locusta migratoria, assembly GCA_026315105.1. NCBI lineage: Eukaryota > Metazoa > Arthropoda > Insecta > Orthoptera > Acrididae > Locusta > Locusta migratoria. Next base: position 320,248,656 of record CM048747.1, on the reverse strand, counting down.
TGCGGTCCGTCGCTTAATTTAATAAGATTATAAAGAAGTCGCCATAGCACAGATCGTAGTAATACATCGATATCTCCGCGTGGATCGACCGCGCAGCCTCACGCATAATTCTTTCATGTGGACGGTGTTATGCATCACTAGTCCAATCGTCATATGTTATAACTGACATAATGGAACCTAAATTTTACATGTTCTTAAAATATATTTATTTATGAATGTTTCTCAACTTATTGTACCAAAGAAGGGTTAGTATTCTTTCACTTAGTAGTGAAATCACACTGTAAATAACTACTAAACAGCACTAATTGCGCTCGCATCAGAAACATACTTGGTCTTGTGATACATAACACGGTCCATGTATTGTACTTCATTGCCGCCGATCAACGTCTCTGGTTCCTATGTATCTGTGGCTACAAGCACAGTGGTGCTGTCTGTGGGTTTAAAATGACGAGCCAGTGCTGGAGCGTGAGTCGATGGAAGATGGTTGGCAGCTACGCAGCCGAAATATTTTAATAGGTAAAATTTATGCAGCTGCTCGTCCAAAATTTCATGTCATTGCGCCGCGAAAACACGAAGAAACGCAACGAGAATGGAGACGTTTGTGTAGAAAGTCAACGCCGGATTATTTATGTTTTCATTTCTGTTCTTCCAGTTGCGTGGCACTCGATTTCTCCGTGAGAGCGAAGGTCGGTTGGTGTATTGGGCAACCGAAGGATGTGATGCTACTTTTGGGGCTGGGCGATTTCACAACTGCTGTACTGGATTGGAAGTCGCCAGGACTGTGCAGTAACAGTTGTAGGATGACGAGCTGGGCCTTCGATTAGCCATAATTTTTCAGGCAACATGTGTAGGTATGTTTTCCTTCGCTCCGACCTACTGGATGGCTCACTCCTCGACGTCGATGGGGCATATTCGGAAGGAAGTTGCATGGCCAAACTTGCAGTTAAGGGGACCTGGATATGAAAATGACTGAAAAATCGAAAAAAATTGCCTCCATCTGAAAGACAAATTTCTGCTGTTTCCAAAAGTGTATGGTTTATTTACTTTAAATTGTTATTACAGTCTTAAAAGCTCTTTGAACGAATGTCTGCACACTGGGGACGCTGATGTTTTTGGCAAGGAATATCACCATTAACATTCCATGCTTGTCATAGTCATGGAAACAGGTAAGCCAATACAATATACAGGGACCTTTAAGATAAAAAATTATTTAGCAAATGTATACATGACCGCACACAAAATCTTAATGAGAGTTTTAACAGCTGCGTGTGATAACGAGTACGGAAAACAGTGTTTGTTGGATGGGCAGTACTCAGATGTGATGCATGCTTTTATCTGTTTCAGTGATGGTGTAATTAGCAGGACAAACGTAATGGGCAAATCAGGAATACAACCAGTAAATAATATGATAGCTGCCCTGACTGCCATAGATCGTCAGCGACTTGTTGAAGCTGAAAGGGCTGCGGTAGCCACCACTAAAGAGTTCGGAGTAAGGAAAACACTCCTGAACAAGTTTGCGAGTAAGGAAAAGACTCCTGAACAAGTTTGCAGAGGATAAAGAAGCAGCTGGCCAGCAAGATTATGCCACTGTAATGTTCTAAAAGAGGCATAAGGTGAGTTAAAAGCACTGAACATTCTTTTCTAATTTTCTCGAAACTACATTTTCAGAACATTAGATATATATTATCTTCATAATTGTTTTAGCTATGTTCACCAAATTTCTCCCATTTAAAGAATGGGACAGTATCTTTGTATTATACCTAATACTTTGCAGAAATGATCTACGTTTGTCATTCTGCATATAATTTTAACGGTAATTTTAGACAAAATAGTAATGAAGTGTAATAAGGGTTCTTCTGTTTCCTCAGATATACTCCAAATTACAAAACAAGAGGCATAATGTGTCTTACGGATGTTGAAAGCAGCCTGCCACTATATATATATATATTATATATATGGCGCCTGTTCCGAAAGAACAGACTTCACTTCTGAACCTGCAGTTGTTATTCTTTCATATTCACAGAATATATGACATCAACTGCGAATGGGCAGTAGTTATGTCTACATGAAACTACGAGTTTGAGTACTGTGGGCAGGGTGAAGCTGGGAATTTGTATCTGAAAGGAGTAGTTCTTGCAGGTGCGATGATCACTGTGTCCCCAGTGGTGTAGGGGACAGCGCAACTGCCTAGAAAGCAGGAGACCTGAGTTCGAATCCCGGATGGGTACACATTTTCAGCTTTGCCCAATCGCAGTTGATGTCATATATATTCTGTGTATATAAATGCTATTAGACTGACGATGCACCAGTAAAAGGTTCCAGAATGTGAACATGTATTATAAAAACATCTATTAGGCAAAATATTGTAATTCGTAAAGTAAAACATATTTCAATGAATTTCGTATTACAGCTTGAGTTAACGTCATTCAGTGTTGTTACAAAATCGCAACTTACTCGGCATTGTAGATCAAGAGTAATGTGCACCGAAAGCAAGGTATGAAAATGCAGCCCGTTCACATCCAGGTCTCCTTGACGAAGTGAGAGGAAAGAGTTAGGCAGTCATCCTCAAGAGAATCCCTGCCTGCAGATAAATTGTTGTGTGTTGTGTTAGGCGTTGGCTGGAGAGGCGTACCTTAGAGCGGGGTTTGGGGTCGCTGGCGGCGATGGCCTTTAGGGTGGCGACGTCGTCGTCCGCAGGGCTCTTGCCGGGCTTGTCGGCGGGCTGCAGCTCCTCCAGGGAGAACCCCAGGTCCACGTCCTGCTTCCAAAGCACCTCGATCAGGTCCATGTCCTGAAGAAACACAAACACGAGGCGTCAGATGCTGCAATCAAACTTACTTCAACAAGACAAGGCCTGCATTGCAGTGCGGTAGCGCTGTAATACAGGTATGTTACATCGCCAAAAAAAATCACTACCACCCGCTTATAGCTTTGCAGTGCACTCCAGATTTACGTTAGGAAAGAGAACACCCACCAGTTGCAAGGTTGTTCTAGCATAATCTCTGCAGTTTAAGTTCAGTGTTATTACACAATGCTCTGTATGAACCTATAGGGCACAATTCACAAATGTTTGTAAATCTATCGGACCAAACTGCATGGTCATCAGTCCGTAGCTTACAAATTACTTAAACTAAGGTAAACTAACCTAATGATAAACACACACACACACACACACACACACACACACACACACACACACACACACACCAGGGAGGACTCGAACCTCCGACGGCGAGCAACCGCGCGCTCCTCAGCGAGGACGGCAAAAGTAATACACATTAAGAAGGTCAATAATTACTCGAAAGCGGTTGTGAATAAATTTGCAACCTTGCAACTGGGGGCTGTTTACTTTCCGAATCGTACTGTATATAAAATGATTACATTTACAAATCAATATCTCTAACAGCTCTGAGGTAATAGGAAATACACTATGTGGTTAAAAGTATCCGGAGAAGCCAAAAACATACGTCTTTAATATTACTGCATTGTGCTACCACATACTGCCAGGTACTCCGTATCAGAAACCTCAGTAGTCATATAGATGGATGAAAATGCCAGCAGCTGTATTCAAAAACTTTATTAAATTCTGTGCGACCGATTTCGGTGTTACATTACACTATCTTCAGGCTCCTAGCCGGACAAGATAAAAATTACAATAGTAATAATGTTAATCAACAAATGCATTATGAAGTTACGGAAAAAGAAATCGTTAGGGGAGCAAAAAACAAGTCACAATAAGCTAAAGCAACTGTCAAACAATAAATATGACATAAGGTAGTTATGTAACAAACTATTTTCAAACGAAATTGTAGTGTCAAATATATCGTAGCGTGGGGCTTTCCCTTTTTCTGCATATATAAATGTATTATAATTATTCGTGAAGAAGGTTATTGGTAATAAGGTCATAGGCAAAGTACTTGAAGTCATCGAGAAACTATAGAAACTATTACATAATATTCAGAAGTATTAATGTTAGTACGGCCCATTTCTGCAATATTCATTAGAGGGAAGGAAGATTAGTGTTTAACGCTCCGTCGACAGCGTGGTCATTAGAGGCGGAGCTCGGTTTGTGTGGGTAAGGATGGAGAAGGAAATCGGCCGTGCCCTTTGAAGGGAACCATCCCGGCATTGAGAAGTGATTTCCCTAAATTACGGAAAACCTAAATCTGGATGGCCGGAGGTGGATTTTAGCAACCGTCCTTCCGAATGCGAGTCCAGTACGTTACCACTGCACCACCTCGCTCGGCAGTAGTCATTAGACATCGTGAGAGAGTAGGGTGAAGCGCTCCGCGGAACTCACAAACTTCGGATTGGGAATGGGTGCCACTAAGGCTTGGCAACAGTTCGTATTGGCATTTCTAGGCTGACGAACCCTCTTATTTGTGCTGAGGTAGCTGTACCATCTGTCACCGCTGCGCTTACAGTACGACGGACGTCTGAGGTGCCTGGACTGCCTAACTTCGTCTACGGGTGTGTTAATGTTCACGCGACCATTGCAACCAGCATCGTTGTACAACTGACGCAGCACGTCCAACTTGCGTGGCAGTTCTCCGAAAGGAGCATCCCACCACTCCAAAGGGCACAATTTGACCCCTTTCTAATTGGCTCAGTTAGCTGTAGAAAGAATGAACGCGTCTTCGTGGCGTGTCGCCCGTTTGTATCACACATTTACACCACACTGACCCTTTTCGCTGTAAACATTCCCTACTAAAGGGGACACCCAGATAGTGCTCTGAAGCCTACGTCACTACATAGTGGTCTGGCGGACGAAGTTGAAACAATTATCAGTACATCCAGTATCCCCCAGGTGACATCTGCCGTCACATGAAAGAGGAGAACTACATTCTCAGCTTATATGACAGCTTCTAAACGTTACAATTAAGAAAATTGAGGTATAAGCGCTTTTCTTACGAGTTACTCCTACTTATTGACATGGTATGTGTTTCATATTCACAGAATATATGACTTCAAAATGTTCAAATGTTTGTATAGTCCATGGGACTTAACTACGGGGGTCATCAGTCCCTAAACTTACAAACTACTTATGAACTACTTACGAACTAGGTCGACACAAATATCCATGCCCGAGGGGGGATTCGAACCCCCGACCGTAGTGGCCGTGCAGACCGTGACTGGAGCGCCTTAGTCCCCTCGGCCACCGCGGCCGGCAATATATGACTTCAACTGCGAATGGGCAAAGATGAAAATGTGTACCCAGCCGGAATTCGAACCCGGGCCTCCTACTTTCTAGGCAGTTGCGTTGACCCCTACACCACTGGGGACACAGTGATCACCGCACCTGCAAGGACTACCTAAGCACGCCTCCCGCCAGACAAATTTCCAGCTTTACCCTGCCCACAGTACTCAAACTCGTAGTCACTATGTACTAATTCCCGTAAGATTACGGGCTCAAAACTTGCCCACCTCTCCCCACTAACGAAAGGATCACTGCCCGTCACTGGCATATTATACATGTGGCGTCTATTCCGAAAGAACAGATTCATGCAGGATCAGAAGTGACGTCTGTTCTTTCGGAATAGACGCCACATGTATATATGGTATGTGTTTCTTCGGTCATGTCTCGAAGAAAAGTCCAGATTGAGTGACATTAACAGCCACAAATTTACGGATTCTGAACATTCAGACATGTGCCGGACATTGAAATAAATTCAATGGCGCATCTGAAATTTTGGACTGAAGCGGGATTCGAAGCCGCGTAGCACAATCGGTCGCCTTAATGGATAGGGCTATCCAGGCATGATTCCCGTCATGTCCAATTTCTCAACTTATCGCACACTACAGTTGTGGTGCCCCCTGCCTATTACTTCCTCTTGCTCGCACCTTTAGCCGCTTTCCGGCAAGGGATGAGGCCTATTTCTGCATCCGCAGAGAAATGGTCAATTCGGACACGTTCACAAGAACAGACACTATATCTATAATAGTACTTATGTCTCCAACAGGAAGATGACAACTTGTGTACGGATGTACAAATACTCTTATACCTTCCGGGATTACAATTACAACTGCGATCAAGAGTGCGGGAGACGAGTGATTGGTACTGACAGCTGTCGAGGCCAGGCCGATGCGTTGCTAGGTCAGCCATAAGGCACGCCAGCTGCTCTCACTCGTGATCTTATATGGCAAAACAAAACACGCGACAACATGCACGTCACGTAATTTACAAATACAGATCTAACATGCAGGTTGTAGAAACCGCAGGGAATTATTCAGTGTACAGCCTGCTGAAACATCTAACGTTATTTCTCATTTGCTACATTTAACAACGTAAATGCACGCTATACTCGCGAAACTGTCGAACAATAGCATTTTACGCTTTCTTTGTTATACAAGATCGAGGCGACAGAAAAATACAACAGTATGTTAGTAACAGTAGTACTGTGAGAAAAATACTCGCAGTCTGCCAACAGAGCGAGGTGGCGCAGTGGTAACACATTGGACTCGCATTCGGAAGGATGGTGGTTCAAATCCACCTCCGGCCATCCAGATCCAGATTTAGGTTTTCCGTGATTTCCTAAATCACTCCAGGCAAATGCCGGGATGGGTCCTTTGAAAGGGCACGGCCGATTTCCTTCCATACCCTTACCCAAACCTTCCGAGCGTAAGCTCCGTCTCTAATGACCATGCTGTCGACGGGACGTTAAACTCCAAGCTTCCTTCCTTCCTTCGCAGTCTGCTGATCTGTCGCTGACACCATCTTCTTGAATATGAAGATTAGAGAAGCAGGAGAAACCCGCTCATGTCGCTGTCAGTGACTGACTCCGAATTATTGTCTTCTGCAGTAATCGAGCTATCACTGCTATTCGTCGCGGCCTCCTTGATGACACCAGTAGTGCTGTTCACAATTTTTGACCACCTCTCGGAAGTTGCACGGTCACAGCTTCCACGAGAAGTTTCTCAACTTCAGAAATAGTGAACTTCTCGTTATTTGCAGCCACATATTGTTTTATTTGTGCCTCTACACCTTCAATGACATTGAAATGAGAATGATACGGCGGTAAACGAACGACTTGAGACCATGTCTTTTCGCGATTTCATCAATAACATAAGTTGGAAATTGTGATTTCTTTTGTGACACAATTTCCAGCAGTTCAGCTTTCTTCAATTCATCGCTGAACTCTACATCCTGTCTTTTCAGCCACTCAATTATTTCATCTTTTCTTGTTGCCAAAGTCGGTGCCGTTTGAACAACAGAATGATACGGCCCATTATCCATGACAATGACATAGCTTTGCTAGATTCGCCATAGGGGATGTGTCGAATCACTTCTGGCAAACTGTGCTGTTCATTTCTTCATGGTAATCGCTTGTCTTTTTGGAACGAAATATTAAGAAGCTGTTTGTCACAAATCCTTGAGATGTACCAGCGTGTAAAACAATAATCCGCCCTCCTTTACCAATAGGGCCATTGTCCCCTGAGGGGTCCGTCATTCCAACATTTATTTAAACAATGACTGGCATTCACCCAGGTTTAATCGAACCACATAACGTCAGCAAAGTTAACTTTCATCATCTTTCGCAGAAATCTACGTCGCCATGCAACAATATCTGTTCTTTTCATTAACAGTTTTCTCCCACTGATAACGGAATAACAAACCTATTTCTTTCAGCAGTGCACACTTCCTTCGAAGAGACTGTCTTTCTGAAGAGAGATGAGTAATTTCGGAAGCGTTATATATATATATATAGAATTGTATCCTTCTGAAAGTAATCCATGCCTGTCACTTGCTTTTTCCGTAGACGTCTTTTCCCTGGCGTTTCCAACTTCGTTATTACCTGTTTCATCACAGTCTATGTTGTACTGTTCAAATTCAAATGTATGTAGAGCTTATGGGACTTAACTACGGGGTCATCAGTCCCTAAACTTACAAACTACTTATGAACTAGCTAATACTAAGGACGGCACAAATATCCATGCCCGAGGAGTGTTGTACTGTTCTTTTCCCATTTTGACCATAGGGTTTTTGCTTATTTTTAAGGCTGATGCAATTCTGTTAAGCTGGCCAACAGGAAGTAAAGGCAAACCAATGTACTCGCTAACGGAACACACAAATTCGCGGGCCTGGCTGTGTAGCACACTTCTTTCTTCGAAATGTTCAAATGTTTGTAAATCTATCGGACCAAACTTCGTGGTCATCAGTCCGTAGCTTACAAACTACTTAAACTAAGGTAAACTAACCGAAGGAAAATACACACACGCACACCCATGCCCAAGGGAGGACTCGAACCTCCGACGGCGAGCAACCGCGCGCTCCGCAGCAAGGAGCGTTAGAGCACTCGGCTACTCCACCGCGGCTTTTCTTCGTTTAGCTTCACGTGTTGGACTCGCACTGCTCGCCATACTGGTCATAACTGAAGGCGAAATGGACAGAATAAAATGTAACAAAAGTAAACAGCAAGCGAACCATGAAATAGAACTCGAATTAAGGAAAGCGAAACGATTGCACCAGTCAGAGGCGACAAACGCACGTGCCGGGTTTTTTCTTGGCAGCGCGGCAACACAGCTGCTGCCGCCTGCTCGGGCTCCGTCCGTCATTGGTTGGGCACCGGCAGTCGCCAGGCAACCAGACGACGCTCCTCAGCTGTCAGCACCAATAATTCATCTCCCGGACTATAATGGCCAGGGAACACTACCATCGTAGTGCGCTCTAAGTTGAGAACTTGGACAGGACGGGAAGCGTACCTGGATAGCCTAAAATACGTAAATCTATAATTACCTGACATCTTATTCAGGTTGTTTTATAGGAGGCGATCTTTAATGTAATGGTTATGAATCCCTTTATGAGATATTTATTGCCATAGATCGCTTATTGATTTTACAAGATGACTAGTTTCGACTCGTTAAAGAGTCATTATCAAATCTTAATTGTACAGGCATGGTAAAAGATATACTTCAGATGAACCGCCGGCCGCGGTGGCCGAGGGGACTGAGACGCTCCAGTCACGGTCTGCACGGCCACTACGGTCGGGGATCGAATCCCCCCTTGGGCATGGATATTTGTGCCGTCCTTAGTTGTAAGTAGTTCTTAAGTAGTTTGTAAGTTTAGGGACTGATAGTTAAGTCCCATAGACTCTACAAACATTTGAACATTTTCAGATGATCATAGTGGCAAGCTGATGATGTGCATACCATTTATAACTTGCCACTATGATGTTGGTTCATCTGAAGTATATTTCTTACCGTGCCTGGACAATTAAGGTTTGATAATGACTCTTTAACGAGTCGAAACTAGTCATCATGTAAAATCAATAAGCGATATATTGCAATAAAGATCTCATAAAGGTATTCATAACCATACGTAAATCTACCATGGGCCCGAAGCGGAAAATCCAGGCTCGCATCCGTGCCCAGCACCAATTTCCATCTTCACTAATGAATTTATTTGAATAACTGCAACTGTCTTAATCCCTCAGCGCGGTGAGACTCCGAGGCGGATAACGAAACTGCCTATACCACACTCCTGCGTCCTGTTTTGAAGTATTGTTGCGCATTGTGGGATCCCCACCAAGTGGGATTGACAGATGATGTAGAGGAAGTACGCAGAAGGGCAGCTCGTTTTGTATTATCGCGATGCAAGGGAGAGAGTGTTACGGAAATGATGCACGCAGTGGGGTGGAAATCAGTAAAAGAACGGCGTTACTTGTTGCGACGAGATCTATTTGCGAAATTTCTTTCACCAACTTCCTCTTCCGAATTCGAACAATTTTGTTAGCACCCACCTATATAGGAAGACGTGATCATCAAAATAAAATAACAGAAATCAGATCGAAAACGGAAAGATTGTGTTCCTTTTTTCCCCGAGCTATTAGAGAATCGAACTGTAGAGAAACATAATAAAAGCGGTTCGATGAAACATCTGCCATGCACTTCAATGTGTAGATGTATCTGTAGTTATAATGGCAAGCATCCCTCAGTGGAGATATATGCGTCTGCTTCAGTGGCATGTAACGTTGTACTACAGGACACTAGAAATGTCATGTCGGATGACAATATGACTTTTACCATGTCATATGCCATGACATTATGATTCGTGTTACTTTACATATGTGTGGATATGTCCAAAAAATTTAAATGTTTTTGAAGCTCAAAGATAGGGGAGAGAGAGAGTTATCCTCTTTTACATTTCTGATTCCCCCGAGCACATATTTGCATTTTCCAGTGCTAATAAATAGGAATGTTACAAAAATAGCAACTTGGATGGTCAGTTTGTGTTTGAAATATGTAAGAGGTCATTTTATACCCACCGTGTGCGGTACAAAACGACGACATTAACACGCTGCGGATGTTGTAACCGTGTGGTAGTCTTTGGGATGGACGAAATCTTCGCAAGAGTTTATCTAGATCACAGGTATGGCACGCAGGAAATTTTAACTGATTGTTTGAAAACGGGGATGGCTACCGCAAACGAACTGACCCTTATTGATTGGAAAACACAGCTTAAAACAACTTGAAAATTGTGCTTATTCTTCACTAAATATAACTACGTAAACAAGATCGTCGTTCACTTGAACGATACAACGAGACTGGTATCTGGTACTCTGAACACCCTTACCTTGGCTCCCGGTTGTCGCAAACATACCAGCTCCATCACTACGCCAACAGTCTGCATTTCATGAACTAGAGAAATTAGGTCAACCTTCCCGGAAATCTTACCAATCCACGTAATACTAAATGACAGAACACAACCTCGATTCTAAGTGCGGAAACCAGTGAGCAGACACAACTGGAACACAGCCGGCAGCCTTCAACCTACGAGACCAAGGGAGAAAACAATGAAGCAGCTAATGGCACAAACTGATCCCATAGCATCTCTTCGAGGAATGAACCTTCCGAGAAACCTACGAACTGCCCTCAGCGGCATGTGAAGCGGAAATGCCCAAACTAAAGGAACTCTGTAAGTGGAAAATGGCCGACAATCCCCAGTGCAAATGTGCAGCCTAACAACAGACTCGAAATCACACAAAACACGAATGCCCATCGACAAAGTTCGAACGGACCATAAAGCATTTCGTCGATGCTACACCCAAGATCACTTGATATTCAGCTGTGATAATAAACCACTTGATGTGTATCTTTGTACCGCTTACAAACTTGTAACAAACTGTATTTGTTATATGTTTGAAATTAATTCTTTAGACTTTCCAAACGCTAAATAAATACCTAAACATAACTGAGACTGAATCTGCGAGATTCTTCAATTTAATTTGCAGTCAGGCAAGTGACGTTCATGTGTGAATACTTCCTCTATTTAGACCTACGATTTCATAACTTATTACTAGGTAAGATAAAAAGACAATTGAAGGTAAAACGCTATTAGAAACTCTCAGAATCAAGAGCTGCAAGATTATAGCGGCGAACGGCGAAATATTTGAGTTTCCGCAACAAATGGCTTGCGGTAAATAAGAAAGGAAGCTTATGGCTTAACGTCCCATCGACAGCGTGGTCATTAGATACGGGGTAAATATGTTTCTGTTGAGTATCCATAACTTAGTCTGGCTTTCTGCAAACTCATACTAAATTTATGCCTCTGTGTAGGACCGGGAGGTATGCAGGTTCTGGTTTTTCCGTTTTTATTATTTCCCCTTTTGATTGGAGTGTAGCTGCCCTCTCCTTCCTTTGACTGTGGGGTTTTCACGTGCAACTTGATAAATACCATGTCCTTCCTTTACTCCAAGTCCGACCGCTATTGTACAATAATACCTGTTGACGACATTGGGAGTACATAGCAAATGAACTATCATTGTGATAGTGAAACAGAATCGCTGTTTCATCCGGCATACGTGCAAAGTCGTTGTTTACGACTTAGTTCCGCGTTTTCAACACGACAGTCCATACTGAAAATGACACCATTTAGATATCAAATCAGCCCTCGGGTCATCTAAAATGAACCGATAACTAAACAGAAATTACATTCATTTGGTTTTTTCCAAAATAGGACAGATGATTGTCTTTTCAAAGGAATCATCCCAACATTTACCTGGATTGCTTCAAGAAAATCCAACGTTTAGTTTCAGCAAGAAAGCACCACAATGACGTTCCGGCAGCCACCAGAGAATTTTTATCGAATTAACAAGAGTAAGTCGACACTCGATATTTAAAATAGTACATGCGATTAAGCTCCAAAGTAAATAAAATTTGACGGTGCGCCGGCACAAGTGAACGTGGCAATACCAGCAGGCACCAATCAGCTGCTATAGTACAAAGGACAGGCTGAATTACGGTTTCACTCAGACGTATTATCGGAACGTGTCTGTTCAAATCTGTTGCTTATTTGCGTTAACGAATGTACACCTATATTAATCCATTTGTAATACAATGAGCTGACAAAACATGGCATTTAAAGCATGTACTGAACATTAATTCCGAGTCTCCACGGCTCTGTTATACATAATACATCCGGAAACTCTTTCTCGAAATTTGATTGAAAACACAAAGAGATTTTTGTTATATATTAAATATACCAAAGGCAAAACACAAACAATACTCTCACTACTTGATAGAAGGGGCGATTCGGCCGATGATAGCGCTACTAAAGCAGAGTTACTAAACACAGCTGTTCAAAACTCATTCACCAAAGAAGACGAGACCAATATTCCAGATTTTGAGTTATGAACAGAGGCCAGAATGAGTAACGTTGTAGTACATATCCTGGAAGTAGTGAGGCAATTAAAATCACTTAACAAGAACAAGTCTTCTGGTCCGCACTGTTTACCAATCAGATTTCTATCTGATTAAGCTGATGCGATAGCTCCTTACTTAACAGCCATATACAACCGCTCTCTCAAAGAAGGATCTGTACCAAAAGATTGGAAATTGAAGATTGGAGATTGTAAATATTCTGCAAATCACATTTAAGTGCTCGGCAGAGGGTTCATCGAACCACTGTTATACTATTTTAACTCCCATTCCATTCTCGAATAGCGCACGGGAAGAAAGAACACCTGAATCTCTCTGTTCGAGCTCCGATTTCTCGTATTTTATTCTGATGATCATTTCTACTTATGTAAGCGGGAGTCAACAATATATTTTCGCATTCGGAAAAGAATGGTGGCGATTGTAGTTTCGTAAGTAGCCCATGCCGCTGCGATAAGCGCCGTCGTTTAATGATTCCCATCCCAGATCCTGTATCATTTCTGTAACGCTGTCTATCCTGTACCGTGACAATACGAAACGAGCTGCCCTTCTCTGGACTCTTTCGATGTCCTCCCTCAAACCCACCTGATAAGGATCCCACACTGGGCAGCAATACTCCAAAACAGGACGGACAAGCGTAGTGTATGCAGTTTCTTTAGCAGTTCTGTTGCAGCTTTTAAGGGTTCTGTCAATAAAACGCAGTCTCTGGTTCGCCTTTCCCACGACATTATCTACGTGTTTATTCCAGTTTAAGTCTGAAGTAACAGTAGTTCCTAGGTATTTTGTGTAGCTTACGGCTTACACTTTTGATTGATTTATCTAGTGAACAAAGTTTAACGGATTTCTTTTCGTACTCATGTGGACGACTTCACACTTCTCATTATTTAGACTCAATTGCCAATTTCTACACCATACTGATATCTTCTGCAGTTGGTTTTGATCTTCAGATGATTTCACTAGACGGTAAATGACGGCATCATCTGCAAACGCACGCCGCGGTGGTCGAGGGGACTGAGGCGCTCCAGTCACGATATGCACGGCCACTACGGTCGGAGGTTCGAATCCCCCCTCGGGCATGGATATTTTTGCCGTCCTTACGATTAGCTAGTTCATAAGTAATTTCTAAGTTTAGGGGCTGATGACCCCGTAGTTAAGTCCCATAAGCGATACAAACATTTGAAACATTTTTGAACATCTGCAAACAACCTAAGGGAGCTACTTAGATATTCCCCTAAATCGTTTATGTAAATAAGGAGCAGCAGAGGACCAATAACACTACCCTGTGGAACGACCGATATCACCTCTGTTTTAGTCGATCGATTACTACTGTGTCCTCTCTGACAGGGAATCCCCTATCCAATCGCAAATTTGGGGCGATACACCATAACCGCGCAATTTGATTAAAAGCCGTTTGTGAGGCACGGTGTCAAAAGCCGTCTGGAAATCAAGAAACTCTTTCCTGAAAAGTTTATCATTAGCGTGCCAATTGTGTTTGACAAAAACAGGTGTTTCAGATGAAGACTGAATATTGTCATGGAGAAAGGGAATACATGTTTTGCTACAGCTCGTACGTAATGTATGTGCGGTATGTGTGCAAAACCCGTGATGGCTAACCAGGCGGCAGTTGTTAACGCAGAGCCACGCAGTAAGATGCGCGACTCTGTTTAGGCAGTGACAGAAGAACGAGACCCGGCGGCAGTAAATGAAGGCGCGTCGACTTGGTGTTTGCGGCGCACAGATTGCCGGCGTGGGCCCGACGTGTGGCCGCGGCAGGGGCGTGAACGAGGTCGCCGCGGCCGCCATCTTGCCGACAGCGGTCTTCAGCACGCTGGAGGGGGGACGAGGGAAGGGAGCCGGAAAAAATTGTCCCTCCGTTCTCCCGGAAACACCGGATCCTACTTGCAGCGCCACACCAAACTTTGCACCTGGCGCCATGCCGTTCCTAGCTCAACAGCTCGTTCCTAAAACACGTATCCAAGCACCCATTGCCGCCCATATACATATCAGATTAAATTCTCACGCGTCAGGTGTCAAAGAATATTATTACCATCAAAAATTTCCATTAATTCTCTAAAAATTATCATACTGTTTAAATGAAAATTCTTCAGTGCCGCATTATCTGAATATCGGGTGACCTAACGTTGCTCGGTTTTATTTATTTTTTCCCCTGTTACATAGTGCTACTCACCGCATTTTCGGCGCAAACACATCTTCTGTTATCCGAAAAACACGAAATTAATTCATATTCACAAATTATGACAACTGCGAATGGGCAAAGCTGAAAATGTGTACCCAGCCGAGATTCGAACCCGGGTCTCCTGCTTTCTAGGCGTTCTAGAATTTTTATCTAACAGGAGGCGTGCTTAAGTAGTCCTCCCCGTGGTGTAGTGGTCAGCGCAACTGCCTAGAAAGCAGGAGACCCGGTTTCGAATCCCGGCCGGATAAGGATTTTCAGCTTTGCCCATTCGAAGTTGATGTCATATATTCTGTGAAAATGAAAGAATAACAACTGGAGGATCAGAAGTGAAGTCTGTTCTTTCGGAACATGTATATACGAAATAATTTTTTGACGTATATATATAATTTACTAAAAATACAACTATGTATGTGAACTACAAAAGAGAAAAACCACTATAAAATTTCATCGAAATCTTTAGAGTCGTTTCTGAAAGAGTTTATATGATACACGTTTCTTTATTAGGCAGCACAACCGGTTTCACACCATTATACGATGTTCCAATTTTCAAGGTGTGAACCATGGCAAAAGATTTTACGCTGGGCGGCTAAATTTGAAATAAACACAGCGTAATGTGAACGACGAGGGCGTCTGAAATAATTCTTGCTACAACAAAGTACGAGAGTTGAGTTACGGTAGACTCAGAGTCTAAAAAGGTGGCTCCTTTTGAGAAATAGTAGGAAAAGTTTATTGCACGTTAAAAGTGGAGAGTCAGCACTTACAAGATCTTCGCCGGATAGATAAAAACCATAATTCATAGCAAATTACCGATAAAACTGTGCTAAGATCGTGGTAATAGAAGTATTAAAGTGAACATCCATTGTAGCTACTTAAGTACTAAAAAAATTGTCCTTACTGAAATGTAGTTCTAAAATGCAGTTGATGGCATCTAACACACGATGACTGCTTGAATCTTTCATAGCTTCTACTCCACGGTGTTAGCAATTTAATGGTGCTCCAAATGAACTATTTTATGCGCTGGCGACGATCTTGTAAGCGGAAATTGCACGCCTCTTTTAATGTGGAGTGCATCTCGGAACTGCGTTCATTAAGGACCCCAAATTTTTTACGCCTTGAGTGGCTATAATGGATAATTAGTAACAGTTCCATTACCATGATCTCAGCACAGTTTTTCTGGTGATTTTTATGGTTTATGGTTTTTATCTAGCTGGTGAGCGATACTCTTAGAGCCAATTACTCTCCTCTTTTAATGCGGTGTGCACTTTAGGACTGCGTTTAAAAAAGGTATCAACTTTCTACACCATGAGCTCTGATACTTTATTGTAGCAGGAGTTATTTTAGAAGTTTTACACCTTAAGGTGTAGAAATTTCAAATTTTAGCCCTCACACTTCAAACTTTAAACCCTTTCCAGCCAAAATTGTATTAATTTGTGAACAAAAGTATTTCTTCGCATATTTCTATTCATAATGATTGGAATAGCGTTTTTTTTTTATTTTTTTAGGAAGGAAATTTGGGAAGACTTCATATGGCATCATTGAACAGGAAATGTCTCTTTTACCGTATATGACAGCTTCTTCAAACTGTTTACTACCAATTTAGACATTTTACAATAATTTATTAATTAAATTTTTAAATTATTTGGTTTCCTTTACCATGATATAATATTTTGAAAGTCTTACTGTTTGTACTCTAATTTAGACATTAAACAACAACTCACATTTTGTCAATGCGTTGCAGCCTAATGCTCCTCTGTTTTCTCGAAGTAAATGCAGACAAGTCACCCGCAATGAATTTTGGAAAGTCCTCCGGTGTTCTGTATAATTCTTGGTCAAATCGTTGGACCAAGAGTAAAAGATAAATATGATGATGCCGTATGACATCACTGGGCTGAAAAGAGTTACGGGTTCACAACGTGAATGTTGGGGCATAGTATTTTTCTCTAGACCTACGAAATAAATGCTATTCACCTGAAGATGCCTATAATACTATTACCTAATCTTCAAAATAATGTTTAAGGATTTTCAATATATTTTTCGGAGAATTTCTCGAAATTCTTGGAAATAACAGTGTGTAATCTACGCTATGGCTACTCTAGCTACAACATAGCCTGTGAAAGAATAGTTAGTAATAGCTGTTCGTATGTTTCGACACTGAATTGGTTCTTTAGTGAATGTGAGCCATGGTGGCTCTTTACAGTGTTCTACTGTAAGAATTACGTTGGGAAGTTCAGATAGAAGAAATTATATTTGGTAGGAAAGAGACCACTCATCGAAAAAGCAGTGGTGTGAAGTCATCGACAGGTGGACGCAAAAAAGAGAACAACAGTTACCTTTCGGATAAGCAACAGGTTGAAAAAGGTTAATCCGGAAGCAAACAAGTCTTGCCTTTTTTGTGTGCACCTATCGACGACTCAGCGCCTCTGCTTTTATTTGAGAGGTTTCTTTATTCTGAAGTATAATGTAACCAGAACTAAAAACATTTTTGAACCCGCCAGATAAGTCGAGGAGTTAGTTCTGCTCTTTTACATCTCTGACTCTGGACAGGTCAGATCTGACTTCTGTTGTGCCGTGAAAGGGGCGCGTGTCGTTCTGGTTGCAAATTTTTATCCTACCAAAGAGAAGCTGTTGTAGGCGACAGGGACTGAGATATAAACCTTCAAAATTTATTGGTGAAAAATTAAATAAGGCCGTCTATGCGATTATTTTATTGTTCTCACTTAAAACGTTACTACAATTAACGTATAAACAACGAAATGACAGTTAACTGATAATACTGCCAATTGTTTACTGCGCCATTGTCTATACGTCCAACAAGCCTCAGCATGTTCTAAATTTAGTTCAGCTTTAAAGAGCCATACATCGACAAAAATAACAATTACTGGATAAAAAAATGTTTTCTTATTATCCACGAATCTCCCTTCGTGAAGTTTGAAGTGTGAAAGCCCATCAAAAAATCTATTAAAAAGTTCTTTTTACACTTTAAATCCGTGTCATCAGCTAAGCATTAATTCAGCCCATTTTACATCTTTTAATTAACCGATTGGGACAAGTCACAATTGCCAGGGCTGGTTCGTCGTTGAAATTTTGCTATGATGCCTTTTCATCGTATTCAGTGAACTCTTCAACACGATTGCATATCAGGCATGTTCATCAGTAATCCATACTGCTGAATATCACTGCTAGCGTAGAGCTGTCACCGCGGGTGTACACCGCTAGTTATACGACATATATTACTATAGATTACGAACCACGGCGTCATTCCGCATTTTTCCCATCAACAAAGTGGAGAAGAAAATGGTCAATGACAGGTAAAAATCCTGGAGTGACAAGGGATTGAACCCGAGATTTTTTGATTTGCAGTCCAGAACTTTACCACTTATCCATGTGAAAAGTTGTAAACTTTAGCAAGACGTTATTGTTTTATCACCCAAACATGTTTTGGCACTTATTGTGCCCATCATCTGTGGTTTTTTACCTTTAATTTCTACATAAGGTTATTGACAGGGTTCAATAATGAGTTTTACAGCATGCCATTTTTTTAGTTGTGGTGGTGTTCTCTGTTGTTTGTGTCGTTTAATCATGTTTCCTGATATTTCTTGAGTTTTCGTTTTGAAAGTCACACTCTTTATGCAAACAAACCTCTTTATAATTATAATGATTCAAAACCTAAGAGGCTTCAAACTCGCGTATTAACGTTTCTTATTTGAAACGTATCGTAATCGCAATTTAAACGACAATGCTCTTATTGCGTCATTCAGCCCAAGCACAGTGGTCATAACGCTGCCCGTACAAGTGAGATCTAGCTGGCCTAGTACCTACCAGCAGAATGGCTGACGATACGATTTTAGCGGACTGTTCCGAAGGGAGAGTAAGAACAGCCATTCTATTCTGTGCAGTAGAGATGGCTTATAAGTTAAGCGCAAAACGCAGCTTTTCGAGCAGGTAGGTCAGGGTTGTCACGTGTTCAGCAAATAAACGAAATGCACGTGAGCTCTCTTAAGCATTCTTTTGGCTATTGTGCGAGTAATTTGTTTTAGAAATACAGTAATGAATTTTTTTATGTTCTTGGGGGGAGGGGGGCGATCTGTTCAATAGATGATCTAAAGAAAGAAAAACAGACAAGATGGGTAATTATCTTTTATTTACATGACAGGTTTCGGCGAACGATACTGGTATCATCGGATCAATTACATACGTCACGCCACACAGGAAAAATTGTAGAACCGTACTTCTCAGCAACATTATTGTTGGCATGTCACTACACGGATAAAATGTCCTCGACTGTCGTCGGAATTTTGATTTCTTTCTTTTGTAGGTGGGGGAGGGGGAATCAGAAGATAAAACGCAGCTGTAAAATACTACATACTGGCTTTTACTCGCGACTCCCCTGGCGTTGATATCCTTGTATACGTGTCAAAGACCATCTAAAGTACAATACTTTCGCAACGTCGTTCTTATGATTGCTACATCATGGTAAGAGAAAAGTTTCCAATTTATGCGGTAAATACTGTCCTTTGTAGAGTTTAAAATCAAGATATTATTATAAATAAGAAAAAAAAACCTCTTACATCGCTGAGGAAGCTACGCGTTATATGACGTGTAAATTATGCGAAATCATTTCGGCGAAAACTTCAATGTCTTGTGTAAGCATTGTATTCATTATCTGAATCGTCTTACTTACAAAATGCGAACCTTTAAAAGTATTTTAATAAATGTGAGAAATTTCAGACGTCCAAAAATAAATAGCTTTTACAAGGAGTCTTCAAGCGTTCAAAACCTACAAGAGAAAGGTTGATGCTCAACTGTTTCATAGTTTCGAGTTATATATTTAAAATCAACAAATATCTTTAATTTCACATTTTCTAAAGTAGTCTATGTGCTTTCTCAGCATTCAGGCTACCTCGATACCCAATTTAATCAAAATTTGTTAGTCGTGAAAGCGTAGAGGATGGACCCCCCCCCCCCCTTTGGTACTTACGACTCTGAAAAGTCACCAACATTTTGCTACAATGTGATGGATCTCGGTTGACTCAACATTTGTTTATTTTAACGTAACCGATACCATACCACATTGTAGCGAGATGGATACATTCTATTTGTGTAGCGATATGCCAACAATAATATCGGCGAACAAGTACAGTTCTACTAAGTTTCGTCTGTGATGTACGTAATTGATAGATCCGACAATGTGAGTATAATCTGCCGAAACCGGTCATTCCGGCCGCGGTGGCCGAGGGGACTGCGGCGCGCCAGTCACGGCCTGCACGGCCACTACGGTCGGGGGTTCGAATCCCCACTCGGGCATGGATATTTGTGCCGTCCTTAGTAGTAGCTAGTTCATAAGTAGTTTGTAAGTTTAGGGACTGATGATCCCGTAGTTAAGTCCCATTAGCTCTACAAACATTTGAAACCGGTCATCTAGATGAAACATAATTAGCGATCTGGGCTGTTGTTTCACACAATACATTTCTTTTTTGTATTGCCACTGATACGCGTTGGAGTCTCCTTGGATTATTTCTTTCTAACTCTGCGCGGACCCTTCGTCAGCGATCATGTAAAGTTATTTTATAATTAAAAAATCTTAAATATCAAAAAACAAAGCCTTGTCGAATTGCATTGGCAGATTTCATTACTGTAGTCATTCGTAAAAAAAATTATTAATTATGAATTAAAGGTACTGCGTACCGATTGTATTTGAGATTAGCGTATAGCTCTGTATGAGAAACTTAAGAAAAATCTGTCAAACAACTGAATTGTCACCTTCTTATGGCTAGAAGCCAAGCGCTATACACTCTCTTGCGGCGTCATTTTGTTTGGAAGCAAATTTGTGTGTATTGTAATAGCTCTGATTTTATTCAATGAAGTTAATTTAAATTAAGTCTAGTTTTTATCTTTCATTGCTTTTTTCCCTTTTTACATATTCAAATAACTCACCTGTGCAGATTTACTTTCCAGCATTTTCGCCCTCGCTCGAATTGCCAGTGCGGAGACGGATTGTTGGAGTGCGCAATATCCAAGCACTAGCGCCCTGAGATTCGTAACCGTTTTCATATCAAAATTTTAATAAGTTTCATTTTGAAAGCACGCTCCGACAATCACGCCTCGCACCATCGTGCCACGGAGGCGAATTCACAGTACGCAGAATTCAGGTGAAGCAAGTTCCGCTAATTACAGGTTGCGTTCTCAGCTAAATGTCATTCATTTCAGCACGTAACCCTTTCATTCCCACATTATGAATTCTGCTTTGGAAAAATTAAAATTCATTGCTTTCTGTATTAATACAGAACACTAAACATCAAAACGTGTGTTTTAAAATTTTTGATCGAACTATTGTCATGTCATGTATTTCGTGCACAACACAGACGTTTGTATCGAGGTATTTTTATTACTAGTACGTTATTTTGTTGGTAGTTAACAGTGTCAGATCAAAAATGCTAGCGTAACCTTCGCCACAGCACAAAAGACAAAACAATTCACTGCTGCAATAAAACAACATGAACCACACTCACGCTCATACTCGCAAGCACGTACAGTCGAAAACGTAACACAACCTCCAAGACGGACAGATTAATGCCTCAGAAGTAACTACAAGCTGTACCTAACGGCAAAACGTCGTGCTAGAAACATGTGATTTTAAGGATTGATACATAAAATACGGTATAAATCAGCTTTAAATACGTTGTTGTTGAGGAATAGTGTGAATGAAAAGGTTACAATACTTTTTTTTTTTTTTTTTTTTTTTTTTTTTTTTTTTTTTTTTTTTTTTTGCGGCTTGCAATATCAGTGTTGGAATATTACGTTCCACCAGCGGCCTATGTTGTTCAAAGCAAATGTTTGTAGAGCTTATGGTACTTAACTACGGGGTCATCAGTCCCTAAACTTACAAACTACTTATGAACTAACAAATACTAAGGACGGCACAAATATCCATGCCCGAGGGGGGATTCGAACCCCCGACCGTAGTGGCCGTGCAGACCGTGACTGGAGCGCCTCAGTCCCCTCGGCCACCGCGGGCGGTGTGTGCATGACAGACAGTATGTATAAAATTTGTCATTAAACTGATTTATTAAATTACACAAATCTATTTAATCCTGAAATAACAAATCTGGGTAAGTATTCAACTTCAGCAACAGTACCTGAACAATACTGTACTGTATACTATCATCACTGATGCCACTAACAACACCAACCCTCACTATCAAAAAAAAAAAAAAAAAAAAAAAAAAAAAGTTGCTGCCACTGCACACGGTGTGTGCGGGAACCTGGATTCGAACCTGGGACCTTTGCCTATCGCAAGCAGGCGCTCTACCGGTTCGTAGGAGAACTTCTGTATTGGAAAGTAGGAGGCGAGGTATTGGCAGAAGAGTTGTGGGGACGGACCTTGAAGCGTGTCGGGATAGCTCAGAGGGTAGAGCGCTTGCCCGCAAAAGGCAAAAGTTCGAATCTGGGTTCTCTGTCACACAATTTTCATCTGCCAAGAAGTTTCATTATTCAAGATTTGCTGCTTGGCTAATGCTTGACCGCATTTGGTTTTAAAGTCACTTCCAGACTTAAATGTCGTTGCTCGCCCCAGAAAGGTAATATTTCAGGGCCGCGGTGGAGTAGCCGAGCGGTCTAAAGCGTCTCGCTGCGGAGCGCGCGGTTGCTCGCCGTGGAGGTTGAGTCCTCCCTGGGGCATGGGTGTGTGTGTTTGTCCGTAGGTTAGTTTACCTAGGTTTAAGTAGTTTGTAAGCTACGGACTGATGACCACACAGTTTGGTCCAGTAGATTTACAAACATTTGAACATTGTTATTTGAAATATTTGAGGTTGTAGTGCACATTGTAGGAGGAACTGGTGGCAGTACACGGGCGCCTCCGCTCCTGGAGCGAGAGGAATTGTCGCTTGGCGCGGCGGCGGCGGCAGACAAAAAGCGTCCTTAATAGCAACCGCAGCCGGCAGCAGGCAGCCACGGCCGCTCGTGAAAGGCGCACGCCCACGCCGGGCACTTCTTACCGAGCATTCTGGGCCCACACACTAGAAAGGGGTGCTGCTTTCTCCTCTGCCGGCCGCCGCTGACAATACACCTACACCACGAAAAGTTTACAGGCGACAGCACAATATTAGTTCGTTTCCATAGCAATGCAAAAATCAAAATGTCTGTAAATCTATCGGACCAAATTGCGTGGTGAACTAACCTAAGGACAACACACACACCCATGCCCCAGGGAGGACTCGAGCCTCGACGGCGAGCAACCGCGTGCTCCGCAGCGAGACGCTTTAGACCGCTCGGCTACTCCACCGCGGCGGGTCTGATGACCCCGTAGTTAAGCTTAACAAACATTTGAACATTTTGATTGGAACTTAAATAGTGCTGTGCAGACACTAATGCAGTGGAATCTACTATTGTCGCTGGTAGCACAAGTTGTTGACATACCTACCTTACCTCCGAGCAAATGGACTCGCCAGTCCACGTCACCGGCGTGCGCACAATCGAGGAAAACAGTCACTTGTGAGCGAGCGGTCTAACGTATCGGTGTCTCTCATGTTTTCGAAACAACAAACAAGAACTAAAATCTACAACTTTTCCTACACAGATGGTTGGTGATTTTCGGACTGGACATGAGAGAGATGGAATCAACAGTTCATGACGTAGATTTTTCATTATGTGCTTCTTCCCCATCACGTTGCCTGGACCACCATCACACACAACTAGTGAGTGATCACTTTTAATCGAGTAAGCGTTTCGCTATGAGTAACTCGCTCTCTGCAAGACAGAATCAACTGGAAACGACATTTTTCCATTTATTTCAAATATCTATGCAGTTCGTAGCTTCTAGAGTAGTGACTATATACCAGTCGTGCCATTCAAACAAAAATTATCAGTAGAAACACAGGGAAATGTATGCATTTGTATTAGACAGTAAGCCAAATTTACAGCGACAACATCAGGAACAGATCAAGACTGAATGCGTCAGAGGTCGCGCATCAAGACAGTAGTCTTGTGTAGTTCGCAAATATCTCGCCTCTTAGTTCGTCCGCTCCTTTTCCGAAGACTGACGGGTAAGAGCGAGAGGACGCGAGAGCGCGCAGAATGGCGTGATTCCCTTCTGCCAGTTGCCGTCATTTCGAGCTGAGATGCAGCTCATCCGTAGTTTTTGTAGCGGTAGCAAAATCCAAAACGAGCGGACGAACTAAAAAGAACGATCTACTTCGCGGCCGAGCTGCGATCTAAAAAGAGAGGTGCCGGTCGCGAACTAAAATATGTGCGTTAATTTGCGAACTAAAATAAGCGCGATAGGTCGCGAACACAATTAAAAATCACGTGTTTGCCTTCTGCTGATGAGAGTCATTTCGAGGTTAGCGTTTGCGTGCTAGATTACATAGTTCAGTGCTACAAAATTTCTGCTTTGAAGTATCCTGCACTCTGCAATATCTGACTAATAAATTCCATAATGCCAAGATATAACTCTAAACTTAAACGCGAGAAATTATCCACAAACTGTTTCTTTTGGTTTGCGTGATATCCTTAGCGGCTCAAGCAGCAAGCGCATGAAGCAGCTAGGTGGGGGAACTTCTCCCTCCACCTGCATGCGCAGACCACGCCGCTCAGCCGTCACTGGGAGCGGACGAACTAAAAGAACGAACTAGTTCGCAGCAGAGCTGCGAACTAAAGTGAGTGCTCCCGATCGCGAACTATTATGCGCAAGTCTACACGACAGTGTCATCAAGGTCTTCAAGAGGCGTGCGGGGAATTGGCATTGCCATTCAGAACAGTGGCATTTTGGGTAAGCCTTCAACGAAGGTCGGCAAACTGTGGCTGACATGCATCGGGTAGGCCGTACTAGCATTTCTGAAGATGATGTTCATACTGTTGCCGCGTTAGTGGACACTGATCGACGCCAGACGATTTTTGAATTCGTCCACGAAACGGGATTAGCGCGTACGACTGTGATTCGCACCCTGAAGGAACGCCTGGGCAGGCGAAAAATTACATCACGATGGGTTCCGCATGAAATGACGGAAATGCAAAAATGGGTGCGTTACGAAGCTGCTCAGACGCACTGGGAGCGATATGAGCGCGAAGGAGGGGGCTTCTTTCGCCGTATCGTAACACTGGATGAGACATGGGCCACATCGTACGAGCCAAAACTGAAACGCCAATCCAAAGAATGGCATCATTATGGGTCGCCGCTGAAGTCTTAAGTGCGTCAGAACCCCAGTACCATGAAAGTTATAGTGATTCCCGCGTGACCACTGCTAATCTACGCAGCATCTACATCGCATTTTCATAGTTATATCTCCACTATATGACTGCGGCAAAGTGGAAGACACAAATTACTTTTTTTTTCATTCATCAACAGGTGGGATCTCACACCTAAATTGTGAGTAGCAGCTACCAGTTACCAACATCCTCAACATTGTCAACCACAGGCTTTGCAGTGTACAAACAACTTGCCTCCTTTCTAATTGCGGCGAAGAGAGAACTATGAATTGAGTTATGTGAAAGATAAATTTAGGAGTAATGTCAATATATTATTTCAAATTGCTCTTGCCTTTATTTTATGACATTATATCTAGTGTTTGTTTGCTTGCTTTTGTCAACTTGCATTTCTAACTATATCAGTATGTCATTAAGTTTATTTGTGTGAATGGCTGCATGGGGGACTACTCAAAGGCCAATAAAATAAAATTAATAACTTTACCTCGGATACAGTGACTTGAAATTATATGACTTTTCTAGTGAAGCTCTCGACATCCAATAATAAGGAAAGATAGGACGCAGTTGAGCTACAGTGGTACGAACCTACGGCGAACTTTCTACGGATACCAGACAGCCGAGGCATGCAAAAAATCAATAGGCTACGTCGGTTTTCTCGCAAAGGGAACGTAAAGCGTAACGAACGCTTGCACAAATTCGGTTTCAGTGCATGCTACTTCACCCCTAAACCTTTAAGCGATAAAATACAATGCCAGAAAAATTATTCTAAAATCTACAACTTTTCCTACATAGATGGTTGGTGATTTTTGGACTGGACATGAGAGAGATGGAATCAACAGTTCATGACGAAGATCTTTCATTATGTGCTTCTTCCCCATCACGTTGACTGGAGCATTATCACACACAACTAGTGAGTGATCACTTTTAATTGAGTAAGCGTTTCGCTATGAGTAACTCGCTCTCTGCAAGACAGAATCAACTGGAAACAACATTTTCCATTTATTTCAAATATCTATGCTGTTCGTAGCTTCTAGAGTAGTGACTATATACCAGTCGTACCATTCAAACAAAAATTATCAGTAGAAACACAGGGAAATGTATGCATTTGTATTAGACAGTAAGCCAAATTTACTGCGACAACATCAGGAACAGATAAGTTATAAAACATTCGAATCTTAGGAGGTAAAAATGGACTGTCAGTTGCAACCATTAAATTTTTTGACCAATCTATCATTACGTAAAATGTTAAAAATTGGTACCCCACAGCACATGGATTTCATGCATTGTTAATAAGATCATTAAATTTGGCCATCACGAATTAAAATAATGGCCCAACTACTGTAAGGTACAGTTTTAAATTTTTTATTGACATCGCATAAAACTCATGGGTTACACAATACTATGAATTTTAGCATTTTTTGCAGAGACTGACTGATCAAAAGTTTTTATTGCCAGACAAACTTTAATACTCGATCAGTTTCTGATAATTCCAATATACTGTCAAACCTTAGTAAAACGATTACCTATGCAAAGATAAACGCGGGTAAGTGATAATTTTTAAGATCACGGCTGATTTCTTGGATTTGCTGTATAACGGTTAAGTAATTTCAGCAACACATTGTTAAAATGAAGAAAAATTTTCTGGATTTTACTAGTTTTTTCATCTATGACTCTGTGAACTGCTGATCTTCACTGATGTACAACATCTAACAAAGTTCGTTGAATAGCCCTGTGACATTAACGTGGATGAACTACGAACTACACGTACCAGTCCTTCGAAATAGTCACCTCCCATAAGTATGCAACGATGATCTCTGCAATAATGTCCTGTAAATTTTGTATACGAAGTCTTCCTTTTGGATGATTTTTCTAAAGCCTCGTCACGTTTCGTTGGATGTCAGGAATATCTTCCAATCTCTTTCCTTTCAAGGGTAGAGAGGGATAGGAAGAAGCGTGGAGGATTGAGATCCAGCGAGTACGGTGGATGTTCAAGTTGCAACACTGCTTGTTTTGTATTGAACTGTTTGAAAATATCGGCTGTGTGCGGGCGAGCGTTGTGATGCAACTTGAACATCCAGCATACTCGCCGGATCTCAATCGTCCAGACTTCTTCCTATTCCCTTGACTCAAACTCGCTTTGAAAGGAAAGACATTTGACGATATTCCTGACATCCAACGAAATGTGGCGGGGCTTTAGAACGCCATTCCAAAAGAAGACTTTGTGCAAAATTTACAGAAGATGTATCGCAGTGCTCAGCTGTGATAGTTATGGGAAATAACTATTTCGAAGGACAGTAAGTTGTCTACAGTTTAAAGTTCATTTACGTTTAAGTTAGAGGACTATTCACCGAACTTAATTGTCAGAGGTTATATGTAGAACATAACAGCAATCAGTCGTTGAAGAAGATCACTATTAAAATTGTTTAACTAGATTTTTTAAAATATTTCATCGAACTGTTCATTTATAGCGGGTCATTTATAGGACGCGATTCCACCCGCCGGCTTTGACCCGTGGCATCGGCGTGCTATCGTGTGTGACATCATCGCTACACGGCAGTTTTAAGGTGCGTGCCTGTTTGTAGGTGGCGTGAGTAGTTCAAATGTTTGTATAGTCTATGGGACTTAACTACGGGGTCATGAGTCCCTAAACTTACAAACTAGTTACGAACTAGGACGGCACAAATATCCATGCCCGAGGGGGGATTCGAATCCCCGACCGTAGTGGCCGTGCAGACCGTGACTGGAGCGCCTTAGTCTCCTCGGCCACCGCGGCCGGCGCGTGAGTAGTTACTTGGTGCTGAGTTGAAGATGATGATTGTTTACCAGCAGAACATACATTATACATTACGATTTTGTGTTTAAAAAGTGATCTGTAGCTTCAATCTGATTGTAAGGTATAGGTTAATAGAGGTGTTTTTATTATTTTTTTTATTTTTTCCGTAAGTGAGCTCCGAAGGCGCGAATTTTTGGGCTGAGACCTGTGATCTATGGTACATTCTGTTTTTGTAATATGCAATTTACGAGGATAAGCACATATTATTTGTTATCTACAATACGTAAGTATTAAAATATTATTCCATATACAAGTTTTGCGACATGTTGATGATGTCTAGCGTCAAAGCAGACGGGTGGAATCGCGTCGTAAAATAACTTTATTTCGAAAATTGAAAACACCAAATAGTTTAAAAGTCACCGCTACTCATGTATAGGTGTATAAAAGTATATATTGATTTTAACTAAGGCAATTATATAGACTATATAAAATTATGTAATAAAAATAGAGAAATGATAAAATTCTAACATACGAAATGTAAATACATTTTGTTAACAGTAAATATTGTGAAGAGGGCGCTAAACAGCTGAGTAGGAATTTTAACAGCTGTATCAGTCTGAACTTAACCTGCAACGTGAAGATTCAAAACCTTTGTATGTTTTAATATACGTTCTAGGGTACGTAGAGAGCTTGTACGACTGATGTGTAATACGGCATGCGTGCTATCTGACTGTAACAGGTTCTGTGATTGTAAACGCAAAAGAATCGAACTGCTGAGGTCATCGGTCGGTACTTTTACCGACCAGATCGGCCGCGCAATCCGTGACATGGGCCTTAAAACGCGCGATCATTCCCGCACGGCGTTGTATGTTTTTTTTTAGCACTGATAGCGTGTGAAATCTAGATGTGCCAAATTAGGGGAATGACTGAAATCATTCCACTCTATATTTTCGTGTCACTGGTACAGCAACAGTAATGAATATAATGCCAAAAACAGTTTCGGTTGCATAAATACATTTTTTCTTTACATGTGACGCATTTCGCTTGTTCTAGTATCACAAGTTCTGAGGAAATTATAATTTTGTTTAAAAAATAGCTATTGACTTAAGTCTATAAAAATGTCCATATGTAAGAGTAATTTTCAAGTAATAAAATCTGCAAAAACACAAGAGCCCAGATGGTTTGTTTCAAATTGTTTTATTTAGATCGGTTTCGGCAATTCTAAGTTGCCATGTTCAAGCTTCTTAGCATTTAAATTATATGGTAATGTTTCATCATGTTTACGTTACCATATAAGCTAAATGTTAAGAGACTTTAAGACTTGCCGAAAGCGATCTAAAATAAACAATTTAAAACTATCCATCTGGGCTTCTCTGCTTATGCATATTACATTACAAGACTTAGATCAGAACCTTGGCTTGAATGATGTCGAGCATATATAACTTTCAAGTCATTTGCTGTTTTTTAACCCCTTCAGTCCTGAATTATTTCACAAACATAATAAAGAAACCATATTTTTGTACTTTTGTGTCTATAAACCCTATCTATTGTATATTTTAAGAAAAGTAAAAATTTTCATACTTCGATTGAAAAATAAATAAATAAAATAAAATGTGACAAATTGGACACCGGATCTGAAAGGCAGTTAAGGATGTGAAGTAAGACTCAACAATTATATATGTCATCCCATATTTATTGTGGCACTTATATCACAAAGTAGAATTTTTGTAAAATTCATAAATTAATACGTGAAATCATTTCAACTTTGGTATCAAATCTGACGCACTCCGCAATGGATCCAGCGTGTTCATTGTTTTTCATTATAACGCGCCATTCTGGTAACAGATGGCAGCAAGAAAGACGACACAAAGTGACAGATGTCCAGTAAACAGGCAACTAAGTCCCTACAGTAAAGCGAAATCGTGTAGTGATTTTAACATTTATAATAAGTCGGTGTCCAATATATTGGACGCGATGTCTGAAAGGTTTAAAGAACTTTGTAATTGAGAGTAATGTAATAATTACAGCAGCCTAGATCGAACATATTTGTTGTATTATGACGATTTTTATCGATCAGTAAAGTTCATCCTCAGGTCATGTCTTTGTGAGTAGCTAGCCCGTCTCTTGAGCAGCAAGTCATCAAGAGACTGGCCAGCTACACACAAGGACATCTCAATCTTCATAAATGCTCTGCAAGTCACATTGAAGTACATGGCAGAGGTTTCATCGAATCACTTTTATGTTGTTTCTCTACAGTTCCATTCTCGCGGAAAAGAAAAAGATCACCCAAATCTTTCCGTTTTCGATCTGATTTGTCTTATTTTATTTTCATTATCATGTCATCTATGTTGGTAGGTGGTAACAAAATCTGTTAGAATTCGGAAGAGGAAGTTGGTGAAAGAAATTTCGCAAATAGATCTAGTCGCAAATAGATCTAGATCTTTTGATGATTTACACCCCAGCTCGTGCATTATTTCCGTAACATTCTCTCCCCTACATCGCGATAATACAAAACGAGTTGTCTTTCTTTTTTACTTTCTCTAAATCGTCTAGTAATCCCATTTGGTGGGGATCCCACAAATGCACAACAATACTACAAAGTAAGACGCACAAGTGTTGTGTAGGCAGTTTCTTTAGTAGAGCTGTTGCATTTTCTAAGTGTTCTGCCAACGACACGTAGTCTTTGGTTCGCTTTCCTTAGAATATATTTTGTGTGATCCAATTTAAGTTGTTTGTAATTGTTACTCTTATGCATTTAGTTCAATTTACTGGGTGTAGTTTTGACTGATTTATCGTGTAACTGAAGTTTAACGGCTTTCTTTTAGTGGTCCATGAATGATTTAACCCTTTTTATTAAGGGTCAATTGCCATTTTTTTTTTTTTTTTTGGCGCCAAGCAGATATCTAAATCATTGTGTGGCTGCGTTTGATCTTCTGGTGACGTTACTAACCAATAAGTAACAGCATCATCCATAAACAGTCTAAGAGAGCTACTCAGATTGTCTCCTAAATCGTTTATAAAAATAAGGAACAGTAGGGGCCCTATATCACTCGATAATTTTCCGTTAATCACAACGTACTGTGTCCTTTCTGACAGGAAATCAGGAATCCAATCAAACAATTGTGGCGATTTTCCATAAGCAAGTAGTTTGATTAGAAGACGCTTGTGAGGTATAGTGTCGAAAGCCTTCCGGAAATCTAGGAATACTGAATCTATTTTACATCCCTTGTCGACATCACTCATCATAAGAGTAAAGGGCTAGCTGTGTGTCACAAGAATGATACTTTCTGAACCCGTGTTGACTGTGAGTCAATAGTTAGCTCTCTTCGAGGTAGTTCGTAATATTTGAGGAAAGTATACGTTCTAAAATCCTGGTCAAACCGACGTCAATGATATAGGAGTGATCTGAGGATGATCGTTATTGATCAAAGCCGGTCATTATAATAAAATAAATATAATGCGATCTAGACCGCTGTAATTACATTATTCAGAAATTTTTGGTCCCTGCTTAATTTACAATGAGAACAATGTTCCATAAAAAATTAAAGTTTGTAATTTTCCTAGAACGTATGATGATGCCTAAAATAGCCGAATCGCATCGTCATTACATAAATACGCTAACACGGAACTGAGGGAACAGATTTTTAATATCAATCATACAAGAAAGCCAATGAAACGTACATAATCGAAAGGTGGTTTGTCATAGATGTTGACAATATAAAAGTTATGTGTGGACATAACTGTTAAGAATGGTAAAAAGAAAAAAAAAAGTTAGTGTAATACTCCAAAAACTCCAAAAGTTTTGCCACTATATTATAACCCGTTGTAGGTGGCACATTGGTACAGGTAAAATTAGCTCAGTCAGTTAGCGCTTGGAGTTCTCATAGAATTCCCATAAAACCTATAAATTTGCAGTGCTCAATAAATTCCAATTACATTAAAAAAATTATTTTCATGACTTTTCAATCACAACTGGTCGAATTTCGGCCACAGGCAATACTAGATTGTAAAAATGGTAAATATTGTGTTTGTGCTAGGAAGACTGTTTTCTAACAATAAAATTACGGAAATAACTGCAATCGACTGGTGTTCATCTTCTACGTAAAACACACACCCCGTTTACATGGGCTCCCAAAACCGGATTTCGTAAACCGATTTCACAATTCCGCTTTTGGTTGG
Source organism: Locusta migratoria (assembly GCA_026315105.1). NCBI lineage: Eukaryota > Metazoa > Arthropoda > Insecta > Orthoptera > Acrididae > Locusta > Locusta migratoria. Next base: position 320,216,656 of record CM048747.1, on the reverse strand, counting down.
TCATGTAAACACTCCAAAATCGATTCTGGAAATCCACTTCTCTAAAGCGGTTTTCCAGTTCCACAATAGATTTTCGTGCCCATGTAAACGCAACCGTTTTTGAAGCGTTCTTGGCTTGTCAGATTGTGTTTTTTTTTTTGTAAGAATTTACGGCACATATGGACAGAGTGATATTTTCTAATGTAAAATAAAAGTATAAATATTAGAGCGACCATGAATCTGTGTGTTTAAGTAAAGAAAAATAGCGATTATGCTGACTAAATCGGGGACTGAATCAGCTGTTTCTCCGCCGCCATCTTAACTAGATTAGGAAATCTGATTCAGGCTGTGCCATGTAAACACGACAGCGAAAAACGGTTTACGAAAATCGGTTTTCGTCTTCCGGAAGATGTGTTACATGTAAACGTAGTGAATTTTGATTAGTTCGATCTTCCTTCTCCCTCTGTAGGTGACGACACCTCGCGGTAGTGAGTGTTCAACAAGTGGTCTCGGGTGACCGGCTTGTGTCTTGCGGGCAGTTAGGTTTACAATCAGGCCGCAACGACGCCGGCGTTGGTCGTGCCCGCGTGGCAGGTGGTGGAGGGGGAGGGGGGAGGGGGGAAGAAGAGGGGAGGGGGACAGGGCGAGCGAGGAATGCGGGGGGTGGGGCGGAATTAACGAAGCCTGGCCTCCATTAGGGCGGGGGAGGGGGCGGCAAAAAGGACGGCGGAGGAAGGAGGGAAGGGAAGAGAAGAGAGGAGGAGGCGGCGTGACGGGGGGTGGCCGCGGCTCACGACTCGTCGACAGCCGGGTCATTACGATCTTCGTTTTTTAGGCGGCGGCGCCGAGGGTCGGCGCAGCCCCGCATTCGCCAGCACGGAACCGCCGCCCGTCCACTCACGCCGAAACAACGGCCCATATCTCCCTGCGCCCCTACGTCCCGAAAACACGTTCCTGCTCCACCGACTGCAATATCTTACACTCTACACTTCTTTTAATTTCTGTCGCGCACGACTTACTATCAAATTGAACGACCTCGATGGTGGTGGTGAACGTGTGTTATAGCCGCTACATATCAATTGCCTTTCTAGCTGTTACCACTTCAGCGACTTGCGTGTCAATCACGACGAAATGGTGATGAGGGCGACATAACACAGTCCACTAGCGAAGAATATCTCCGACCGGATCGGGAATCAACCCGGGGCCCCTGCGTGGTAATCCACCCGCTATCCACTAGACTACAGAGCACAAAACGTCGTTCAGACAAATGTGGTATATTTATTTAAATCGCAGTTTGCGATCAGTTATGGCTTCACTGTACTAGGTTTAGATGGAATACCAAAGTGCGGCGAATGAAAATTTGTGCCCGGCCGGGATTCAAACCCGGGATCTCCTGCTTACTAGGCAGACGCGTTGACCACTCCGCCACCGAGGACACGGTGACCAGCCCGACTGCATAGGACTCTTCGCTGCACGTCTCCCGCCACACCCAAATCTCCATTAGACACGCTGGAGATCCCGAGTTCGAATTCCGGCCGGGCACAAATTTTCATTCACCGCCCTTTGATATTCTATCTAAACCTAATACAATGAAGCTATAACTGATCGCAAATGGCGATTTATTTTATTCATAGAACGCTGTAACGTCGTAAAAAGTATATAACTGTTTACAAGCCGAGGCTGGGCTCCTGACGACGATTGTGTATCGATACCTCATGGTCTGTTCTCCCTGATGCGGGAATACAGGTTTCAGGCTGCGAGCATTACAGAACAAATAGGCTGTGGTAATAGGAAAGAGAAAGCGTGGCGAATGGAGATTTGGGTGTGGCGGGAGACGTGCAGCGAAGAGTCCTATGCAGTCGGGCTGGTCACCGTGTCCTCGGTGGCGGAGTGGTCAACGCGTCTGCCTAGTAAGCAGGAGATCCCGGGTTTGAATCCCGGCCGGGCACAAATTTTCATTCGCCGCACTTTGGTGTTCCATGCAAACCTAGTACAGTGAAGCCATAACTGATCGCAAATTGCGATTTATTTCATTCACAGAACGCTGTAACCTCGTCAAAAATATATATATTTATTTATTCAAACCATGACCGCTTTAGCATTTCTTCTTACTTTAGTTTACAAATACGTCTTCAGATGGCGGACATGCTTTCCAGCTGGGGCCTCGTTTTATGTTTCGCTTCCCTAGGATAGAAAAAAAATTGTTTACTCTTCGGTGAAGTTCTATCTCAGTAGTACAGTGGTAGAGAGCGTAAATATAAATCCGAAGGTCGCGGGATCGATCCCCGCCAGGTCCTAGGATTTTTATGTCACTTTCCGTCCCGGCGGAGAGGTCGAGCGCATTGAGGCTAGGGACCGATGATCGCAGCATTATGGTGCAGTAGTTTACAAATATTTGAATATTTTTATGCAAAGAATTAAAATCGGGAAAAGCACTAAACCGTATTTTTCTACGATCTGACAACGTTTAGTGATTAAACTCCCAATATATCCGAATATTACAGCAATGTTAACAGGTCATAGGAAACTGAAAGCCTATTATCAATGATTTATTATAACTGAAGAGGGAACGTGAACATGTAATATAGACATCCTAAGTATTGACCACCTGGTTTTAGACTGCTGTAACTTACTGAAAGAGAGGGACCATCTCAGGAAAAAAATAGCTGACAAAGGAGGATGGCCAGTCACTAAACTGGATTTGCTTCAGAAATTTATTACAGATTTTTTACAACTTGCGTAATTCAATAAGAATTCCTGCTGTCTAAAACTTGTTTGGTTTCTTTATGTAAAGCGATAAATCTTACGTACTGTGTTTGTATTTGCCAATTCACCTAATGTAACCGCCTGGATTTAAACTTAAAACATGTAATATTATTAGATTCCGAAAGAAACTAATTCGCGTGCGAAACCGAAACCGTAGCCGAATATTCCGCTCCTATTAGTTTACGCCGAAAACCCAAACTTACTTAATAAGTTAAAATTTCAGTAAATTTACGTTGTACCTCAATCACTACACTTGCCAGCCGGCTGTTGTGAATTTTAAGCCAACCACTCCTTAAGCTGGACGTGTGACGCGTATTAGTTATTAAAAATGCCCTCGCTTTCAAGCAAAAGCATCAATAAGACTTTTCAGCATAACAATATCATAACCCATTCCATCAAGTGCAACACTGAATAAGCTAAAGTGGTACTACCACACTATAACAATATTACTACATAATCGGTTGCTTTATATTGTGAGTAGCTGAAAACCCGGTGTTTGCCGGGTATTTATTTATTTATTTATTCCTGCCTTGAGTTAGTACTTTTCCTATCCCTTCTCTCTGTATCCATCTCCTTTTTTCTAGAATCATTATCGGTCTATATATAAGAAATAATGCTGTCTTGCATAATGTACACAATTATAAGTCCAGTATCCAAACAAAGAAAGATCGTAATGAAAATACAATGACATATAAAATTCGTACGATCTCGTATTTGAGTTAAATGTTGTACAGTTGTATAATTTTTCGGGTATATATATATATATATATATATATATATATATATATATATATAGCTATTTGTGTAAGTGTTGCATGTATGTAAAATCTGTTGCGAATACAATTAGTAGTAAAGAAGTAATAGATTAAAGCTTGGTTCTTGCTGGGGCAGTTTTCCATGAACGTTACTGTTTATGTGCTCATATCTCGTGAAGTACGTGTCCTACTGTGATACAATTTCGAAGGTACATTCAGCCGTATGTGTGTATAGTATCTGCAAAATTTCCTGCGGCTACAATTCGTAGTGTAGAAATTATAAATTGCAACGCCATAACGAATGCCGTAGTTTTAGGCCATGAACAGCGGAAAAGTTGTAATCGAGAAACTTTTTTCCTTTCATAATTTTGCTATGGTTGTCAGCGAGAAAAAGGTTTATTAAAGGTTTGAAATTATGTTTAAAGTTTGTTACAATTCGACAAGTAATCTCGTTCTCATGTACTGTATTCATAAAGTCTCGTCGCATTATGTGGCAGTTTCTTGCAACTCCTATTGTTTATGACGTATCTCCTGAACGATGTATCGCATGTGGTTCTTACCATTAAAGAATTGGTACCTCACGGTAAGGAAGATGTGTACCAAATTTGGTTCAAATCGATCCAGCGGTTTAGGAGGAAATGTGCACCAGTGTCGCTTAATGCAGCAGTTTTTCTCACATCTCATTGTTTATGACGTCGTATCTCATGTTGTACGTGATCCACACTTACGGTGACAGTCTTCATGAATTGAGGCTTACATGTGCAAAATTTCATAAAGTCTGGAACAAAACTGTAGATTTGTATGCTATACGTAGACACAAACATACGGACACACTGCTTCATATATGGAAAGATTAGCAAGAAAATACAATTTTTACGCGCGAGGATAGACTCCTAGCAGTTAAACGGCGCGCCGTCAACTGAGGTAAAGCGTTATTGTTGAATGAATCCACCCAAAACGCGATCCGAATTCATCAGTAAGTTCACGAACGCTAGTTTTCGTCAAGCCGAAAATTCGCCTCATTTCTGGTCGAAAGCTAAACTGAGGCCGAAACCAATATTTTCACCGAAACCGAATATTCGGTCGGTCCTTAAATAATTCTATATAACGGGGCATGTCAAATAAATAAATAATAATAATAATAATAATAATAACAATAATAATAATGACGATGATGATGAAACTTTCGATAGTTACACATTCAAAACTAGACTGATGACTCTTGAGGGATTTTCCGCATTCGTCATATGAATAAAATTCTTGAATATCCGCCTGAAGATCGCTTTTATTTTCTACAACATGACCGATTTTAGGACAGCTGCCCATGTTCAGATCAATTCTATGAAGTTACAGAGTAAGCGCCGGCCGCGGTGGCCGAGCGGTCTGCGACGCGCCAGTTACGTTCAGCACGGCCACTACGGTAGGCGTTTCGAATGCCACTTCGAGCATGGATATTTGTGCCGTCCTAAGAATTAGCTAGTTCATAAGTCGTTTGCAAGTTTAGGGACTGAAGACCCCGTAGTTAACTCTCATACGCTCTACAAACATATGAACATTTGAATACAGAGTAACCTGTCGCGTGACGAACCAGCGTTCATAGACGGCTGTAACGGCTGTGAACACTGGTTCATCATGCGACAGTTTAGTCTGTAACTTCGTAGACTTGATCTGAAGATGGGCAGCTGTCCTGAAACCGGTCATGTTACAAGAAGGAAGGAAGCTTGTAGTTTAACGTCCCGTCGACAGTGTGGTCATTAGAGACGGAGCTTACGCTCGAAAATGTTCAACTATTTGTTAAGCTTATGGGACTTAACTCCGTGGTCATCAGTCCCTAAACTTACAAACTACTTATGAACTACCTTATACTAAGGACGGCACAAATATGTATGCCCGATGGGGGATTCGAACCCCCGACCGTAGTGGCCATGCAGACCGTGACTGGAGCGCCTCAGTCCCCTCGGCCACCGCGGCCGGCGCTTACGCTCGAGGTGTTTGGGTATGGATGTGGAAGGAAATCGGCCGTGTCTTTTGAAAGGAACCATCCCAGCGTTTGCCTGGAGTAATTTAGGAAACTCACGGAAAACCTAAATCTGGATGGCCGGAGGTGGATTTGAACCACCATCTTTCGGAATACGGTCCAAATGTGTTAGCAGTGCGCCACCTCGCTCGGTGGTCACGTTACAGAAAATAAAAGCGATCTTCAGCCGGATATTCAAGAATTTTAGTTATACATTCAGCACGGAATCGTCTAGGGATGTCGGTCCAGCACTCGACTGGTACGGTGGTAGGAACGGTGGTAAAGTTTTTGTAGGGAGCTGGGTGGTACAAGGCCGTGCAGACGGCGTGTGTGGCGGGCCCGCCGGCCGGCTCCTGGCAGGAGCAGAAGCGCGAGTCGTGACGTGGGAAACAAAGGCGCCGCCGCCGCATCCGATCCGATCCACGCCGCACCAAATTGAGCGCCCAGGCCGCTCCGGCTCCCACTGTTATCGGCCCGCCGCGCCGCTCTGCCGCTTCCCGCCCCCGTCTCTGTCTGGCCTGCGCCGCCGAGCTCCAGCCTTCGTCTCAACCACCGAGCTGCCTTCAGACTAAAGCGTTCTCATTTCGTCGAATGGCTATGACTTCCGCTACGTGTGAGGCAAACTGAACGCCATTGGGGGGGGGGGGGGGGGGTATTAAAACTATTAATATTATACATGGTGATCTTTACCACCGTGTTCTAACTCTAGGCACTGATCTATGAAAGGATACGGAACAATAAATAGTCTAACGAACTTAGTCCGGAATTTCATGGTTTCCATGCTAGAAACCATTTAATCATACTTCCCTGCAGAGGCTGTCATGCGCTACTGAAATAACAGGGGTGCAGAAAAGAAAAGATACGAAAGGACACTGTCGATATAATTGAAGTCTTTTGAATAAAGTAATCACCAAAGGCCCGAGCACAAATATCCCACTGTTTAAGACGAAGGATTCGCTGTTTCCAGAATTAATTAATGTTTGTAATTCTATCGGACCAAACTGCGTGGTATCAGTCCGTAGCCTACAAACTACTTAAACCTAGGTAAACTAACCTAAGGACAAACACACACACCCATGCCCCAGGGAGGACTCGAACATTCACGGCGAGCAACCGCGCACTCCGCAGCGAGACGCTTTAGACCGCTCGGCTACTCCACTGCGGCTGTATCCAGAATTTATGTAGTTGTGACAAGAGCCAGTGCTCTACTGTGTCCAGTTTGTCTTCCGAGTTGAAGCGCTTCCCTTTGAGATTTTTTGTAGGGGACCAAATAGATGGCAGCCCCAGGGCGACATGTCCGCGTTGAAGGGCGGGTCACAGTCTGCACGGCCGCTACGGTCGGGGGTTCGAATCCGCCCTCGGGCATGGATATTTGTGCCGTCCTTAGTATTAATTAGTTCATAAGTAGTTTGCAAGTTTAGGGACTGATGACCCCGTAGTTAAGTCCCATAAGCTATACAAACATTTGAAAATTTTTGAAAGTAAAATATTTCTGTTGTTCAATTTAAAGCTATAAAAGCCCACAGCTGTAGGGAAACATGTATGGGTATGAAAATTTGGCTCGACGGATAGAGAAGAAACGAAATATTTGTAAAGCAAATACGGATCAAAACGGCGTCAACATCAAGAAGATTAAATTACACTCGTACCACGTCCTATTAACAACTATGTCTATTATCTTCGATACTGTTGAAAGTTAGCTTTCTATGCGCTGATCGTAAGATCTTACACTTTCTTTTCCATTTTCAAGTGTTATGGAAAATGCTGCGGTGGAATGGCCGTGCGCTCTAAGGCGCCTTGCTGCGGAGCTAGCGGTTGCTCCCCGTCGGTGTGTGTGTGTGTGTGTGTGTGTGTGTGTGTGTGTGTGTGTGTGTGTTCCTTGGATTAGTTTAAGTAGTTCATAAGCCTAGGGACTGATAACGGCAGTAGTTAACACCAAAAATTTTACATAGATTTTTTTTAGTTATGGAAAATTGGGATTGCTTTGAAGATAAGACCCATCATTCATGTTGTATATATATATGTATATTTAACATCAGCTGAGTGGATCTACCTCAAGATTTGCTATCCACATCTTAGTTAGCGTATCATCTTTCGTAGGAAACTTTGAATTATTTCAAAGCTAATTTCTTTCCTGAAACTATTTGAAGAGTAATTAAAATTCCAAGACGGGCTTAGAATCCTTAGCGTCCTCATCACAATGCCTTGTAATAAGTAATAAATTGAAATTGAAATTTGAAATTTCAATTGGTCCAGTTGAAGACTGAACTCGTTAATTTCCACACTGACAAATCAGAGTGGTTACTCTCATGGATTTGTGCATCAAATGACTACAAAATATATAGTCAGAGAGCCTGGATCGCAATTGATGTCTTACAATTATTTTTTTGTGAACAGTTTGAGAAATGTAAAGGTTACAAATTTTATGACGTATCCACCAACAGCCGTAAAGTTTACGAGTGTTTTATTTAACGACCGAAACCGGTCGTTAAATAAAACGAACTTTTCGGCCGTTAGTGGATACATTGATAATTTGGAATTAAAAGCTGTACTATGGCTTACGAGATTTTATGTATTGGTTACTACAAAATATAATAAAATTAGACTCCGTATGGCATCAAAAACAAAATATATGTAACCAAAAAGCAGCGGCAGAAGTGATCAGTTGATAAATGCAAATCGTAAGTTCAACAAGCACAGTTTACGTCTTAACAAACAATAGAAAAAGGACTAGTTATATAACCTATCATTTTACTTATTACTGACCAACTAAATTTGTGATCTAAATATGGGACTGTACACAATATTATCATTCAGGGATTCGGCCTCTATTACAATGGCGCCACGGCAGAATAGCCGTGCGCACTGGGGCGCCGTGATTCTGTGCGTGCGGCAATCCGCCGTCGGGGCATGCCCTAGGGCATTAGTGTTTGTGTTGTCCTTAGGTTAGTTAAGGAAAGTAGTCTGTAAGCTCTGGACTAATAACCAAGCAGTTAAGTCCTATAGATTTACAAATATTTGAATTTATTACAATGGCGGCGAAACTTCAATTTGTTGCCGCAAGGAGCTCTTTAACTCTTGTGTCAGCCACTCTATGAATTTTCAGTTCGTTGTTGAAGACATTGCCCTCGCATTCAAGACGAAGGCAGTTAAAATCTGCCTCCGGCTGTTCCATAATCAACTTTTCTGTGGCGTCACTAAATCGCTTAGGCAAACGCCAAAACAGCTTCTTTGAGGAAGATACTACTGTATTCTTTCCCAAATCCCAGCGAGTGATCTTCCTCTTATGACGTGACTGAGCGAAGTGGTCGAGTGGTTCCACACTGGACTTGCATTCGAGATGACCTAGGTTCAAACCTGTTTCCGGCCGTTGTGATTTACGTTTGCTGAGATTTACTTACATCACTCCAGGCAAATGGAGGAGTGGTTCCTCTCAAAAGGCATGGCCGATTTGCTTCCCCAAATCTGGCGAAAACTACTCCAGTGTCTCTAACGACCACGGAGTCGGCGGGACGTTGAACACTATATTCTTTTTCTTTCAAGATCCTCTAATGACCTCATTTTCGATGGGGCGTAAATCTTTACCTTTTTCCGTCTCCTTCACACACCATCACCGCGGACCAATGGAGTAAGTCTAGCGTTTCCTTACCACCAAGGATCGCGACTTGATGGTGCCAAGTTTTAGCACTCAGTATTTCCTGTTCACTTTCGCCCCCAGTCCTCCATTGATTAAGGAAGACTGTTGTTGTAACAAACTTGATTTCTAAAACGTCAGCATTCGGTTTGAGAACAATAGCATAGTTACGTATGACTAGTTTCTGCAGCATATATTTTAACATTCTTTTTACAATCTGTTAAAAGATATTTTGCGGTACAACAGCCGCAATTTGAGACTTCATGTCGGCCTCTGCCGCAGGAGGTTCGGGTTCTCCCTCGGTATGAGTGTGTGTGTTGTTCTTAGTTTTAAGTTGTTCGTAAACGACCTCAGCAGTCTGATCCCGTAGCTTTACAAAGATCTGAACATTAGCTCTACACCAAGCATGTAAAATAATTTTCAGGCCGATATTCCAACATACAGGGTGAATCTAAGTTCGCAGCGCGATTCCTCACCAGTCAACAATGGAAAATGTCTCCCACATAATTTCATCCTGCGCATATTTACGCCAGTAAATGGACGTCAAAGACTGAGATGCCTGTGTGTTACATACGTCAGTGTGTTTCATAATTACACCAATAAACTTGTACGGGATGTATTAGGGTCTTGAGGTACAAAATGAGCATCGAAACCCATGCCCGGAAACGCCATTCCACGACGCTACGGAGAGTCCTAGTTACAGGCACCAGCTCCTGCCACTAGACTTCCCCTCCAACAACGCTCTGTAGCGTCATCGGATGACGTTTCCGTGAATGGGTTTCTACGCTCACTTTGTTTCTCAAGACACCTCCCACATCCCCGAGAAGTTCGTTGATGTAGTGTAATTCTGAAACACACTGACGTATGGGACACATACCCATCTCAAACTTCGACGTCCATTTACTGCCGGAAATATGCGCAGGAAGAAATTTTGTTCAAATGTTTGTATAGCTTATGGGACTTAACTACGGGGTCATCAGTCCCTAAACTTACAAACTACTTATGAACCAGCTAATACTAAGAGCGGCACAAATATCCATGCCCGAGGGTAGATTCGAATCCCCCGACCGTAGTGGCCGTGCAGTCCGTGACTGGCGCTCTGCAGACCGCTCGGCCACCGCGGCCCGCGGAAATTTTGTGAGACTTTTTTTATTGCTAGCGTGTGAGGACGATACGGACTATCACTACTTCTTACACCAAAGCGGGAGCTTGGCGGGATATGTTTCCAAAGTGACATAGAAGTGAACCACGTTGCGCAGTATGGTTCTCATCACTGGCGGCAGCGTTTCATCAGTTACGATTAGATAAATCGATTGATCGCCACGACAAGTGCCTCAACAACGGTGGAAATTATCTGACACATTTTTCTAAACAAAAAACGTTACTTACTTTCCGGATACGCTTCATAAACTCTAGCGGCATGTTTGTACGCTGCAATGTAGCAGATACGGTCGACAAATCGCAATAAAGTCCAGAGGAAACTAAAGCATGACAATAAATTTGAACAACATCTACTACTGACATTAGATAAATAAGTGCATAAAAATTCCATACCAACCGCTGTACCAACACACGAAATAAAAAAGGCATTGAACTCAGTTGTATCACTGTACTGAGTAGTCGCGGTAGAGTGGCCGAGCGGTCTAAGACGCCTTGCTGCGGAGCGCGCGGTTGCTCGCCGACGGAGTTTCGAGTACTTGCTCGGGCATGGGTGTTTGTTTTGTCCTTACAATGAGTTAGTTTCATCTACATTTACATCGATACTCTGGAAATCACATTTAAGTGTCTGGCAGAGGGTTCATTAACAACTTTCATAACTTTTCTCTACCGTTCCATTCACTAATAGCGCGCGGGAAGAAAGAACACCTAAATCCTTCCGTTTTCGATCTGATTTCTCTTATTTTATTCGGATAGTCATGTCTCTCTAAGTAGGTGGGTGCTAGCAAAATATTTTCACATTCAGAAGTAAAAGTCGGTGATGGAAACTTCGCAAGCAGATCACGCCGCAATGAATAAAGTCTTTCTTTTAAATGATTTCCACCCCAATTCGTGCAACATTTCCGTGACGCTTTCCATCCGGTCGTGTGATAATAAAACACGAATTGCCCTTCTCTGAACCTTCTCAATATCTTCCGTCAGTCCCACCTGGTGAGGGTCCCACAATGCGTAACAGTACTCTAGGAGAGGACGCAAAAGTGTGATGTAGACAGTCTCTTTGGTGCAGCTGGTGCATCTTCGAAACGTTCTGCGAATGAAACGTAACCTTTGGTTCGCCTTCCCCACAATATTTTCTATTTGTTCTCTCCAGTCTAAGTTGTTCGTAATTGTAACTCCTAGGTATATGGTAGAATTTACGACCTTAAGGTTTGACTGATTTATCGCGTAATTGAAGTTCAGCTGATTTCTTTTAGTGGTCATGTGTATTACTTCACACTTTACTTTATTTAGTGTCAATTGTCAATTTTCGCACCATATAGGAATTTTGTCTAAATCGCTTTAAGTAGTTTGTAAGCCTAGGGACTGATGACGAGCCGACCGCGGTGGCCGAGGGGACTGCGGCGCGGCAGTCACGGTGTCCATGACCACTACGGTTGGGGGTCCGAATCCCCCCTAGGGCATGGATATTTGTGCCGTCTTTAGTGTTAGCTAGTTCATAAGTAGTTTGTAAGCTTAGGGACTGATGACCCCGTAGTTAAGTCCCATAAGCTATACAAACATTTGAACATTTTTTGACTGATGACGAAAGTAGTTAAGTCCGTTAGATTTCCAAACATTTGTACTGAATAAAATTGGACATACGTTATTTGGCATTTTTATTGCAATTCGCCTATACTGCCACCTTCTGAAATATTTACTATTCTTCCTGATGTTCAAATGTTCAAATGTTTGTTAAGCTTACGGGACTTAACTACGGGGTCATCAGTCCCTAAACTTACAAACTACTTATGAACTAGCTAATTCTAAGGACGGCACAAATATCCATGCCCGAGGGGGGATTCGAACCCCCGACCGTAGTGGCCATGGAGACCGTGACTGGAGCGCCTCAGTCCCCTCGGCCACCGCGGCCGGCTATTCTTCCTGAAATGACGTCGTGTATATAGGGTAACAGACAGAAAATCGTGAACCATCTGGTGTGGCTCTTGACGTTAGAGGCGCAGCCAGAGGCAAGCAATGAACCAGCCAGGCAGGCAGAACAGTGTTAATAAGAGCGGAACGGAAGAGCCGAGTGTCGAGGGCGATGCATGCAAACCAGGGGAGGAGTGTTGCGCGGTCGCTGCAGGGGTCCCCGTGACTCACAGCCGCTCTCTGGTCGCCGCCAGCCTAATCTCCAATGCATTATTCAGGGGGCCGGCAGCATAATGCACACCGTGCATCCCCACTCCCCTCATCCTCAGCCCCACTATGGCGGTGCCACTTCTCATCTGCTCTATGAGGGTTGCCCACGAAATACACCGAACCACGCTTCTTGCCTTGTTCCACAAAACTTTATTTTGTACGACCTAGGTTTCCGATTATGAGCCCATTTTCTATTAAGTTACTAATTCCAAAGTACACAATTAAAGGCAAACCATTAAACCGCTATAGTTCTCTGGTTTTCGACTTCACCACTGGAAGGTATTACTGTTTGATAATTTAGAAACAAATTTGCATTGTACATATTTTGTATTTTCTCTGAGAAATAGCCAGAAAGACACCATGGAACGATGTATAACCTCTTGCAGGTGCGGATCGAGGACGGCCTGCTGGGGGGAGAGAGGGAGGGGAGTGGTTGAAATTCTCATCGTCAGCTAAACTCTGGCTCAGTAGAAAGACTCCACAACATTCAGCCAGCCACCAGACGCCTGAAATGCAGACGGAGCTTTCTCAGAGCAACCGACAACCTCAGTGACCAACCCGGATCTAGAGTGGACAGATGGAAGAGATCGAGAGAAAGGCACTGGATGGAACCAAAGGAAGAATTGGCACCAAGCCACAATGAGGACTGGACGGTTTGGAAGCCACTAAACAGGCTACGCACCAACACTGCACGGTCAAGAGATAATCTTATGAAGTGGGGATATTCTACTGTATCTAACCTCTTTGACTGTGGAGACGTGCAGACGACCCACCACATGTATAACTGCCCTGAATGTCCTTCACACTGCACCTTAGAGGACATGATGTTGGCAACCCCAAATGCTGTCGACGTAGCCCGCTTTTGGGCCAAATGTATATATTATTTCTCTCTGTTTGTTTATAGTTCGTAGTTTACATGTATGTAAGTAATCTCTGTATATTATACCTTTATAAACTTCTGTACACATGATGCTTCTGACACGAATAAAAAAAGTAGAAAGACTGGTACCGGGCATCCCTTTATACCTCACGCCCAATCAAACAAAAGTGATAGCACGCTAACTTCGCAATCTAGAACGAAAAGAAGGGGGAAAAAAACTGCTACTGGGGGGGGGGGGGGGGAACCAACGACCGCCCCCCCCACTCCCCTTGAATCCGTCTATGACCTCTTGGCAATGCTTTATTATTTTTTACGGAGATGTTGGTATGAAGTTCACTTTTTCAAAAGTGAGACGTAGCTCTAGCTGCTGTTAGTATCGCAGTTCATAAAGAGGTGTGATTCAAACGCGTTAAAACTCCGAAGTATGGTAAGCAATATCGAAGAAATTCCAATAACTTTTTTGTTTTAATTTAGCCCCTACTTACTTCTAAGATAAAGCTGATTGCTGCATTATGCGGAATATCATGATTTCACACAGAAAGGAAAGACGAAGCATTAAATCGCCGCGATACTGGTATAAAGGAGTGCAGAGTAGCCACGGCGAATAGGCGAGCGCTCCAAGGCGCCGAGCGGCGGTTCGCGCGGGCGTTCGTCGTCGGAGGTTCGAGTCCTCCCTCGGGCATCGGTGTGTGTGTGTGTGTGTGTGTGTGTGTGTGTGTGTGTGTGTGTGTGTGTGTGTTCTCAGGATTAGTTAGTGTGTTCTCAGGATTAGTTAGTTTAAGTAGTTTGTAAGTTCAGTGACCGATGACCACTGCAGTTAGGTACCATAACATTACATATTAACATATGAGTGCAGAGTAATTGTAGCTTTCTCGTCTATGTAGTTTACGATTATCGACCACTTGTGGCTTTTTTTTATTTTTATTTTAATGCCTTGTGCCTACATATCAGTAAGTACCATAGCTGTAACAAGAGACTACGCCGTTTAATAATGACACTCATACAATTCATTTTTGTGAAAACGGATTACGATACCTTAAAAGATACCGAAGCATACAAGTTCTCAAATATTTGACGTCTTGCTCAAATCTACACATATGGTAAAGAAGCCAATCGTGTACAGATTCTCTGTTTTGAACATTAGTATTACTCTTACTAACACGTGCTATAAGAATTCTGTCGCTCTTTTAAGAAGTCACAAATGAAGGAAAAAAAAAAAAAAAAAAAAAATCTGTGAAGTTTATTCAGTAGAGATTGTGTCCATCGACAAGTGGCCAGGAATTAGAGGTAACAGGCGTCAGTTCTGATGTTTCTCGCAAGAGAGATACTGTTTTGCTTGCGAATTTATTATTCTGGTCATCCACATCACCGTAATTAAACTGTATGTATTGGCGGGTATTTGTACAAAATGTTCAAATGTTTCTACAATCTATAGGACTAACTTAAACGCCGCAGCGGAGCGGCCGTGCGCATTGAGGCGCTATGCTACGATGCGCGAGGTCGTTCCTCGTCGGGGGTTCGAATCTTCCCTCGGGCATGGATGTTTGTGTCGTCTTTAGTATAAGCTAGTTCATAAGTAGTTTGTAGATTTAGGGACTGATGACCCCGCAGTTAAGTTCCATAAGCTTTACAAACATTTGAACATTTTTTATTTGAACTAACTAAAACTAATTTAAATTAACAGACAGACCCATGCCGGAGGCAGGGCTCGAACGTTCGACGGGGAATAACCGCGTTGTTTGTATACGCTCCGACAGCCGACGGGCCGGTATAAACCACAACCAGGAGGAGATTTAACTCTTCAACACTCTTTGGATTCTGGAAAATTTCACTGGCATTACTCAAACCTAATTAGAATTGCCTGATTTTATTCACAGAAATCTGCTATAAGTTCGTCACGAAGGCATACACACATTATTGCTATAGATACCGTTCTATCGCTTGTAGACCTAACAGCCCATATCTGTGGCTGCAGTTTACAATGAAACACCATTTGTAACTCTGTAACTGGAAGATCCAAACAATAATGACAAAATCCATTAAAAAAACCATAATTCTCACTGTTTCTTCCTCTCGTGTAGGCTACAACCGATCCCGTCATTTGTTTCTCAGTCGATCTGTATCTTTCCAGCCTACTAGTTTACAAACGAATCCTTGTAGAACCATTCTGTCTTTTCCATTTCGGTGTTATTTTGTTTCCTTTTATACATCGTCGTCGTATTTTTGTTTCACACATCATATCAAGTTTTTCTTTCACATTACTGTTGTGTATTTCATATTTGAGAGTTAAAACCCTTTCGTTTTACTTTCCTTAAATACTACATGTCAGCCCACATTCTCGCCCCTTGTCTGTCTTAGCAAATTGCTACGATATCATGCGGTTAGTCATTAGTTTATAAAATTTTGACCTCATCTATATCCTTGATTACTTCTTTTCCTACCCATAGGACGGTGTGTTGTGTCCTTTATTTTAAACTTGTATGTACTAGTGAGAGTTTTTTTTCCGACAGCGACTACACCCATGATGTGTAGTAACAATGAGGAGGTTTTGATGACTGCTCTCACGTATCGAAATATCACACAGAGAACGCTGGGTCGGCCTAATGTGATTACCGCTCGCTGTAATGGGAGCAACGTGGTCGTTTTTTCGCTCCTCTCCATTTCTGTTTGCCGGGAATGAAAGGGATCGGACGCATAACGAGTTTCCGAAGCGCCGGCCCGATAACAAACGAATCTGCTAGCCTGCGGCATCGCCAGTGATTAATGAAGAGCTCGCCTTGGTACAGAATTAACAGCGCGTATGCGCCATGAAAAATCAATTAACTTTTTTAGTAACTTTCCGTTATATAAGTTATCACAGAGGTCGAGAAAGGATGGTCGCGAGCTATCATGAAAACCCACATGCAGAATGGAATTCGAAAACAAATGTTGAGGTGACAACACTGCACTACCAGAAAGGATTAACATAGACAAAGAGCAGTATAAATAAACTTTCAGCAGTTTGAGAAGTGAACGCAAATAAACGTTATTCTACATGTCCTTATTCACTGAAGGACTATATGGATCACTGTTCAAATGTAACCCACTCCCGATCCTGTTCCATTTGAAACGAAGGGAAAATTACTGTTTGCTTCTGTAAGCACGCACAAATCTCATTTTCTTCTCACAATCCCTACGCCAGATGCTCCAGAACTGTTGCAAGTACTGTTTCTTTAAATTTAGTATTGTACAACGGAGACATCGCCAGCCACTGCTAACTAAAATCCATTTACTTTCGCTGAGCAAAACTATTACACTTTCATGTTGTCTTTAACAACCTGTTAACGATCAGGGACGAATTTGCGGCCACCACATAAACTAACCACACAATGTCAATAGTAACGAAACCGACCTGACGTCAAAGGCGGAAGAAGACAAGATAAAGAAGAAGTCCTGTTACGATGATAGTAATTATGCAGCCGGCCGCCGTGGCCGAGGAGACTGAGCCGCGTCAGTCACGGTCTGCACGGCCACTACGGTCGGGCGTTCGAATCCCCCCCTCGGGCATGGATATTTTGAGCCGTCCTAGTTCGTAAGTAGTTCATAAGTAGTTTGTAAGTTTAGGGACTGATGACCCCGTAGTTAAGTCCCATAAGCTTTACAAACATTTGAACATTTGAATTATGCAGGTATATATTTTGAAGTCATTATGCATATCCACACATACCTATATATGGGTTGTGTTCTGGACACGTATAAATAATTTTGTTAGGGGTTCTCAGAGAAAAGTTTCGTAAAGGTTTCAAATTACGTGTAAATTTAGTTGCAAGTTGCTAAGCGCTCTCGTTCTAAACTAGCCGTTGAATAACACGTCTTTGGTAGTTTTTTTGCGTCTTCTTCTTCAGTAGCTCATAACGTGTAAAGATTTGATTATAGGATCCGTCTGTGCAAATGAGTGCACGGAAATTGTCGCGTGGTCTGACTCGCCTTGTTACGGATTGCGCGGCTGCTCCCATCGGAGGTTCGAGTCGTCCATCAGCCCCGTGTGTATGTGTTTTCGTTTTGTACTTAGCAAATCGATGACCTCAGCCGTTTGTTCCCTTAGATTTACAAACATTTGAATATTTTTTATGCAACACACGAACCGCCGTACTTTATTTACAGGCCATGTTCGATGTCCTGGAATATATACGAGTGAAATTATTATAGGGTGTTGATAATCCTTTAACTTATTTAGCAGAGTACTTAATGGAATGGGTTATCACACTGTTACGCTGAAAAATCTTATTAATGT
Organism: Locusta migratoria; assembly: GCA_026315105.1. NCBI lineage: Eukaryota > Metazoa > Arthropoda > Insecta > Orthoptera > Acrididae > Locusta > Locusta migratoria. The sequence goes on along the minus strand of CM048747.1, from coordinate 320,199,016 downwards.
GTTTCCTTGAAAGCGAGGTGCTTTTCTAATAACCAACATGGTTTTAGGTAACAGTGACCATGTGGTACAGAGCTTTTCCTGGTCAGTTTGCGCAAACGTAAATTTACGCTGACAATAATCACACTGTTAGTCGGAACTGTGACGTTATTTTTGAAATACTTCCTGCTGCACTGATTTTGAAACTGATTTACTGACTGTAACTTATGTGCATTACGCAATTATGAAAAAAAAACTACAAATGTTTGTTAAGCTAAAGGGACTTAACTGCGGGGTCATCAGTCCCTAAACTTACAAACTACTGATGAACTACCACATACTAAAGACGGCACAAACATCCATGGCCGAGGGGGGATTCGAACCCCCCGACGGGGAGCGGCCTCGCGCACCGTAGCATAGCGCCTCAATGCGCTTTGCCACTCCGCCGCGGCGCAATTATTAATGCCAAAAAGGAGATATGTAAAGTTGTTTCTTCATTGAAAAAACTGAAAATATTGTAAAGGCAACTTATGGATGCAAACAAATTCCCTGCGTATTTTGTATTGTGGTAGTTACTTCCAGGCTCTACCATTTCGTGTTATCTGCTTGACGTGATTGCAGTAAATCTGTACGCCTCCTACGTCATCACCTACGGAAACCTACGGCTTACACACACTTATGCTTAGTACAGTGGGAAAACTAATGATTTGTGCTATAATGTGAATTTTCCGAAATTTTAATTTAATTACCTTAGTTTCGGTTTCGGCCGAAACTGAAAGAACAGCCGAATATTCGGTTACGGTTTGGGTTTCGGCCGCAAATTCTAAATCTACATCTACGTGGGATAATCTGCAAATCACATTTAAGTGCCTGGCAGAGGGTTCATCGAACCACCTTTATACTATTTATCTCCCATTCCATTCTCGAATAGCGCGCGGGGAGGAAGAACACCTGAATCTCTCCGTCCGAGCTCTGATTTCTCGTATTTTATTCTGATGATCATTTCTACCTATGTAAGTGGGAGTCAACAATATATTTTCGCATTCGGAGGAGAATCTTGGCGATTGCAGTTTCTTAAGTAGCCCACGCCGCAGCGATAAGCGTCGTTGTTGTAATGATTCCCATCCCAGATCCTGTATCATTTCCGTAAAGCTGTCTCCCATGTATCGTGACCATACGAAACGAGCTGCCCTGCTTTGGACTGTTTCGATGTCCTCCGTCAAACCCACCTGATAAGGATCCCACACTGGGCAGCAATAACTCATCTTTTAAGGGTTCTGCCAATAAAAAGAAGTCTCTGGTTCGCCTTTCCCATGACATTATCTACGTGTTCTTTCCAGTTTAAGTCTGAAGTAATAGTAATTCCTACATATTTATTGGAGTTTACGGCCTTCACTTTTGATTGATTTATCTTGTAAAGAAAGTTTAATGGATTTCTTTTCGTACTCATTATTTAGACTCAATTGCCATTTTTACACCATAGTGATATTTAGATCGTTCTGCAGTTGGTTTTGAGCCTCAGATGATTTTACTAGTCGGTAAATGACGACGTCATCTGCAAACAACCTAAAAGAGCTACTTAGATTTCCCCCTAAATCGTTTATGTAAATAAGGAACAGCAGAGGACCAAATACACTACCCTGTGGAACACCCGATATCACCTCTGTTTTACTCGATGCCTTACAATCGATTACTACAGCCTGTGTCCTCTCTGACAGCAAATCCCCTATCCAGTCTCAAATTTTGAGCGATATACCATAATTGATTAAAAGCCGTTTGTGAGGTACGGTGTCAAAAGCCTTCTGGGAATCAAGAAATACGGAATCGATTTGCGAACCCTTGTGGGTAGCACCCATCACTTCGTGTGAGACATGTATATTCGGTCGATACTTAAAAAGGTAAAGCAGTCAACAATCCGAAGATTGGCATGGTCCTGTTTGGAGGTGATACGCCGTTGCCTTCCTCCGACCTTCGAACTGACTTACCCAGCCAGTTATAGGGGAACCTACAGTTTAACGTGGGTTCCGAACCACGGTGCTACTCGGTATTTTTCACATGAGCAATACTACCAGAGGTGAAAGAAGTGGAAAGTGACAGATTAAAATCCTAGGACCTGGCGGGGGTTGAACCCGCGACCTTTGGATTTGTAGTCTGGCACTCTACCACTGTGCAACCGAGGCGTTATGCACAGAGAAAAGTCTGTGGCCACCGATCTAGCAAGTGTGTACACTTGTGTAATTGAGTAAATTAGGCTCTCGGCCCAATCATAAATGGGTGTAGGAGGGCATCAGCCGGACGTTTCAGCGGCTCAACTGTCCTGAAAGTGTGGCGTCGCCCGGGAGGAGCGGTTATTTTATTGCAGAGTCCCCAGAGGAGTGAGCGCCTTCGTGGAAAGCGCGGCCCCCAAAGGTCAGCGCAGACAAACACTCGCGGCGCGGGCCTTTCGCCGGCTGCCGACTGCCGGCTGCGGCTAAGTGTGCTCTCGGAAATCCCACAATCTGCCGCTGCCGCTGCCGGCCCCAGTCGCCACCGGCCTCTCGTCCTTCGCTCCTTTTTTGCTCCCGAGGGAAGCAAAAAAGAGACGAAGGTCCAGCGCCACTCGGGACGGAGGCTGAAAAATTAAGTGCTGCCTCCTACGCCCGCAGGAAATGTCGCACAATTTAAGTAGGCTCCGCACCTCGTTTAATGCCACAATCCTACCTCTGTCTCGCCACCCATAATCTTACTCAACACTCCAAATAACTCTACGTACCCGTGTGCTAATAGGCTACACAAGTGCATCCAAGTCCTAAGACGTGCGTTCAAATTTTAACACCTCAGATTTTTTCTCAGGGCTGCCCACTGTAAGAACACGTGGCTTCTTTTGATAGAAATATGTCGTTTCTTTTAAAATACGCGCATTGTGAATAGCATCACTCTACGTCAGTGTTTTTGAACGTTTTCGAATACGAACCCCTTCCAAGTAAAAATATTCTATTATCATCTTGTGATGGTGCAGCTCTTGTGTCTTCCGTGCTTGCAGTATTAGATTTGGCCGGCCGCGGTGGCCGAGGGGACTGAGGTGCTCCAGTCACGGTCTACACGGCCACTACGGTCGGGGGTTCGAATCCCCCTTCGGGCATGGATATTTGTGCCGTGCTTAGTCTTAGCTAGTTCATAATTAGTTTGTAAGCTTAGGGACTGATGACCCCGTAGTTAAGTTCCATAAGTTCTACAGACATTTGAACATTTATTACATTTGTGGTTGATCCCGCCTTAAGCAAGACACTTTTTTTGTTTTACTACCCAAACTAGTTTCGGCACTTATTGTGCTATCTTCCGTGGGTTTCTGGTGTTTATTTTATTGTGTCATTCGCAGGATTTGCATGTGCATTAATTGTGGAATGACAAGTTTTGACAGCCTGTCATGTTCAAAATGTTCAAATGTTTGTATAGTTTATGGGACTTAACTACGGGGTTATCAGTCCCTAAACTTACAAACTACTTATGAACTACTTACGAACGAGGACGGCACAAATATCCATGCCCGAGGGGGGATTCGAACCCCCGACCGTAGTGGCCGTGCAGATCGTGACTGGAGCGCCTCAGTCTCCTCGGCCACCGCGGCCGGCTCCTGTCATGTTTGAGCTGTGGTGTTGCTGCTTGTTTGTTAGTGGCGTGTTCTTATGTTTTATGGTCTTCAGTGCGATTTTTGCTGTGAAACAGCACTGTTTACATCGCCATGGCAAATGACACAATAAAATATACACCAGAAACCCACGGAAGATAGCACATTAAGTGCCGAAACTAGTTTCGGTAGTAAAACGAAAAAGTGTCTTGCATAAAGCGGAATCAACCACAAAACAATAAATATTCTAATTACCTCACATCTTATTCAGGATGTTTTCTAGGAGGCGATCTTTTAATGTAATAGTTATGAATCCCTTTATAAGATCTTTATTGCCATAGATCGCTTATTGGTTTTATATGACTAGTTTCGACTCGTTAAAGAGTCATTTTCAAATCTTACTTGTCCAGGCATGTTAAGAAATATACTTCCGATGAACCAACATCATATCGGGGGGGGGGGGGGGGGAGGAGGGGGGTCGCGACGCACCGATTCAGTAACACTGATGACATATAGAACTCCAGCAGCAGCGCAGAGAGTTACGACTGTTATTGTACGGACGACAAACTAAAGGCTGAGTTTCATTGGCAGAACACTTTAAACAATTCTACTAAAGAAACTGCTAACACTACACTTGTGCGTCCCATCTTTGTGTACTGCTGCGCGTTGTGGGATCGCAGCTAAGTGGGACTGGCGTAGGATATAGAGAACAGAGAAGGGTGGCTCGCTTTATATTGCCTCAATATAGAGGACAGAGTGTCACGGATATGATGGAAATTATCAAAAGAAAAGAGGCGGGAGGCGTGCCTGAGTAATCCATTGCAGGTGTGGTGATCGCTGTGTCCCCAGTGGTGTGCGCAACTGCCTAGAAAGGAGACCCGGGTTCGAATCTCGGCGGGGTACACATTTTCAACTTCACCCATTCCGTGAATATGAATAGATTACTGCTGGACCGGAAGTGACACACACACACACACACACACACACACACACACACACACACACACACACACACTATATATATTTGTTGTTGTGGTCTTCAGTCCGGAGACTGGTTTGATGCAGCTCTCCACAATACCCTATCCTGAGCAAGCCTCTTCAACTCCACATAAGAACGGCAACCTACATCTGTCTGAATCTGCTTACTGTATCCATCTCTTGGTCTTAAATTTTCTAATTTTCCTACTCGATTAACGGATCTAACATTCCACGCTCCGACCCGTAGAATGCCAGTACTGTCTCTCCTGATGACAACATCCTCCTGAGTAGTCCCCGCCCAGAGATCCGAATGGGGGACTATTTTACCTCCGGAATATTTTACCCGAGAGGATGCCATCATCATATGTTCATACAGTAGAGCTGCATGTCCTCGGGAAAGGTAACGGCTGTAGTTTCCCCTTGCTTTCGGCCGTTCGCAGTAGCTGTGTGGCAAAGCCACATTAGCTCATGTTACAAGGCCAGCTCAGTCAATCATACAGACTGTTGCCCCTGTAACTAATGAAAAGGCTGCTGCCCCTCTTCAGGAACCACACGTTTGTCTGGCCTCTCCACAGATACCCCTCCGCTGTGGTTGCACCTACGGTACGGCTATCTGTATCGTTGAGGCACGCAAGCCACCCCACCTCGGCAATGTCTGTGGTTCATCGGAGTGGATATATATATATATATATATATATATATATATATATATATATAAAGAAAGGCTTTAGTCGTAGAGTCGAGATTTATTTGGGAAATTTCTTCCACCAACTTTGTTTTCCGAATGAAACATTTTCTCAGCACCCACCTACATAGGGAGTCATGATCATCGTAATAAATTAAGAGAAATCAGATATAAAAACGGAAAGATTTAGGTGTTCATTTTTCCCCGCGCGCTATTAGAGAATGGAAAGGTTGAGAAATACCATAAAAGCGGTTCGAAGAATCGTCTGCCAAACACTTCAATGTAATTTGCCGAGTATTTATGTAGATGATACTTGGCGACGTTGTCACTACAAGAAGAGCGTGTAACGATTCGTTTTCTCCATTTGCGTGGTGTGACACCGATTGATGCATCGCTCGTTTAGCTGGTGATGTCATGGATGTTTCGAAAATGTTTGCGGCTGCGACAGGTCAGAGAAGGCAGAATGTTTTGTGGCATCACACCGAGGCAATGTCTGCCTCGCACCAGCCGGTCAGACCAATATGATTGAGTGAGCGGAGAAAATTGTTTTGGAGGATCGTCGAAGGACTGTGGAACATATCGCGTCCAAAGCTGGCGTATCCGTGGAATGTGAGGACACAATCCTGCACGACGATCTGAATAAGCGGAAAGTGTGGTCCACGTGGGTGGGTGGCGCGAACGCTGATGGATGAGCCTAAGGCTGCGCGCGCGGCATGTTGTCAGGCGATGTTGTCGCGTGAAGACTGCACGAATGGGCCTTTCTTCTCATCGATTGTGATAGCGAAAAGACGTGGATGCCTTTTTTCCATTCTGAAATTAAACGCCACTGCAACAATTGCATCAGCGATTTTTCAGTGATCGAACCAGGCTCCTAACGGAGCGTTCGCTGCGGCTAGAAATCATGGCGTCGTCCTTGTGAAAAACGTTTACAGCTACAAGATGGCAACGTAAGGAATAGACAGGAGTTTCACAGTTTGCGTGTGATTAGTTTGTGAGGCAAGAAATCGGAGGTGCACTTAGTATAATGACAGCTTGCGTGAAACTCCATCTGCAATGGCATCTCGCCCTATTTCGTGACTGTAGGGAGTTCCGTAAGGACGTGCCACGAACATCAAAGTTGCGAACAAGTTGCACGGACGAAAATGTATTAAAAAATTACAGATTTCATTACAGAATGTTGGAACTTAAATAGTGTCAAAAGCGTTACATGTTTGCACCTGTTACTCTCCCTTAAAGTCGTCACCAGCGTTGTGTATAACCCGTTGCCAGCGATGTGGAAGGCATAATATACTTGTTCTGTTGAAGGTGCGAATGGAGCGGTGTACAACCTGTGCAATCTCTGAAACAATTCTGAAGCGAATGCCACGAAGTGGTTCCTTCAACTTCGGAATCAAACCGAAGTCACGAGGACTTAAATTCGGAAAGTATCGTGGATGATACAGCACTTCCCAGTCCCATCGACCGAACAGAGCAGCAACAGCTTGCGCTACATGCGCCCGCGCATTGTCGTGCAAAATGATGGGTGGGTTGCGCAGAAAGTGAATTCCTTGATGACACTGTCGTGCTGTATGACCTCTGGGACATTCAATCTTGATCCAACTCCGTTGTTGCTGTTTCGAAAATATAGTGACACCGTTACGTTAGATCGCTCGCTCAGAAGTGACTGTGTTTCCCGCTATGGTATACACACCAGTAACGTGGGACGGGCGAGTCATTTGCCCCAAAGTAATGCAAATGCTTTTTAATGTTTGGTAAGGTTATGGGACTTAACTACTGGGTCATCAGTCCCTAAACTTACAAACTACTTATCAACTAGCTTATCCTAAGAACGGCACAAATATCCATGCCCGAGGGGGGATTCGACCCCCGACCGTAGTGGCCGTCCAGACCGTGACTGGAGCGCCTCAGTCTCATCGGCCACCGCGGCCGACCAAGGTAATGCAGACATGACAACAAATGTGCTATCAGCGACAATTGTAGATTCAACTGCACAGTTTTTTCAACAGTAGTGTTGCTACTATTTAAGTTCCAACCCTAGTGTACATATATAACTTACTATTAAAGACTACTTCAGTGTGTACTGATTGAGAGGGACACTACTGAAACTTCCTGGCAGATTAAAATTGTGTGCCGGAACCGGGGTTCGAACCTGGAACCTTTGCCTTTCGCGGGCAAGCGCTCCACCACTGAGCTATCCCGACACGACTCACCGTCCTCACAACTTTAGTTCTCCCAGTACCTTGCCTTCTACTTCCCAAACTTCATAGAAGTTCTCCTGCGAACCACTCAAGACTAGCACTCCTGGAAGAAAGGATATGGTGGAGACACGGCTTAGCCACAGCCTAATTTTATCTGCCAGAAAGTTTCATATCAGTGCACACTCCGCTCCAGAGTGGAAGTTTCATTCTAGGGACACTACTGTCAATAAATACAGTAATTCTGTGTAAGTTATCACTGACTTTTTTTATAGCCACATTCATAACAGAACTGACACCCACTGTGTATTTAAGCTGCTGCTAATATTTCAGTAAGACAACAGTGAAACCTCAGAACAGGAAAACCTTATGTAAAACGAGTCTATTTCAGCACTTGATAATCTTCACAAAGGAATGCAGTGCATCAGCCTGCCTCAATAGGGCACCTGTAAAAGAGGCTCAACAGTACTAGACCGTCCAGATGAGGACAATGTCAGGAACTGTAAGGATCGCAATTACCCACTGACTTCCCACGCACAAACAATCAGTACATGTGTGGAAAGAGAGGAAAACTATAGGGTGCTAAGACCGGCTTGTATAGTGAGCGATCAGACACCAGCGCTGCTGTTTTGTTGTCAATTGCAACTGACCGACACCTTCTGAAGAGAAGGCCTCCGCGCTGTCGTGCCAGGTCACCAGAGTAGGTGGCGAGCGCGTATCTCACTGGCTGGCCGATGTGTTGCGGTGGGCCGTGCCCCATCGACCAGCCACTGACCTGCGCGCTCGCGACCTACTCTGCGTGACGTGGCACGGCAGTGCAGGCCTTCTCTTCAGACGATATTGAACTGACCCACGGGGCAGTACGATTCCAACCCAGTAAATGCCACTCGCCGAGACTGCAGGAACTCTTAGGATGTTGTAGAGTTTCCAGTAAATGTACGTAGATGTTGGGTGCCGAGGTCATAGCATCCAGCTTTGCTCGGTGCACCATACGACAGTTCTCCCCAAGGTTGATGTTCCTTGGTTGCCCCGAACCTGCATGACGTGACAGGGTGTCCCCATATAACCCACTGATAACAATATTTGGGTCACTGTGGCATCTGGATGTGCCCCAAATCTGGAAATTGCACGCTACGACTTCTTCGCTCCACGCAGGCCAGCGATCCGTGCCAAATGCAATCGGTTGATGGATAGGGTATCTAACGCGTCTGCTTCGCATTGTACGTATGCATCATGCTTCATTCTCTGACTCATGGCAGCTGACTGGTACCAACTGTGCAACAACAGGGCATGTAAATCCCATAATTTACTCCTACATTAATGATTTGCATGCAAACCTGGACTACTACTTCTAAGTGCATATTTCTTTATTTTATTTTAGTCAGGCAGTGTATATCTTTTTCACTGCTACTAACATGTAATCTATTATTTAAAACAAAACCTGTTTGTGATACTTGATTTATTTCCTATCTTGTCTTTCATTTAAAATTTTTTCCCTTTTTCTGACTACTATGAAATATTGATACGGCGTTGACTTTTCGTAGATATCCGAAAGAACAGACTCCATTGGCTGACAAAAGTCAAATGTTTGTAAATCTATTGGACCAAACTGTGTGGTCATCAGTCCGTAGCTTACAAACTACTTAAACTAAGTTAAACTAACCTACGGACAACACACACACTCATGCGCCAGGGAGGACTCGAACCTCCGACAACGAAAAACCGCGCGCTCCGCAGCGAGGCGTCTTAGACCGCTCGGCAACTCCACCGCGGCCATTGGTTGACAATGGCCGTAATTTTAGGAATTCTAAATATTGAATCATTTTGGGGAATTGAAACAAATTCAACGACAAATTTAAAAATATGCGGTAGACCGGGATTCGAACACGGATTTCCCGCTTCGGATCAGCGGTTGCCTTAACTGATCGGGATATTAAGTAGCTCCTATGGTAATTTCCGGAAAAGCCTGCAGCTTATTTAGCTGCGAAGTTTAATAACGTCATATTTTTGCAAAACAGTTAAAAACATCTGAAAATGGCTCTCTGCTAGTGCCGGCACCTTCCTTAGGATATCTCACTTGAGATAAAAATGAGATAACAGGGTGTGAAACATGTGTACAATTACGTAACGTATCAATTCTTCTCACGCTGACTTTCTTATACCTACTGTTTTACATTTGCGCTTGTTGATAGAGCCAATATTACAATCCAAACCATACGCCCCACAACATCTTCAAAGCTTTTAGATCCCCCAGCCAGAAATAAAAGTAATCATAGCTTTCGTTTAGGGAAATGTCTTAATTTTCCCCTCATGGCCGTCGGTAATGTAATGGTGCGACATTATTGCTTATTTAGTACCAGTTATCGGTAGTTTTTCCGTTTTCTAATAGGATATGTGCTTTATAATTTGTTTTTTGTTCAGATTCTTGCCAAGATTGCACTCTAACGGTGTCTGTAATCAGTTTCTTTATCGGCAACCCCCTTGATTGACGTTTCCAATCACTTTACGCCAAGGAAGAAGTTAACACAACATTGCCGTACGGTACAAGCATACTGTTTTGCCCTCTGGTGGTGTTTTAGTTTCCAGGAGACTGCTTCAACACTCTTTTGGACGTATAATCGAAAATAAACAAGAAATGAAGATTAAGGTTGAACGTCTTGTCGACACCGTGGTCACTAGAGACGGAACACACTCTCTAACAGTTCTGCTCAGGAATGGGGAAGGAAATCGGCCGTGCACTTTTAAGGGAACCATCCCAGCATTTGCTCGGAGTCATTTAGGGGAAATCGCGGAAAACTTGAATCACGATGGCCGGAAGCGGGATTGAATTGTCGTCCTTTCCAATGGGAGTCACGTGTATTACGACTCCGTCACCCCGCTCGATGGAAAATAAACAGGTAGATTCGCCATGTCACTTGGTGTACGGTTCACAATACGTAGCAAGTTGCGATAAGTATCCTCTACTGAGTGAGAGATAAAAAAAAAAAATTATATGGCATCGGTCCCTAGATTAAGAATCAGCAAGAGAGAGAGAGAGAGAGAGAGAGAGAGAGAGAGAGAGAGAGAGAGAGAGAGAGAGAGAGAGGGAGGGAGAGGAGAAAGCTTAGGGTTTAACTTCCCATCCACAGCTTGGTCATTAGAGACGGAACTAACGCTCGGTGTTTTGGGTAAGGATGTGGAAGGAAATCGGCCATGCCCTTTTAAAAGGAGCCATCCCGGCTTTTGCCTGGAGTGATTTAGGAAATCACGGAGAACCTAAATCGGTATGGCCGGAGGTAGATTTGAACCACCGTCCTTCCGAATACGAGTACAGTGTCTTACCACTGCGCCACCTCGCTCGGTACGAGAGAGAGAGAGAGATGCTACATATTAGTACCAGATTTCACCCGTACGTCATTATCGCCTTCAAAATCACTGCTACCAACTGAAAGAAAAAAATACAAATCAGAACGAAGAGTGCTTTCAACTATACTTGCAAATAATTTGCTTTATAGCTAGCAAGGAGCTGACGCCTACTCGTCATCGTCGAATTAGTCCAACTTTATGGTACATGTAGAGCGTGATGAGACACGCAAGTTCCCAAAATGGGAACTCCAGATGGCTAAGCGTTTAAGAAATAAAAGGAAGTTTGATACGGATCTATCACCATATGTACCTCATTAACTGTTCCTGTGGCAGAAGCGGCGTTTGGATCAGCGGTAAAAGATACAATTCGTATTGAGAAGGTCACTGGATCAACTCCATCCGGCGGCAATTTTTCTGCTCCTCGGCAATTCGTACATCTACATATTATTCCCGTGGGGATCGTGAGGACAAGATTAGATTAATTACAGAACGCACGGAGGCATTTAAACAATCATTCTTTCTACACTCAAAATGTTAATGGAATGGGGAAAAATAATGACGTCCCATGCTGATGTTGTGCACATATAAATACAAAACAACATATATGATGATGCGGTTAATTGTGAGGTAAGTAGTGTACACATTGCTAAGGAGCAAAAAAATATTTGCCGCCGGGCGGAATCGAATCCGCGAACCTTTCAATAAAAATCGGATCTTTTACCGCTGATCCAAATCTCGCTTTCTAAACAGACTCTCTCAGAGGCAGTTGATAAGTTGAACATGGTGATAGATACGTATGGAAATTCATTTATTTTCTAAACGATTAGTCAGCTGGAGTTCCCACTTGGTGCACTTTCATATCTCACCACGCCCTACAGGTACCAGAAATTTGGACGAATTCGGCGATGACGAGTAGGCGTCCTGCCCTTGTGAGATGATTAATAGACTCTACATCAATGAAATTTCGATCCAAAAAGCGGATATTATTTTTATTGTCAGAATATGACCAATAACAGCAGGACATGTCATGATGTACAGTTCTTGAAGATGTGTGTTTGGTAGTGTTCTATATTGAATTATCACAAATATATCTAAGATCGTTAAATCTCATGGAACATGAGGTTTTTTTTTCTTTTTTTTTTTTTTTAACGATATGCAGCTCAGTTTTTTATTTATCTATTTTTACTGCAAAGTCAGAGTAGCTTTAACTAGTCATGTTACGGTCTGGGTGGCCGTTCCCCTCGGAGATTCGAGTCCTCCCTTGGGCAGAAGTGTGTGTGTGTGTGTGTGTGTGTGTGTGTGTGTGTGTGTGTGTGTGTGTGTGTGTGTTTTGTCCTTAGAGTAATTTAGTTTAAGTAGTTTGTAAGGAAGGAACAAGACCATACCAGTTTGGTCCAATAGGTTTACAAACATCTGAACATTTTCAGATCCCATTTTAACCATTATCTACGAGTCCTGGTAGAGGTATGCAACCACCAGAATAAAAGTTTTTGAATGAATCTAAAATTGCTAGAGATTGCTTGAAGCCGGCCGCGGTGGCCGAGGGGACTGAGGCGCTGCAGTCACGGTCTGCACGGCCACTACGGTCGAGGGTTCGAATCCTCCCTCGGGCATGGATATTTGTGCCGTCCTTAGTATTAGTTAGTTCATAAGTAGTTTGTAAGTTAGCTATACAAACAGTTGAACATTTGATTTTTGATTGCTTGAATAATCACTAGATGTTATTAGTAGATTATTTATTGTCAATTCACGACATTTTTCGTGCTTAGCCCATCATCTGGTGATCGATATTATATATATTTAGATTTGATGTATTCAAATTTGTCATTTAAAATATTGTTATTGTTATGTATTGCCAAATAAGAATAAACATCACTTGTGATTAAGATAATATTTTAATCACAATGTACAGACGTGGTGCAACGGTACAGGAAACCCGACGAGAATCGGACCGAGTCCCACGTGAAGTGGCAGGCGAGACGTAATGATTTGTCCGTTCGGTTCGAGAGCCGGCAGCCCGGAAGAGGGGGGCGGGATCATGTCGTGGCGCACACGCGGTGGGCAGGTGCGGGAGAGACGTTAATTTACAAAGTTCCGGCAGCTGCCGTAGGCCGGCAAAAAGTCCTGTCCTCACGTGGCAGACAAAATGAATACAATGCAAGCGGCCGCTTCCTGCGGCAATTTCACGCTAGCCGGCAGAGCTGAGCGACGCAGCCAGCTTGTTAGGCAGGCGCCGCGATTAGACGCGCCGTGCGATATCTGCAGATGCCGACTTCTCACTTCAGCAAATAAGGGGGCTGCCGTATCACGGGGGAAGCTCTCTTGACGCAGCAGCTCAGCTAGGGCTCCTAAAAACACAGGCTGCCGCATCCGCCATTTTCATTCCTGCGAATGCTAAACGCAGCACGCAGCTTATACGAGCAGTGTTGATTTATTTAAGTTTGGTGAAATATTTTACAAGTGCCCGGCATAGAGCCTTAGATCGTGCTACTTTGAGCTTGCATTCCGCTCTCGTTCACATCGATATGTGGATTAGACACAAAAATCTAGCGTTTTATTTACGTATTGCTGCTTCTGTCCAACTACATAAAAAAGAGCAAGAAACATATTTCTGTAGGTTGAGGAAATAAAATCCGCTACCAGTCACAATTATTGGCAGTTTATTAAAACACTACCGGTTTCGGGCTTGTGACCATCTTCAGGTATTTACATTCAGTGTTGTTGACTGTTTAAAGAAAACGTAAATTAATTTGTGTTTATCATACAGTTATACATCATATAGATATACATATACATAAATCAAGTATGGTATGTGGTGGAGTGATTTCTGATAAGTGTACTCACATGTAAGTAAAGTATCCAGTTTGTGTTTGTACATTTCTCATGGATATTAGTTGAGAACATTGTAGTAGCAGCAGCAAAATAATGCTAATTTGCACTCCCATGTTTCAGGTTTTGCACAGTACACAGTACACTTTATATCTGTTACTCCAAACATCGCAATGTTGGAGTAACAGTTATAAACTGTACTGTGGCGATGTTTGGAGTGACAGTTATAAAGTGTACTGTGCAAAACCTGAAACATCGGAGTGCAAATTAGCATTATTTTGCTGCTACTACAATGTTCTCAACTAATATCCATGAGAAATGTACGAACACAAACTGGATACTTTACTTACATGTGAGTACACTTATAGGCTTATCAGAAATCACTCCACCACATACCATACTTGATTTATGTATATGTATATCTATATGATACCTGTTTATGTATAACTGTATGATAAGCACAAATTAATTTAAGTTTTCTTTAAACAGTCAACAACACTGAATGTAAACACCTGAAGATGGGACACAAGCACGAAACCGGTAGTGTTTTAATAAACCGCCAATAATTGTGACTGATAGCGGACTTTATTTCCACAACCTATAAGGAACAGTCACGGAGTTCAACATCCATAATGGATAAAATTTTAAATATATTTCTGTGATAAAAATCGCGTACTACGTTTAATGCTGCCGAAACTGGTCATCTACATGAAATTTTAAAGCGATCTGGCGTATATTTGGATAATGACTGTCAATATGCGAGGTTTGTTTGCCGTCCTTCAGTAAATGTTTGTTGTCAGCTGTGACAAATTCACCACATTGGATTTTTGTACTCAAATTGCTGAAAATACTTCTATTATGTTACTGAGAAAGTTTTAGAATGTATTACAAACACTAAAACTAAAAAGAATATTAGTGTACAGGATCTAAAGTTTACGGTCGTAGAGGCACACGTTGCCGATGTTGGCAACAACCTTTGTATGCTATTTGAAATAAATAAATAATTCTGTACCTTCTCTAAGGTTAACAGGTTTTCGTATGCAACAGTACCCTTGCCTTGTCAGTAATTTAATAATCCTTGTAAAGCAAACATTTCGTTGCCAACATCAGCACACTTCGCCGCCGCAGCTGTAAGTAAAATTTACCCAGTATTCTTTGCCTCTTATAGATAAGCGTCAATATTGGCATTTACTAATAATTCTGTCAAACTGCATACTACAAGTTATGACGCTAAAGCTTCGAAATACCACAAATAGCATTCGACGGTAGTTGCCTGTATCAGCACAGTACGCCGCACAGCCGTAACGAAACTTTTTGCCCAGTATATTAATACTTTCCGTTTTAGTGTTTGTAATACTTTCTCGCAATAACGTAACAGAAGTATCTTCAACAATTTGTGCAATGTCAGTACAAAACTTTTTGATAAGGTGTATTTCTCAATATACTATATAAGATATAGATATTGTGCTCTAAAAACAGTATGTTCCGGGATGTTTTGCTGTGTTATGATACTTTGCTGCTGCTAACTCCCTACATACAGCTTCCCTGTTAAGAGGTAGTTCTTTCAAAAGAGGTAAACAAAAACTTACGTTAGAATATCACAGACGATTTTTACTATTAAATATTGCTTCAAGCAATAAAATTAAATACTTATTTATAATACATAACTGAGGGCTCGGTCCGGGTCCCCAGTGTTTGGGCCGACATTTAATGATCCATGTTTTCTTCTCTTAGAATCTCTCGGGAAACTAAACGTTCTGTAGCCACCTCTGGAATGATTTGAGCAGTTTATGGCAACACAACCACCCGTAATGTCGTGCTAAAGTGCCGTGACGCAAATACTGTAGCACCGGAGTGTGTTTGACATATAAGCCATGAGAATGAAAATGGCGGATGCGTCAGCTCGTACTTAGCTCAGCCGAGGCGACGGATTAGTTTCCCGACGACCAAGAGACCGATATACGATTTTCCGACCAACCATACAGGCTTTCGTCTTAAGCCCTTTTTAAACGATAAACGAAAGTGAGCAAGATAGATAATAGTCTACTGAAGCGCTCCTAGCGTACTAGCCCTGAACTACAAACTCATACAAGATCTTGTGGCAGCGTGTTTAGACGATAAACGTAATTAAACAGTAATACCCGATGTTGAAAGTGAGGTTATGACTGGCGATCTGCTATGTAGGAAGTCATAGTTTAATACTGGAATTGAGGAAACAACGCTAAATGTTATTGACGGCCAAAGAAAACTTTGTAATGTATGTTTTTGGTCAATTTAGTGTGGTAAAGTGGTGGGAAGTGAAACATTTGAAAACATCGACATTTATTTTCAAGCGAAACAATAAACATATGAACACATCAAAAAATATTTATAAAAGCATAAATAGAGCTTGTTTACATTTCATTCAATTCCATGATGGTGGTGGTGGTGGTGGCGGATTGTTTACTTTATCTACTACGATTTGCCCACTGCCATTGTTAATAACGTAATGCACAACAGAATTTCTGTCCTTCATTTGGTCTGACGTTTTCATTTAAAATGATATTTAATGAAAATTGTATCATCAAATTACAATCTTATTCAAATGAACAATTGGCTTCAGTCTTTTCTGTTATAATATTTTGCAAACATAAACCATTTTTCGGTTTCAGATATACGACCTCACTTTTAGGAGGACGCTCAATTGGAAAAAAATAAAATAAATAATAAAATTAAATTAAATTAAATCGCCTTGAAACATTTGCAATTTATCGCTAAACCACAGTATAATAATAAATTAAAGATTAACAAGACACATTTGCGTGCAAACCGTGTAACCGTCGAAGATAATATGAAAATCGCGTGACGAAAATAGGTTAACTTTCGAGTCGCGATGTTAGCAGACGACCTTTCCATCAAAACATTCGTCTTGAGAAAGCTCACGTTGACGTGAGGTGACGGACCGGCGACGGACAGTGTGAATACCGCCATTAGAAATACGTTGTGGAATATATTCTGATCATAAACTTCGACAAAACGCGAAATATACGTAAATGTGAAGGAAAATGGCGCACTAACTGGAGCGGTGGCTGCAGCAGACAGCTACTATCTCGCGCATGCGCAGTGAACCCACTAGTACCGAATTTAGAAATTGCTCTATTTCTTTATCGCTATGATTATCGCGCTTCGATACTAGTGTGATCATACTAGAGCACCCGTTCAAAAGACAGACGGCCGCCATTAACGCAACTTTTTATCAATCTATTACAAATTCGTTCATAGTTTAAAACGGGATTTAGTCTCGGGAAAATAACTGTAAAGCTAATTATGGATCATGAGACTGTAATAACACACAGAAAATATTGTAGGGAAGGCGAACGAAAGACTACGTTTCATTGGCAGAACACTTAGAAAATACGACAGTTCTACTAAAGAAACTGCCTACATTACACTTATGCGTCCTATTTTAGAGTATTGCTGTGCATTAAGAGATCCCCTCCAAGTGGGACTGTCAGACGATTTAGAGAAAATTCAGAGAAGGGCAGCTCGTTTTGTATTATAGCGACTTAGGGGAGAGAGTGTCACGGAAATGATGCAAGACTTTGAATGAAAAATCATTAAAGTAAAGGCGTTACTCGTCGTGACGACATCTATTTGCGAAATTTCTTTCACAAACTTTCTCTTCCGAATGCGAACAGTTTTGTTAGTACCCACCTACATAGGAAGACATGATCATCAAAATAAAATAAGAGTAACCAGATCGAAATCGGAGAGATTTAGATATTCTTTTCCGCGAGCTAATACAGAATGGAACTGTTGAGAAACATAATAAAAGCGGTTCGATGACCCCTCTGCCATGCACTTCAATGTGACTTGCAGACTATCTATGTATATGTAGAAATTTGCCACAATTATAAATAATAATACACTAATTACCCAGATTAAATTTCGCAATATTAATGGCGTAAGCATTTCGAAATGCAAAAATACTCCTCGTGAATCACTCGACATATCAATGGAAATACGAAAATCGAAAATTCCTACAGTAGTTCGTCGGACTTCTGACGGATAACGAATGCAATTCAAGTTTTACACTGCAAAAAAAGAAAAAAGAAAAAAAAAAAAAAAATGTATCATGTAATTACACATTAGTTCTCGGTTTTTCTTGTACTTGTAATGTGAAATTCAGCTACTTGTTAAATTTCATGTTTTTAGGTCAATGGGAACATCCCTACGTTTTGATATAAATTCGCGAGTATCGATATATGTGACTGGCTGTATTTTTTGATTGCATTGGCTTAAGATGTTCAAATATTTGTACATCTATGGGACTTAACTGCCTTGGTTATTAGTCCCTAGGCTTAGAAACTAGCTAAACTAAGGTAAACTAAACTAAAGACACACACACACACACACACACACACACACACACACACACCATGGAGGACTCGAACCTCCGACAGCGAGCAACCGCGCACTCCGCAGCGAGGCGCCTTAGACCGCTCGGCTACTCCACCGAGGCGCATTGGCTTAGGATATTTTTTTTACAATGTCACGCGACCAGAGTTTTATAGAAACTTCAAATTGTTACTTGTACCCGTTAACGAGATAAAGGGGTTTTATCTGCCGGACAGACAAACAAAATCTTTATGTCAATGTGATCTTCTAAGAATTCGGTTCTTACTGATTGAGGTAGGGAACCATAAAAAAGGAACATTACACTACGGTATCTATTACGATAACAAAAATCGATACTAAATGAATAAAAAAATATCAGTTCGTGTTGTCATTTTGATGAGAATGTGACAAAAAATGTTTAAATCTTTGTATAGCTTACGGGACTTAACTGCGGGGTCATCAGTCCCTAAAATGACAAACTACTTACGAACTAGCTAACACTAAGGACGGCACAAATATCCACGCCCGAGGGGGGATTCGGATCCCAGACCGTAGTGGCCGTGCAGACCGTGACTGGCGCGCCGCAGTCCCCTCGGCTACCGCGGCCGGCAATGAGACAACACTACCGTATAAACCATATTAATAGTTCATGGCCGGCAAATGATAGTAAACTCAGTCAATACCAGTTAATCTGAGTAACCTAAACGCAACGAGTTAGAATACGAGCAAGAATACAAATAAAAGTATAATTATGAGCGTCGACGAGAAAGTAGTACCCGTTGAGGAATAAAAAAAAATAAATAAATAAATAAATAAATAAATAAATAAAGCAAATTTGTAAGTTTTAATGAAAAGAATTTGCATTAAACTATTACTACATACACTCACCGTGCAAATTTAGACATTTGTCATGACGTATGATGTTGAGTGTTTCATCGTCATATTCGTCCGCCGCCAGTGTATTAAGATGTGCTTTAACAATTTCACGAAACATTACCGAAATGTTCACAAATGTCATCAATTGCAACGCGCTGAATTCGTCAATTGAACCAAGCAGTTGGTCATTAATCACAGTTGGCCGCCCTGAATGCTCGTCATCGTGATGAGTGTTCTCTCCCCAAGTTACGACACCAGAGCACAACAGACGACTTGCCCGTAACATTGCCTCCACACACCTCCTACAACTGACGATGAATATCAGTTAGATATTCTGTTGAGAAACCTGATCACAGCCATAACTTCACAACCGGCGGCATTCTCTACTTCTTCTAATCGTCATGGACACTAACAATCACAATACACTAACAGCGAGTGGCAAACAAATAACAGAGCTTAGATCCTGTCCGGCGGTTGCACTAATCATTAGTGCTGCATACGTCGCAAAAGCGTATCGTTCAACTTTCCGGCCGAGCCTTTATACTACAAATGAAACGTAATTGGTGCACAGTTTCATCTATGTTCATTTCTTTCCCTCCCAGAATCCACAATACTTCCTCCAACACTTACGTTTAATCTGCTCCCTCGCGCTTAGATCCGTCACTTTCGCCATCCCATTATTCTCAATACTCGCAACGTTTCGCTGATTTCCTTGGGGGGAAAAAGACCACGCGTCGAAAAGCAGACGAATAGTCCACAGGTGCACTCAAAAAACACAACATTTTCTTGCTTCCTTTCGTATTAACCTTCGTCAAACAGCTGTTAATCCGAGCGGTAGCAATCAAGTTTCCGTCTTCTGGTGCACCTGTCGACGACTTAACGCCTTTTCTTTGTAATTCACAGACCACACAACGCTGTTTAGTACCCGCAAGGCCGACCTCCAACGATGCCAGAAACTCGCCTCTTATTTCTTTTAGGCGTGACTACTTTATGGGCTCCAGCACTGCAGCTGTATTCTAGAACTGGCCGATCAGCACTTTATATGCAATCCCTTATACAGGTTCCCCACCCTTCCAACAAATCTGTCTTCTTGTTATATTACCTCTTAGGGTTTACGTGGTCGTCTCGTTTCATACAGCTATAGATTATCACTCTGAGGATTTAATTCCGGGTTCCGCCACCTTCCATGGATATATAGATTTAATTCATTGTAACAATTCAACACCTGAGATTTAAAATACTAATCAAATATTAAATAACAACCTGTATACATGCAAACAGTTTCTTCTCGTTTTTCACTGACTAATATTAAGTTAACAACGACAAAACCATTTTTTTCTAAATCATGGTGTCGTACAGCGACCAGTGGAATTATATACTTTGCATTAAAAGCCCTCTGCATTGTACACTGCTTTATTATTCTTCAACGACGCGTTTCGTCCTTTAGCAGGGCATCCTCAGATTATTGCGTGTCAGATTTTACACAAGACATGATCAGTTTTAACATTATTACTGCGTCTGTTCCTTCTCTAATTCCTGTTACTCGATCATATGTAGGGCTACGTAAAAGTATTCAGAAACGCAGAAAACGTTCAGATACCTCACGGAGTGCTTGTAAGCCTTTTCCCCCACTTTGTACAATCTACTTAGCACAAAATAAGTCCATATCCCCACTCCCGTTTTGTAATTATGTTTTGTAATTCGGGTGTAAAATCTGTCGTGGAGATAACCTCTGAATGCCATGCTAAAGGGCGAAACGCTTATTTGAAGGATAATAAAACACTGTGCAACCTAGACGGCTTTTACTGCAAGACTACAAAATCTGGCCGCGGCGGATTTGCCGCGCGTGCTGGAGCGCCGTGTTGCGGTGCGCGCGGCCGTCCGCCGTCGGGGGTTCGAATCCCCCCTCGGGCATGGATGTTTGTGTTGTCTCTAGTATAAGGTAGTTCATAAGTAGTTTGTAAGTTTAAGGACTGATGACCCCGCAGTTAAGTCCCTTATTCTTTACAAACATTTGAACATTTACAAATGTTTAAATGTTTGTACAGCTTATGGGACTTAACTACGGGGTCATCAGTCCCTAAACTTACAAACAACTTATCAACTAGCTTATCCTAAGGACGGTACAAATATCCATGCCCGAGGGGGGATTCGAACCCACGACCGTAGTGGC
Source organism: Locusta migratoria (assembly GCA_026315105.1). Classification (NCBI taxonomy): domain Eukaryota; kingdom Metazoa; phylum Arthropoda; class Insecta; order Orthoptera; family Acrididae; genus Locusta; species Locusta migratoria. Next base: position 320,177,975 of record CM048747.1, on the reverse strand, counting down.
CGTGCAGACCGTGACTGGAGCGCCTCAGTCCCCTCGGTCACCGCGGCCGGCGAAATCTGACTGTAAATATTGCATATAGGTTGCCCTATCGGCTATAGCCATGCCCCATGTGACGCGGGGGCTGTGATAAGAATGGCACTTCTGGCACGTGCAAGAGACCTTTCGTAACGAAGTGTTACAGGAATGTTTATCATAAATTTATTAAATATTGTAGTAATATGAACACATTCAACGCCTAGAAGGAAAATTTAAAACATTTACAAAGTTTATAACGCCATGTCACATGCCACATCCTTTTTTCCCCTCCTAACTCCTCTAGAATTCGGAATGGTACATGACCACCATGAACCAGATATATCGTAATCTTCTTTCGGCACCGAGCAGCTACAGTGCCACTGTTTAAGCGTTACGACTGGCATCATTTCAAAACATGCAATATTCCCTAAGACTTCAGACTTAGGCCGAACTGCCGATGTGTATCTTACAGAACTCGGGAGGCATACTTGTAGTACTTTCTGTATTTTGCAGACAATGATTTCTGTCACAACTTTTTCGCTGGCCGCGGTGGCCAAGCGGTCTGCGGCGCGCCAGTCACGTTCCGCACGGCCACTGCGGTCGGGGGTTCGAATCCCCCATCGGGGGCATCGATATTTGTGCCGTCCTTTGTGTTAGCTAGTTCATAAGTAGTTCGTAAGTTTAGGGACTGATGACCCCGTAGTTAAGTCCTATAAGCTCTACAAACATTTGAACACAACTTTTTCAAAAACCGAAACTTTATAAGGTTCAAGAGGTGCGTTCCAACACTTAAAATTTTAGAAATTAAACATTCATTACCTCTAAATAATTAAACAATATGACGTGCGGGAGATATTAAATACTAACTTTGTTAAAGTGTATTATTAGGTCTTTTTTCTTCCATTTAACTTCAATGAAACACAGCTACCGCTTAAAAAACAATCTGACAAGTAATTCCTTCAATTTACTGATTACTTCCTAACTGTTTTCCGTAGACTGGTAAGATCTGAAACTTAGATAACAGAGAATCTTCCTCAGTTTTCAGTTTATTCTCTGGACGTGTGGTACAGGCCCTACACGGTACCTGAATCGAAGCCGGTAACTATCCCGAGTCCCGGCTGAAGTTACGCCGAAAACCACGTAAAAAGCAACCACCGTTGGGCGATCCCATTTCCCTTGAACCGCGAAATCTAACGGCGCACTCTGCAAATTGTTCGTCGTTTCTTAAGAGGTTTCTTTCGAGAAGCTGACAAGTTCCCAATTCTCAAGGAAGAATTCACTGGAAAAAAAATGTAAGCCTTGTCTTTGAATGTTCAGAAGCGATGTCACTACGTTGCACTGGGATTTCCTCGCCTTTGCTGCGTAACTGCTGCGGCTTTCTTTGTCATCCGTTCACTACTTTCAAAATCTCTCAGTCTGTCTGTTTTAACAGTTACACCAACGTGTCAATCTTGGCGAAATGCCAAACACTAACCTCCATAAAAAATATATATAAATAAACAGTTCATTATGAGCCGTCTTTCAGCTTTCTAGTCATCAGACGATTTAGCTAATACTTCATTAATACGATACTCTTGTAGATGTTGCAGTTCTTCTTATTCCCTTGCTTGCTAAGATAAACGTCTGTGTTTTTATCATACAAACGTGTTTCGGCATTTATTATACCATCCCCAGTAGGTTTTTGCCTTTCTAATATTGTTTTTACATGATACAGTTTTGCATATTGTATAAATTTCAGAGCACTGAAAAGTAGTAGCTGTCATTCAACATTTATTCAACACTTAATAAAACAGAAAACTACACCAACAAACATAGAAACTGATCTAGGAAAAATCGCACGCCACGTTACAGCACGCTACATAAAGAAATGATTACCATACAGCCATCACAAAACGACAAATGGCGACCTAAACAGAGCGAATTTATCACAAATAGAGCAGAACCCAAAAAAATAGCAACAATGACACCAGTAAATGTTACTACATGACGCAAACAAAAGCGAACAACACTACATCATAAAAGTATGTGCGGCGCTTAATAGCCATGTATTTTACATCGTAATATTCAAGTGGAAGAAAAATAATTTTTACCGTTTTTGGAAAGGAAACCGTTTTGTTATTGCAGATGGCAAGCTGTAAAACATGTTATTGCTTAACTAAAGAAACATGTAAATGCTGACAATAACTTCATGTAGGTATGTAAATAAATTTAGTTCTAAAATAGACAACCTAATTCTCAAACGTAAACACACTACACAAAACTGCGACATGTAAAAACAATTTTAGAAATTAGAGGCAATAATTACACGGAAGATGGAACAATAAAAATAAAACACAAAAGTGTCTTGTGTAAGGCGGAACTGTCTCCAGTTTACTTCATAAATAGTCACACACCAAGAGTGAGAGTTCGTAGCTATACGTAGATCGATTTTTCGGCCACCTAGAAAATTAAGGTGATGCTGAGCCCTGTTGAACCGTATGAGTACGGAAGTAATTATATTGGTCAGTCCATTCGTACCATTTCCGAACGCTGTATAAAACATTAGCGGCATATTAAAAACCGAGAACTAGGGAAATCAGCGGTCGTTGAGCACAGCCTAACGAACAAACATAAAATTTTGTTCGACGAAACGAAAATTTCGGTCCACGCCTCCATATACTGGGACTCTGTAATCAAAGAGGCTGTAGAAATAAGTATTTGTGAGAACAACTTCGACCGTGATAGCGGGTATAATCTTAGCGGTGCATGGAAACGAGCGCTCGATACAGAAATGCAGCAGAGACTTTTCGCGCAACGTCGACGATACTACGGGAGGGGTGGCGCTACCAGCGCAGACGTAGACTGAATCTGTGACAGCGTGACGTAGCGGCCGACCAATCATAAGCCGTCCACGGGCTATTGTAGGGCATCACAGCACCAGCATGTGAGCCTGGAGCTCCTGACGAAGAAGATGGAGGATATCTTCGAAAGCTTGAGATTTTAAATATAGATTGAGAGACCCTGAGACGGATTTTCGTCTCGAATATGTTCAAGACATTAAAGATAAACGTGAAGCAATGAATTAAAATTTGTGGTGCGGCCGGGAATCGAACCCGGACCTCTGTATCTGCTTACTAGGCAGACATCTTACCGGTAGACCACCGCACCTCTAACGACAAAGGCGCCTCGGAATAGTCTAAGTACGATTTCCCCCCACATCACAAATTTAAATTCTGCTTCTGTGTTCCATATAGTTCTATATTTAAATTGATATTTATATCATCTTAGCAGGAATGTTCCACTATGTCCATTGCCGAGGTGCTATTACGCTGCATCGAGAGCGTTGGCAGTAGTGACAATTATCTATGGAACACAGAAGCAGAATTAAAATTTGTGATGGGGGGGGGGGGGAGATTGTACTTACATTATTATTCCGAGGCGCCTTAGTCGTTAGAGGTGCGGTGGTCTAACGGTAAGACGTCTACCTAGTAATTCATTGCTTCACGTTTATCTTTAATGACTTGAGATTTTATTGAGAAATGGCGCGGCATGAAGTCCCAAGACAGTTTCTCAAACATATATCACATTTTACGACTACGTAGCGATACCGCTACCGAAACATAAGGCCAATGTTAATCACGGATGAGCTCTGAATAAATATATCTTACATTACCTTTAGTTTAAATATCCAAAGTGTAGAGTCACTGCAAATCCTAAAATATTTCCACCTTTATTTCTCCACACAGTTGTAGCTTTCGGTACCAGTTATTCGTCAATAGTGCCAATAAAAATAATCGTTTGCAAAAAGTAAAGTCGGACTTACGCGCTGTCTTTCAAATGGCATGTCAGATTTCGATTGGGTAATTATAACTGTCTACTAGCATCCGTTGATAATGTTACCCATCAGTCTGATGAATGCACCCATCAGTTTGATGAATGCACGAGTTTATCGTCAAGCTCACTTCAAAAAACTGTGCAACGCGATTTGTCTGAAATGCGGTCAACTCTGACAACTTCATAGTTATTTCGACATCTATGTAGTGCGTCAACGTCGCTGCTCTTTTTTTTTGTGGATGAAGTTGAACGCTGTCGTCGTAATTAGCGTGAAAGACAGTAAGAGAAAGAAAGAACAGCATATACAGCAAAACCAGCGTATGACAAATGTCACTCAGCGACCTAGACCGTGCTCAAATTGGCGCCTTGACGTCCAAGAAACGAAACAGTCACCCTCGGTAACGTGCTGTCGAGAGCTGTGTTACGCAACCGGCACCCAGTTGACTTGGTAATCACGGTTAATGAGACGCATAAGTATAGCTGTCTTTACACACAATGAAGAGAAGGCGTTAACTGGATGGCAGAGAGGGAAAGTCAGTGATTCGTTAACTCGCCTGCTGATAACTCATAATGCGCCCACTACAAGACAAGTATGAGACTTTTAAGGATCGCGCACACTGCAATACGAGCCGGGCACAGTTTTAAGAGGCTGTAAGAGATGTTCTTCAGAGGCATGCATCGGCACTCACATGTATAGCAAGAACTTTAGCACTTAAGAACAACAAAACCCGATTCCAAATTAGCTTGCTGTGAAGTACTCGATAATGATGCCTTGGGTCAAGCCTCCACCATCGATGCCAAAGTAAGAATTTTTCTGATTGACGGTATCTTCTAGTAAATCGGCCGATTCGATAAAAAAAAATCTGCTTGAAACGTCTGGTTAAAATGCCTTAATATGCTAAATATTTGACCGTAAGCTTGTAATTGAGTAAGAGTTTGTTAACGGGTTGAAATTATGTTTACAGCTTGTTAGAAGTCACCAAATGCTCTCACTATTAAACAGTGAATAAATATAGGAGTATGTGTGCTCAGTTTTAGGCAACAGTTGGTTTCTTTTTAGGTGAAAAAGACTACGAATCCAAAGATTTCGGATTCGATCTCGGTCAAGCTCATGATTTTTATCTGTCAGTTTTTACACGACACAAAGAGAACGCCATAAGACAAAATACATAACGAATTGTTAAAAAAAAAGTTTAAATGGAGACCTACCAATCCCGAAAATGGTCTAGGACGAGATTTTGCTTGTTAAGTCAGGGGTGCCCACTCATAGAAGTCTTAAACTGCACTAACCCGAACATTCTGAGAAAAAGGAGTCCATCTTTAAGTACAACTCATATATGTGTTACAGACTGAACAATGGGAGCTGCACATTAGTATGGTGAATTATCTCAGATAGAAACGTGCGTGACTCATTTGGATAATCATGGTTCGAACCTAGACGTAAGAAACATTTTATTTTAATTATTTCTTCTAAAACTTATAACAGCCTTTAAATAAAATTGATTTAAAATATCGACTACATCACAAAGAATTTCAATTTATTTATGAAATGACGGATACAGCTAATTATAATGTTAATTAAAATGTTAATTACAATATCTTCTTTTTAAAAAGTCTAATAATTCCAAATGCATTTTACAATTAATGTAAGCTGTCATTACAATTTTATTCAAAATTAGTCGATATTGCAAGCTGTGGATAGATTATAAATATTTTTTGTAATTTCGAGGAACTGGTGTTTCATTGAAAAGCAGAATATAGCTGTTGCCGTACTATATGTACATACATACAGACGGTCAGGAAAAGTCAAATAAATAACAAAAATAAATATTTTTCGGAGGTAGGTTAGAACCTGGATCGTCATCCACATGACAGGCGAACACGCTACCACCTGAACTATTCGACCGTGTTTGCAGCAAAATCTTCACTGTTCAGTATATCAGTTGGATATGTTGAAAGGTTCCTGTATTAATTGAGAACATCTTTTTTAAGTGTATTATACACAATATGTTACTGAAATGTGTTACTTTTCTTCGATATGTCACTGTAAGAGATGATATTTGTAATATGTGAATTGTAACGTCTACGTAATAACATATGTGAACAGCTCCGATGCGTGTATTTGTATCTCTGGCGCTGCGACGCAATTATAGAGTAGTAGCGAGAAAGAGTAGCTGAGTTGACGCTGTAGAGGAAGGACTTCTGGAGGTACTGCAGTGGTGTTTTTTTCCCTACTTGTTATCAGCATTCGGTCATTTATAGGTCGCGATTCCACCCGTCAGCTTTGACGCCATCATTACGCAGTAGTTTTGAGGCGCGATCGTGTTTACAGAAGGCGTGAGTATGTGGTGGCTGAATTAAAGACGATAGTTTGTTTACAAACAGAACAGACTATAGATTAAGATTTAGTAACTTCACTCTGATGGTAAAGTCTAGGTTAACACAGAGGGTTTTCTTTCGCAAGTGAGCTCCGATGCGCGAATTTTTGCGCTGAGATCTGTGATCGATGGTACATTCTGTTGTGGTAATCTGTAATTTACAAGGATAGCCACAGATTATTTATTATCTACAATACGTAAGTATTAATATATTATTCCGCATACGGATTGTCCGACTTGTTGTTGACGTCATGGGTGAAAGAAAAAAGGGTGGAATCGTGTCGTAAAATATTGCCTCGGAATTGTGGCCGCAATTTTGTTTTCCAGGATACTGCTCGTAAAAGGCTTTTGTAATTTGATTTCGGTATTTGTTTTAAAAGTTGAAAAATCTGTATTCTGTACAATTTGTAAATCAACGCCATTAACAATGTGAATCAGAATACAGTTACATTGAGTCCAAATCATAAATCCGTTATTGTCATCTTTATTTAATTTTCACGTAGTTAAAAAATTTACTTTCTCTGAACCTTTATTTTTTTTATTGATTTTATGAGCCATTATTCCTGCACTGTATTGTCAGAGTAGATACTGCTTATCAGTATTAGTCACAAACATCAAAACTGCGCTTTATCCTTTTCTTATAATGAGTGCTAATTTAAATGATACGCTGCGCTTCTGATGGCAGCTGACTCATTTTGGAGAGAGGCGTTATCGACGAGGTAAGGGCCAAAAGATACAGGGCCAAGTATTTGTCGACATTTAATGTTGGATGTTCATCTGTGACATAAAGGTTAAGTTTGTTCTGATTTCTAAAAGATGATTTTCTGCTTAATAACATGAAATCTACTTTATTTGTGTGTCACAGAATAAAGTTAACTTTTGTCAGATTGTTGCGCAAGGCCTTACCTCAATACTGTCATGCCCTACTGAATAAAGATTTATGTGCTTCTACATTTTGTAGAAAACTTTGAGATTCAGAATATTTACGCTACGCTAAGCATGACGATGATTAATTAATAGATATTATTTTATGAAAAATCCATTGTGAAGATGGGGCAGAATCAACAAGTGGATATCTAATGAAAACCATTTATTTTTCTTTTTTCGTCACAGTTACACTGTTTAGAAGTTGGTAACTAATTTCGGACTCGTTCGTCCATTTTCAAACCGTATGCCTTATTCCCACCATAACAATACACTGCATGAAGCAAATGACTGATAAAATCTGTACGTTGTCCACTGTTAAAACATGATTACATTGAAATTTAAAATAGGTTAAAATAGATGTTGCGTTCACGGGCCTCTAACTTGCACTCTTACATTGAGTTCAAGTTAGATGCCCGTGAACGCAACATCTATTTTAACCTATTTTAAATTTCAATGTAATCATGTTTTAACTGTGGACAACGTACAGAGATTTTATCAGTCATTTGCTTCATGCAGTGTATTGTTACGGTTGGAATAAGGCATGTGGTTTGAATATGGACGAACAAGTCCGAAACTAGTTACCAACTTCTGAATAGTGCAACTATGACGTAAAAAGAAAAATAAATGGTTTTCATTAGATATTATTTTCACGAAAACCTTTATGTGCTGCGCTTAAAAGTTTAGAGCCTTTAAAAAATAATTCTCCTTAGTGTACTTTAGGACTTGATGTATACAAATATCCTGCGAAGTCTCATCTCGAACTGATTTCCCGAGACAGTAAGATGTCCTTGTTAGATAGGCAAAACTTACAAATAAGGTATATTGCATATGGTGGAATTCTTCCTCCAGTTTAGTGAACACCCTTTCGCTGTGTTACAGCCTGTTGCTAGCAGTAATTGCGCCTTGCAGATAGGGCTGTAAGGGTTGCATGTATGGGTATACTGCGACGACAGCGGCTGCGTTCAGAAAGGGGTGAATTATGCTGCCACAAAAGTCTTTGGTCACCAAGTAGCATCAAAAGTCTGACAGATAGCCAACTAGTATTTAAAAAGAAATTAAAGGAATTTCTGAATGGCAACTCTTTCTACAATGTAGTTGAATTTTTAGATAAAACTTAAAAAATAAAAAATAAAAATAAAAACAAAAAATATGTAATAAAAAATCCTTAAAATATTGATTGTCAAGTGCAGGCAACATTTACTAGGCTGACACGTTCCACATCATTACGAAATGCCGTATATATGGTCTATGGAAAAGGGCATTAATGTAATGTAATCTAAGCGCTACGCGCCAGATGCACGCCGCTTCCCGACGCAGCAGACACCGGCGAGAGCGGGGCCGGCTGCCGCCGAGACGGCGGGCGCTCGCACGTCGCCTGCGCCCAACGTTCACCACACCCGTCGCGACTCAAACAACCACACGGTAACACCACCCACGCACTTCAATAACCCAAACTCGTTTCACTGAGAGAAACTGTTGTTTTTCTAAGTGAACCAAGTCCGCGAGCGTAATATTTGCAGTGTGGAACGATGTGATTTTTCAAACGGCCTATGGCGAATCATGATTTTCGGCTTGGTTTCTGTTTGACTAGAATCGCGAGGTGAAAGGTATTTGGTTTAGCTCCGACCAGAGCGCATTTGAACGACTGCGACTACTGCTATATTATAGTACATAAGCGAAGTCTGAACCACGAACCGGGTCTATCGCTCGGCAAATTATGCGAATTTATTTTTCAAATTACGTCAATTCGGTTCGAATTAATGTCCAGCTACTGGAATCATATTTATATGCCCGTTTCGATTTTATCGATCTTATTCGATTTTAGCCCAAAAATTGTTTTCTTGGATTTTTTAAGCGGGTCACTTCTACTCTTTCAGTTGGCATTAACCAGTTGAATCTTTGCACTGTGTTAGATAAATGGATACATTCAAAATTATTATTTATCCCTTTATCACTATCCGATGTCGAGATATAATGGTTTTAGGTCGAAACAAATTTACCACGCTCTTAGACTCCTCGGACATCCAGACAATGGCGGACTTAAAAATATCATTGTATTTTATCAGTTAATTACGAGTATATTTCTTTCTTTGTATGTAATTGCAGTAAGCTTTCACGTAATTAGTTAAAAAAATCGTTAAGACAGCGTTTATTTAATTTTTCCTGCATATCTTCTTAGATTAATTCGTAAGCCTTTCGACGACAGCCAATCTACATTTACATAAATACTCCGAAAATCAAATTTACGTGCATGGCAGATTGTTCATCGAACCGCTTTTGTGATATTTATCAACCGTTCCATTCTCTAATAGCTTCTGAGGAAAGAGGAAATACTATACGCAAATGAAGCTTTATCTTGGAAGCAGAATAGAAACTGACTCGAAGTATGGAAATTAAAACAACAGCTAAGGCGGAAAAAGCATTTTATAGAAAAAGAAGAATTTTCTGCTCCAAAATGGACAAAGATCTACGGAGCAGATTAATAAAATGTTTCGTATGGAACGTTCTTCTGTATACTGCAGAAATTTGGAACTTGAGGAACGAAGACAGGGCAAGATTAGAGAATTTTGAAATGTGGACATGGTGATACAGCTTACAATAACTGACATCATCATATACTGAGTCCACAAACCAGAAGGTAAATGTCACACGTTTAATTATAAAAGCCTGAAAACACCACACTACACCAACCCGGAAGTAACACTTTTCAATTGAAACGAAAAAAAGATATATATTACGTGGATCTATAATATGACAAATGCAACACAATTTCACGCCGTGTATCCGTACAGCAAGGTATTTCAATAAAAAATCTATGTTCGATAATATAGAAATACCTTGATCTCCCCCTCCCCTTTACCACCACCACAACAAAAAAGTAAAATAAACACAGTTTCAGATATGTTTCATGCGCTACTTGTGAGTTATTCAAAAATTATTGCGTCGCAGTCTACGATATATCTTACTCTGAGGTGAATATTTCATCTTAGTGTCATACAAACACGGGCCGAGGGGACTGAGGCGCTTCAGTCACGGTCTGCACGGCCACTACGGTCGGGGGCTCGAATCCCCCCCCCCCTCGGGCATGGATATTTGTGCCGTCCTTAGTTGTAGCTAGTTCATAAGTAGTTTGTAAGTTTAGGGACTGATGACCCCGTAGTTAAGTCCCCTAGACTCTACAAACATTTGAACATCATACAAACACGACAGAGCAAACTAGGATAGACGAATTAAAAAAAAATCATAAGGAGTTGTTAATACAATTGAAATAGAAGCAGAAATTGTTAAGTCACTGTTTCAAAGCCTTGATTGAATAACTCGATTAACTGAGGGTCTCACTTTGCTAAAACAATTTCACTGCAGTTGCTTGATTTTTCCATTCACTTGTCACCATCACGTCAGAGTAGTGTTACATACAACATAATCTGCAGAGTCAAAATATTATTCGCAGAGCATAGTAATGCGGAGTAGCTCTAGATTGGCATGAAGGAGAGGCAGCGTAATCTCAGACAGCCGTCCCCATCTGAGCCGGTGTCACATCGGCTGAGACGAGCGTGAACCCTGTGTCTGGCGATAACACGCCAAACATCAAGCGATGCGATCAGGTACCCGAGCTTGATTGTGACAGTACCTCTCAGTGACGCGTGGGCCACCGCGCAAGCCAGGAGCTAGAACCGGTTGGTTCAGAGGCCCTGTTTATACAGGACAGCTGTGGGCTCTGTCTCAATATTTGAGAATAAGGGCATCAAAAAACAGCATCATCATTTCGTATAGCACAAACGTCACTTAATATCTCGACAACATGCTCGGTCTCTCCACTCTACTGTAGTACTGGTCATATGTTTGTACAGTGTATTTATCAGATTCCTTCAACAGTGTAATAGACAACATCGACACTATTGTCACACCACGTTAAATTAACGTACAGATAACGTGCTCTGCTATGAAACAGTACAAGAAGGAAGATTAAGGTTTAGCGTCTCGTTGACTTCACGGTCATTGCAAATGGTGCATAAGCTCTGATAGTTTTTGTCAGGTACGGGGAAAGGAAACCGTTCGTGGCCTTTGAAAGGAACCATCCCGGCATTTGCCTAGAGTGATTTAGGATGCTAAATCAGGATGACCGGAGGCGGATTCGAACCGCCTTCCTCCAGAAAGCGAGTCACTGTGTTACCGCTGCAAGGTTCCTCTAATATGAGACAACACACCCTGCATCATTTTTACCTTCGTTTATGGCCTTCATTCGTACGAAGAGTAGGAACAATAGACACCAATTTTAATTCGCATTCTTGGCGCATGTTTTTGATTTAAAAAATATTTTAACTACATATTAAGCCCGTTTTGTTACTTCACTAGTCAAGAAAGTTTTAATGATATGAAGTTGGCACGAAGGAGCTGAAACCTGTCATCAAACAAAACATAACGTACTGCGATCTTGACGTAGGGGACTTTGGATTTACAGTGTGTTCACAGGTCGACGTGCTGCAACCTCTAATACGGGGAATAAGGGCCGTCTTTCACCTGCAATACTCAGGGCAGCAGGAAACCACGCTTAGAATAACCAATGTGTCGTTTCGTTGCAACATGTTGCATTCCACCACATGACTTTTTAATACGGAGAAATGAAGTAATAAGTAATCAGTAGCATAGGAGCGAAATTATGCTCAGTTCAATGACGTCATTCTACCGTTACATTTTCAATCATCAGTGGCAAAAACCTTTTCCTGAAAGTAATTACAATAGCGCAAACACTCATATATACACACCAAATAGTACCTTAATTAGCTCTCAGAGTGCAATTGCGGGATTTCAAGGCAGTGGTTAATAAGTGCAAAGATATACATGATAGCTATATCATCATCAAACTTCACTCTGCGATTTACAATCAGTTTGCTGCACAAAAGTATCAGCCTATGGTTGAAGATGCTTGGCGAAAGTTACACTGCGACACTAACATCCTGAAATTCTCAATTGGAAGATGTAATTTAAAAAATATTCAAATGTTTGTAAAGCTTATGGGACTTGACTACGGGGTCATCAGTCCCTAAACTTACAAACTACTTATGAACTAGCTAACACTAAGGACGGCACAATTATCATGCCCCCGTAGTGGCCGTGAAGACCGTGACTGGAGCGCCTCAGTCCCCTCGGCCACCGCGACCGGCGGAAAATGTAATTAGTATGGCTGTTTATAGTTAACTGCTTGAATGAGAAAGTGATTTCGATTCTAAAAACGTGGCTTTAGTGACGTGCGTACATTGTTCTTTTCTACTGTGTTTTAACAACGTCATCGAAAACTCGCACCTGCACTTCTAGGACAAATATAAACACTATTAGGTGTGAAGGATGTGTGTATTTTGCGCTAGTATAATTACTTTAAGATGAGGTTTTTTGGCAATGTTGATTGACAATCTAATGATACCATGTCATTGAATCACTTATCGTTTTCCTCCTATAGATCAGGTATATTGTTACTCCTTTTCTTCTATTAAAACCTCACTAGTGGTAGTGGGTACCATTAACAGTGAAGAGGACAATTTTGAAGTAAAAATCAGTGCAAAATAATAATAATAATAAAAATAATAATAATAATAATAATAATAAATAGCAATGTCACTGGAAAGAAATCAGAAAGATAATGCCGAATGGAGGGGATTCAGAATAAGCTCAAAGCTTTATCTTGGAAGCAGAATAGAAACTAATTCGAAGGGAAGTAATATGGCAGATTAAAATTGTGTGCCGGAACCGGGACTCGAACCTGGGACCTTTGCCTTTCGCGGGCAAGCGCTCTACCGACTGAGCTATCCCGACACGACTCACGATGCCGCCTCACAACTTTACTTCCGCCAGTACCTCGCCTCCTACTTTCGAAACTTCACAGAAGTCCTCCTGCGAACCTTGCAAGACTAGCACTCATGGATGAAAGGATACGGTAGAGACATGGCTTAGCCACAGCCTAAGTGATGTTTCCAGAATGAAACTTTCACTCTGCAGCGGAGTGTGCGCTGATATTAAACTTCCTGGCAGATACAGCACTCAGTTATAGGGGCGAGAGAGAGAGAGAGAGAGAGAGAGAGAGAGAGAGAGAGAGAGAGAGAGAGAGAGAGAGAGAGAGAGAGAGAGAGAGAGCTGGGGAGGCGAAACAAAGACAGTAAAACTATCTGGCGGAGGTTCTGCATAGTTACTGGTCAGTCAGGCACACGTTAGTGTGTATTTGTTCTTGTAACAAATAGATGGCCTGGAGATATGTATTTTAAACATCTGTTTTATATACAAAGACATATCATATGTATGTGTCAAATTATTTTAAAGTGTTTTTCTTTTCTAACGCAACTTGGTAAAAGTACAGTTTTTTGTTACTTATTTGGTATGTTGTAGTAAAAATGCGTGATGTAATACTAATACCAATGTACTTTTGTAGCCTTCGAAAATGACGGAAAGTCGAAACGCATATGGCATAAATATAGAGTTAATTCATGTAGCAAGACAGTTTAGATTGCAATTTCTTTTATTTCTCTGGCAACCGGTTTCAAGACCAAAAATGTTCAAATGTTTGTAAATGTATGAGACTTAACTACTCTGGTCATCAGTATCTAGGCTTACAAAATACTTTAACTTATGCTAAGAACAACAAATAAACCCATGTCCGAGGGAGGACTCGAACCTCCTACGGCGTGCAGCGGCGCGCTCCGCAGCTAGGCGCCTTGCTACTTACATGACCATCATCAAACTATAACTGCAAAAGATCCGCCATATGCACGACACCTTGTTTGCTTTTTATATCCAAACATGTTTGAGCATTTATTGTGCCATCTTCCGTGCGTTTTTGCTTGCAGTATTTAAAGGATGACTGCACCTACTTCTACAGCAGTCAACATTAAACCTTTAGGCAGATCCAGCTGAAAACAACCGGTGGTCGATTTTACGGATATACTGTATTCTTATTTTTCAATACTCACTTTAGAAATAAGCTATCACTCTAATATAATATTATATATCATTATAGCGGTTGTCTGATGATGGGCATGTCAGTGACCGAAACCGGTTACCGGAGAAATAAAAGAAATTGCGATGTAGGCTGTCTTGCTACATGAATTAATAGTTAGTTGTAAGATCGCTATTATCCATAACATTGTCGAAAAAAGTGTTTAAGAGTGGTCGAGACAGTCATATATTTTTAAGTGCATCAAAATGACCACTGTTGTTGTTGTTGTTATCTTCAGTCCGAAAACTGGTTTGATGCAGCTCTCCACAATACCCTATCCTGAGCAGGCCCCTTCAACTCCACATCAGAACAGCAACCTACATCGTCTGAATCTGCTTACTGTATCCATCTCTTTATCTTCCTCTGCGGTTTTTACCCCACACACTTCCCTCCAACGCTAAATTCACAATTCCTTGATGTCTAAGAATGTGTCCTACCATTTGATCCCTTCTTTTAGTCAAGGTATGCCAGAAATTCCTTTTCTCCTCAATTTTGTTCAGTGCCTCCTCATTAGTTACGCGATCCAACCACCTAATCTTCAGCATTCTTCTGTAGCACCACATTTCAAAAGCCTCTATCCTCTTCCTGTCCGCACTGTTTATCGTCCATGTTTCACTCCCATACAAAGCAAAACTCCACACAAATGCCTTCAGAAAGGACTTCCTTACGCTTAAATTAATATTCTATGTAACAAATTTAACAATTTTTTTTTTCAAAAACGCTTTTCTACCCATTGCTATTCTGCATTTTATATCCTCTGTACTGCGACCATCAGTTGTTATTTTACTGCCCAAGTAACAAAACTCATCTACCTCCTTTATTGTTTCGTTTCCTAATCTAATTCCTTCAGCATCAGCTGATTTTCCTAGACTGCACTCCAATACGCTAGTTTTGCTCTTGTTAATGTTCATCTTATTTGCACCTTTCAGCACACTGTCCATTCCGTTCAACTACTCTTCCAGGTCGTTTGCTGTCTGTGACACAATTACTATGTCGTCGGGAAAATGCAATGTTTTTAATTCTTCACCCTGAACTTTAATTCCTTCTCCAAATTTTTCCTTGCTTTCCTTTATAGCTTGCTCAATGTACAAATTGAATAACATTGGAGAAGGGCTACAATCCTGTCTTACTCCCTTCCCAACCGCTGCATCCCTTTCATGCCCTTCAACTCTGACAACCGCTGTGTGGTTTTTGTACAAGTTGTAAATAACCTTATGCTCCCTATATTTTACTCCAATATATTCCTCTCAAATCTCTAAGGCAGACAGCAAAGAAAGACGGAGCGGCTCGTCAATACAGTGTTAGAAGCCTATGTGGAAGGAAAGATAGACGTTGGAGGACGAGATCTCAGATCCTCGATGATGGATGGCAGTACCTACAGCAAAACTAAGAGAGAAGCAGCAATAATTCATTTCCTTGAGACTATATTGTCTCTTTATACCAAAGATATTAAACATAAGGAGAGGCATTGAATTAAAATTTGTCTCTCTCCTTATGTTTAATACCTTTGGTATAAAGAGACAATACTGTCTCAAGGAAATGTATTATTGTTGATATTTATATCACCTTGGTCTGAGGAACAAGGCGGGATTGTTTCCATTCGCGTTATTTTCTGGTGCGCTATTCCAATATAGGAGAGCCCTGGCAATTTGATACGCATTTCACAAGGAACATGAGGCAGAATTAAAGTATGTGGTGTGCAGCGAGACGTGCTTTAAGACAGTCCGTGTAGTCGCTTTGGTTGCAACGCTGTGTTAGCTGAGTGGTCTAAAGCGCCTACCCGGTAAGTAGGACAGAGCGAGGTGGCGCAGTGGTAACACAGTGGACTCGTATTCGGGAGGGTGGTGATTCAAATTCACCTCCGGCCATCCAGATTTATTAGGTTTTCCGTGATTTCCCTAAATCACTCCAGGCAAATGCCGGGATGGTTCCTTTCAAAGGGCACGGCCGATTCCTCCCCAATCCTTACCCAAAACCCCGAGCGTTAGCTCCGTCTCTAATGACCAAGCTGTCGACGGGACGTTAAACCCTAAGCTTCCTTCGGTAAGTAGGAGGTCCCGGGTTCGAATCCCGGCCACAGCACAAATTTTAATTCAATGCCTCTCCTTATGTTTAAGAGGGAAGCAGTTGATCGTAGAAAATGGAGGTGCAATGGACCTGATAATATAGCAGAAATCCTGATGATGATAATGATTAGTGGTAGAATGCAACGTATTGCATGGAAATAAAACAGACCACTGCTGTTTCCACGTTGGAGTCTTGTCCTGGAGGTGAGAGGTGTCGCTTGTAAGAATATCGGTCGCTGCGCACTTGGATAAATGCTAACAAAGATACATCGTAATACAAGTCTGCGGGCGAGATAAACCGTCTGTGGCGGAACACAGGAGTTGACAGGCGAACTGATGGACGGGAGAAAAAATGGTAGGGCGGACAGCAAACAACGGGGCACTGGCGAGGTGGCCAGCGCGCGGACACGGGCAGCCTGCCTGGCCAGCTGCGAGAATGCCCCAGAAGGCCGCACGCTCTCTCTGCAGGTGGACTGCTAAAAAATAAAAAAAACGCCGCGCGGCCAAAGAAGCTATGAATGTAATTGTGCTAAGCACCCCTCCATCCGCCTGGAGAGGGCGCCGCCAGTGCTTAAGGCAGCGGCCGTGTATGCCGGTGTCGGACACTTCAAATCTCCGTCCGGAAATCCGTATCTGCGATTTCCGTGGTTTACCGACAGCGCTAAGGGCCATTTCAGGAATGGTTTCTTTGAAAAGTATAAAGACGATTTCCTATACCACGATCTAATCCTTTAATGCATAGTGTAGCTGATCAGCTACATGCCTTATTTTTCCATTCTCTCTCAAACTGATCAACATTTTACCACAAATTAATTTGTAACTAAAATCACTTCACGTTTTGTGGCGCTAGCACAGCAACCGTATGATTAATATTATAAAAACAGTCTTGAACGCAAATATGAACAGTTTTTATTTACCGGTTTCGACCTGATGTAGGTCATCTTCGGAATAAAATGTAGGAGATGTGGCCAGTACTGGATTGTTCATTTTTGCGATCGAGACTGTTTTTTATAATATTAATCATCGCTGTTTCTCTCCTGACAATGTTTTCTAAATTAAACAGCAACCGTAATTGATCATTTTGGTATCAAAAAGTCTTGGTTGCATAAACTTGATGTTTTATTTATTTAAAGATGACGCGTTTCGCCTCTTCTTGGCATCATCAGACGTTGAAAGGGGCGGGGGGGGGGGCGGCGAAGGTTTAAAAAAACCTGTTTAAAACGCACCTAAGAAATATATTAAATCTTTCCTAAGTAAGGAACTTTTAGTTGTGTTTGAAACAAGTTTGTAAATCTCCCCCCCCCCCCTTTTTTTTTTCAACGTCTGATGATGCCCAAACGAGGCGAAACGCGTCATCTTTAAATAAATAAAACGAAGTTTATGCAACCAAGACAGTTTTTTACCAAATTAATTTGTAGCTGCTTGTATACATAGTATTAGTTATGTTAGTAGCTCGCCCTAGAAATTATAAATTGCAGAGTGCTACTGAATCATTTCGGCAGTTAGTTGCAATGAGTTACTCCTAAAATATGCGTTTGTTTACTTTAGTATTCCTCCCTTTCCATGTGAAAGTAATAGACTGGTGCAATATGTACACATACGGATAAATTAGCAGCATGTATGAGCTTCACGTAAGACTTGGTACCTGAATTTTCACAAATGTTCAATATTCAAGTAATTTCTCCTTTCCGCAGTCGTCAGAATGACACGTTTCTGCAATCTGAACGGCTGCAGCAGGAATAATACTGACGAGTCTTCTTTCTAGCTGACAGAGTACTTCGTTTCCTCTATGGATATTTGTCCATTTTGGGGAGGTCTCTTCAGACCTTATGAGATTCCTTCTCTTAATTATTTTGGTAGTCTGACATACACGAATGAGAGCTCGAAGCCTTAGTAGAAGTGACATTAATTGTAAACAATAATTAAGCGTAAAATAAAATGATATTTGATAAATTTTGACCATATGGGAAATATAAACATTTATGGTGTCGTGGGATTCATAACGGCACCACACAAAATTTTCAGTTGTGCGCTATGAAAGCGGGCGAACTGCACGTACTTACCTACAGGGTATCATACTAGGTTTGGATGTAATTTACTACAGTTACGCATAATATTACCGACACACTGTCGCACTAAATTTTCCCCGCTGTTAAAGATAGAGAGCTACCTTTGAACCGAGCATTATCACATAAGTGAGAAAACTCTCAGCAAACGTCAAGTAGCAAAATAAAGAACAGGATTTTCCTGTTACAAAACAGTGTCATGACAAAAGAAGGAGAAGAAAAAAATCGCACTGACGTGTTTTTACGGCTCACTTTAGATTTGTAGTTTTATAAGTTTTTGCAAAAAGTTTGGACCAAAATAATAATCTAAATAATAAAAAATTAATTAATAAGAGTGTCTGAAACCCTTTTAGGAAAAAAAATTAGGTAGTGGCGAGTTCCGAACCACCAACCTTTAGCGTCATAGTCCAACACCTTGCCCCCAAAAGATGAGTCCTTTAATCTCATACTATTGATGGCCGTTGTTAACTGATGCTAATATGGCATTTGTAGACAATAGATTATCATTTATCGTTCGAAGAACGATGTGTTTTTGTTAATTCCTCAGTGCGCCGTTGCTTTGGAATGACAACATGTAAGTTACAATAAGAAAATGATCAAATACGGGACGAATGTCATGTGACATCTCCGAGCGGTTGGTTTTCGTTAATTCAATGGAGGGTGTCAAATCTCCGTTATTTTTGCAAATGTGTCTCAAACGATACAAGATATGAAAAAATAAATAAATAAAGAAGCTAAGTTGTAGAGAATTTTCTCCTCTACCAATTCTGTTATTCAATTTTCGTGTCCGATGAATAGTTAAACCGTTATTTTCATTTAAATTTCGAGTTGTCAAAAGACGATCGCAAAGGCCCACTTTTCGTGTAACTACCGTAACCTAAAGTGGGCCAAAAGAAGATGAAAAAATATATAGACTTCAATAATGGTGGCAATCGACACAGTTATCATCAACGCCAGCTACACACGGAGCACGAAATATGCACGCTTGTTTTATTAACGAAGTTCATTACATCTTCGTTCAATGGAAAGTGGGCCAAGAAGAGAACTATGAATCTCCAGACAAGAACCTCACATAATAACAGGAAGCTAACTACATATCTAAATTACGGAAGTGTCACGTCGGCTCAAACTGTGAGTCCCTTCTTAATGAGAAGAGTGCGTACACCGGCAGATAGGCAGGTATACACAGAGCGGGGAAGCGTGAAGTCGCCAGGTGTGTTATCTGCGCATCACTTATCTCACACACTGATATCTGACGGCTAAGGCCAAGTCCACCCGTACCGGTAGGAGTCTACTTAGTACAATGCGCATCACGAGAACTAAAATATTCGCTATCTGCTCCTGCTCTACTCCAGCTCAAATGTAACAGACAAGTTTTGTTCATAAAGCAGTCGTTACCACTTTCTAAGCTTGAGCTAAATGTACAACACACTGCCCCTTCCATTATCGTAGGTCCCTGGAGCAAAGAGTTCTATGCGATTAGAAACAGGCGCAGTTCATTTCCGTTTGGAGGTGTGGTCGTGACATTGTAATTCTGTCAGAAGTAGCACAGAAGAGCGAAACGAGGGCAAGTGAAATGTAGTCGAATTGAATCGGCCGATGCTGAGGGAATACGTTCGCGAGTTTTGTTATTTGAGCAGTGAAATATCATAGGTGAAATAGAGAGGATATAAAACGGCAAGAAAAGCATGGCATTGGTAAAAAAAGAAAAAGAAATTTGTTGGCATTCAAAATAGATTGAAATATTTGGAAGTATTTTTTGAAGTGATATATCAAGATAAACAGTCCGGACAAGAAGAGAACTTAAGCTTTTGAAATACAGTGCTATAGAAGAATGTTATGAATGAATGGGTGGATCATATAACCAATGAGTAGGTGCTGAACAGAACCGGGGAGAAACGATAACTATGGCATAACTTAACAAAATGAAGGTATCGGTTGGTAGAAAACATGAGACGTCAGGGGATCATAAATTGAGTACCAAGGATAAGTGTGGAGGGTAAAAACGGAGATAACAAGAGTAGAGTACAGTAAGCATGTTAAAAACGATGTGGGTTCCGGAAGGTACCCAGAAAAGAAGAGGCTTGCACAGAATAGAGTAGCGCGGAGCTACTGTACCAAAACAGTCTTCGAATTTCCGACGACGACGACAACGACAACAAACCTATGACTGCATATAGTTTTCATGGGTTTGCCGCCGGATAACGTTATGCAAATCCCACAATATTTCTTAAGAGCAATTGTCCGATATCTTCAGGTGCAACCACCTGAAGATATCGGACAGTTGCTCCGAAGAAATATTGTGGGATTTACACAACGTTATCTGCCGGCAAACCCGCGAAGACTATATGCAACATATCCGCGGAGAAAGCTTGAAGAATCAAACTTATAACTGTCTTAAACAATCACAAAATTGTAGCGAAATACGGGAAGTATTGCAGAGGGTGGGAACAACGTTATCGTAGTAGCACTTGTTGTCTTCAGTTCGAAGGGTTATTGCATGTCATTATGCGGAAAGGCGCATAATTTTTACGATTAGCGTTCCATCGGTGTGAGTAGCGTTAAAGGTTCGCAGATTACAGACAGCCGGCCGCGGTGGCCAACCGGTCTGCGGCGCGCAAGTCACGGTCTGCACGGTTACTACGGTCGGGGGTTCGAATTCCCCTTCTGGCATGGATATTTGTACCGTCCTTAGTATTAGCTAGTTAATAAGTAGTTTGTAAGTTTAGGGACTGACGACCCCTTAGTTAAGTCCCATAAGCTCAACAAACATTTGATTTGACAAACACAACCCCGTGCCCCAGGTAGGACTCGAACCACCGACGCCGCGCGGGAGTAGCCGAGCGGTCTGGAGAGTCATGTTACGGATCGTGGGGCGTTCCGCGTCGGGAATTCGAATCCTCCCTCGGGCCTCCTTAGGTTAGTTTAACTTAGTTAAGTAGTCTTGGGACTGATGACCCCGTAGTTAAAGTCCCATAAGCTTTACAAACATTTGAACATATTTGACTGATGCCCAACGTAGTTTGGTCCCGTAGAATTACAAACATTTGAACATTTTTTTGATCCTCCGACGTCGAGAAACCGCGCGCTCCGCAGTGAGGCGCCTTAGAACGCTCGGCCACTCCACTGCGGCGTCAGGGTGTGCATCGAATATACAAAAGTGCCATGATCCCCCTTGAGTATGTCCTCTACAGATGGGAACGAAACGTTGGGTTTCAGTAATAAATACATACGATCAAGGCGTAATAGTCCGGAAAATTTTCGTAATATTAATCCAGGTAGAGCACACGTATCGTTGGGCGTTATCGCCTTGTTCGGTCAACACGAACACGTGTTAAAAGTAAGCTAGGACAGCGTGTGGAGAGGCAACATGGCAGCAGACATAAAAAAGCCGCCTCCCCACCCTGTGCTCCCTCCACACACACACACACACACGCACACACACACAGACAGACAGCGGACTCACCCATGCTAGCGCGGCGCGACGGCGCGCGCGGCTCGCGCCGCGGCAGCCACGACCTCCCGGAGACACATTCGCGGCGGCACTGGCGAATACCTGGACGGCCCTTGAGGGCCTGCCGGGCCGAGGGTGCGGCAGGTAGGCGGCGCGCCTGTCACCCGCTATCTTAAGCCCGACAGGTGGAGGTGGCCCTCTCCAAAGGGGACGCGTTCGACAGATTAACCGGACAATGCCGTCGCGTTTAAACTTCTGTCGTCGTGCGCGTCATTAAGCTGACGTCTATTATCTACAACTCGAGGATAGGACGACGCGTCGTCACCCTCCCTCACACCCGTTTTACAAGGGCGACTTTCCGGGGAAAAAAAATAGACTACTCCAGTGGCGTGCACCTCTCGCACCTGCTTGTAAAATGGACAGCTAGTGCGCCTCGGTTGCACAGTGGTAGAGTGCCAGACTACAAATCCGAAGGTCCCGGGTTTGATCCCCGCCAGGTCCTACGATTTTTACCTGTCACTTTCCACTTCTTTCCCCTCTGGCAGTACTTCTCATGTGAAAAATACCGAGTAGCACCGTGGTTCGGAACCCACGTTAAACTGTAGGTCCCCCTATAACTGGCTAGGTAAGTCGGTTCGAAGGTCGGAGGAAGGCAACGGCATACCACCTCCAAATGGGACCATGCCTAGTAACGCACTGTGGTGTTCAAACCAATCTTCGGATTGTAGACTGCTTTACCTTTTAGAGCGAGTGCATGTACAAGGCCGTGCTCTACATCGGCGACAAAAGCGAGCGACAGCGCGAGACAACTTCAAGCGACAAATCTCAACCGCGTGTACCGCTACGGGTGTGTCCTACGTGAGCGACATCTGCAGCCCTGCGCGACAGACGCTAAAACGAGCGACATTTGAATCTCAAACCTGCAGTTTGTACTATTCTGTTCTTTCCGTGCAATCTATTGTGAGAACCGAATTGGCCAAGCACATTAATTGTTTATACGTTTGGTGCTGAATAAAAGTATTAACTTAAAGTTAAACATTGTCTTACGAACTTCAGTGGTAGAGAATAGTTGTACCAACAATTTCAGATAAGCCAGGACGTACTGAAGAGCTACCGAGTCCATCACGCAACGAGACTACGAAAGTTAAGGGCAGGATAGTTACAACCGTAGTGGCATCTGCAAACCTTAGAAGTTTGGCCAAGCTTATTATTATTATTATTATTATTATTATACAAATGCTTTCGCATCTTCTGAAATTTCATTCTCTTGTTTTCTCGACATATTTAAAAGTTTGCACCAGGACCTAGTTTATTTACACCCTCTGACAAATTCGGTGACCTGTCATGTAACTTTAACTTAGATGAACTATGAACTACAGTTACCTTACTGTCCTCCGAAATAGTAAAAAATGTTCAAATGTTTGTTAAGCTTAAGGGAGTTAACTGCAGGGTTATCAGTACCTAAACTTACGACCAACCTTATATTAAAGACGACACAAACATCCATGCCCGAGGGGGGATTCGAACGCCTGACCGTAGCGGCCGTGCAGACTGTGACTGACGCGCCGCAGACCGCTCGGCCATTCAATGTTCATCTACGTTAATGTTACAGGACTATTCACCGAACTTGGTTGTCAGAGGTTTGTATTTATACGCGGATCGCTGAAACATGTCACTTTAAGGTCACGAGATAAATGTCTTCCACTTGGCACTATGAGAAGAGAAACTCGACATGCTGCAATTTCTGAACCAACTGGTTTAGAAGACACAGGCACTCACGATTCTCTTGTGCTTAACAATTTTAGTGCCACAATGAAGACGTTTGTGGAGTGACCTTGAAACGGTGACATGTTTCAGCGCTTTCCTGCCCACACCCGTAGCAGATGTTCGGTTAACCATCGTGTATAAAGAAGGCTCAGCATCCTCCTATGAACATGTAGAGTGGTACGGTATGAGCTTCCGGAGTTCATCAATTCGTGTTTGGCCCACCCCGTTACGTACCCCTACTAAATAAGACGCAATATCAGAAAGACATAAGGTATTTAGCCTACCTTTTAATGAAAATTATTTACAATTACTATCAAATTAAAATTATTTAATGAGTGAACAAGTTATAATTATTGGACGAGAAAATTTTCGATGTAATTTGACACTTAGCAAAGAAAATATACGTTAAATAAGTAGAAAGGCTCTAGTTACTGCGTGTTAGATATTGTTTGATGTGTTTATAAATATATATTTGCTCTAGGAAATGAACTTCGTTATACGTTTTCAAATATTTGGACTTTTTCCCCCTCCCTCTCTCTCTCTCTCTCTCTCTCTCTCTCTCTCTCTCTCTCTCTCTCTTTTTCTTCCCGGTTCGAACGTCCGTAGAGAATTTACGACACGATCTTCGACGAGAACATCCACTGTGTATTTTCCTTTGGGCAATAATAGACTCCATTACCATTACTTCTTCGTATGGAAAATACGCCCTCAAATCCTCACTTTATCGTTTAGATGAGAAACTGCACAGCAGAGACCTCTACAATTTTCATGGTAACG
Organism: Locusta migratoria; assembly: GCA_026315105.1. Classification (NCBI taxonomy): domain Eukaryota; kingdom Metazoa; phylum Arthropoda; class Insecta; order Orthoptera; family Acrididae; genus Locusta; species Locusta migratoria. Next base: position 320,153,727 of record CM048747.1, on the reverse strand, counting down.
TCCAAACGAAAATGACCATTCGAATCAGACGATAGTCAGTACAGGATAACTCGTCTGGAGTATTCATTTGTGACAGCTAAGCCTCCTCCTTCCTTTAATAACCTTTGTAACCACTTCGCGTGGTTATCTATTGATTCGTAATGGTTAACTGAAAGGATAGTCGGATGCCCTACTCATCGCCACCGCATAACCCCCTGGAAGGAGGTGAGTATTCCCAACTGCCTGTGTATTCTGTTATACATGTGAACATCCGCTAAAGTGTTTTTAAATGTTTGTGAATCACGTAACTCAAGCGGAGTTTGGGAACCTGCCCCTATTCACCTAGTGGGGTGTGAAAAACCGCCTAAAAGACACGTCCAGGTTGGCAGGCACATCAACACCCCCCCCCCCCCCCCCCACACACACACACCGTCGTAATCCGCCTGGCGGATTCGAACAGAGATTGGCAGAAATTGCCGTCCCAGACGTTGCCTTAAGCTGTGTGGGTGTTGAAACAGGGTCGTTCGTTTAAATGGAGTTTCAGAGAAGGCATTACTACGCGTATCTATTCCAGATAAAGTCTGCGTCTAAATGCTAAATCCTCATACAATGTACGAGATGTGATCAAATAAAAAAGAAAAGTACGAAACGTCTTAACAATCAAACCGGTTGAAATTAGAATATGACGCTTTGGGATAACGTAGTGCGACATATAGGGAAGCGGAGCATGCGTATGCGTCGTCACCTTCCCCTAAAAAATTCAACACCGTTCTTTTAGCAGGCGAGGTGATGCTCACCGCCGTTTTCAACGTCGGAGGTCCGATACTCATCGAATCCCTCGAGCAAGGAAAAACCATTAAAAATGTCATGTACTATAAGAAGCTCCGTAGCCCACCCAAGTCCATCAAATGCAAACGGCGTGGGCTGCTCACAGAGGGCGTGATTCTGCTCCATGATAACACGCGTCCACACGTCTCCAGGGTCACACAAAGTGTACTGGCCAAGTTCAAGTGGGAGTAGCTTTAGCATCCGCCCTACAGCCTGGATATGTCGCTCTGCTGAGAAAACGTCTCAAAGCCAAAGGTCCAACTCGGACGACGAACTGAAGGACGCAGTAAACTCTTCTAACAGCCACAGGAATTCTGTGAACAGGCGACCCTTTGGCTCTTTAAACAGGGGATAGTTGTGCTTCGGACTCTGGCGATTACTTTTAAACAAAGGCTTCAATTATACCCACAGTGTCGTTTCGTAACTTTCCAATTGAACACCTCTCGTATTAGGCAGTCAATTGAAAACAATGCAGATGGGAAAAGTAAGTAAGCTGTTTCTTATTTCAAAAGGAATTCCCGTAATTGTTCATACATTCAGTCCACTGTGAGGCGAGTTGGTCAATGCATGCGTGAAGAAACTTGGCGGTTCCCTGTTTTTGTTGTTGTTGTTGTTGTTATTGTTGTTGTGGTCTTCAGTCCGGAGACTGGTTTGATGCAGCTCTCCACAATACCCTATCCTGAGCAGGCCCCTTCAACTCCACATAAGAACGGCAATCTACATCTGTCTGAATCTGCTTACTGTATCCATCTCTTGGTCTGCCTCTGCGGTTTTTACCCCACACACTTCCCTCCACGCTAAATTCACAATTCCTTGATGTCTAAGAATGTGTCCTACCAATCGATCCCTTCTTTTAGTCAAGGTATGCCAGAAATTCCTTTTCTCCCCAATTCTGTTTAGTACCTCTTCTTTAGTTACGCGATCCACCCACCTAATCTTCAGCATTCTTCTGTAGCACCACATTTCAAAAGCCTCTATCCTCTTCCTGTTCGCACTGTTTATCGTCCATGTTTCACTCCCATACAAGGCAACACTCCACACAAATGCCTTCAGAAAGGAGTTCCTTAGGCTTAAATCAATATTCGATGTTAACAGATTTCTCTTTTTCCAGAACGATTTTCTACCCATTGCCATTCTGCATTTTATATCCTATGTACTGCGATCATCATTTGTTATTTTACTGCCCAAGTAACAAAACTCTTCTACCTCCTTTATTGTTTCGTTACCTAATCTAATTCGTTCAGCATCGCCTGATTTTCTTAGACTGTACTCCATTACCCTAGTTTTGCTCTTTTTAAAGTTCATCTTATATGCAACTTTCAGCACACTGTCAATTCCGTTCAGCTGCTCTTCCAGGGCCTTTGCTGTCTCTGACAGAATTACTAAGTCGTCGGCAAAACGCAACGTTTTTAATTCTTCACCCTGAACTTTATTTCCTTCTCCAAATTTCTCCTTGCTTTCCTCCATAGCTTGGTCACTGTACAAATTGAATAACATTAGAGAAAAGATACAACCCTGTCTTACTCCCTTCCCAACCACTGCATCCCTTTCATGCCATTCAATTCTGACAACCGGTCTTGTTTTTGTACAAGTTGTAAATAACCTTACGGTCCCTATATTTAACTCCTGCTTGCTTCAGAATTTGATATATTTTATTGCAATCAACATTGTCAAAAACCTTCTCCAAATCTACAAAAAGTTAGATGCGTAGGTTTGCCTTCTCTTAATCTATCTTCTAGGATAAGCCCGCCGGCCGCGGTGGCCGAGGAGACTGAGGCGCTTCAGTCACGGTCTGCACGGCCACTACGGTCGGGGGTTCGAATCCCCCCTCGGGCATGGATATTTGTGCCGTCCTAGTTCGTAAGTAGTTCATAAGTAGTTTGTAAGTTTAGGGACTGATGACCCCGTAGTTAAGTCCCATAAGGTTTACAAACATTTTTTTTTTAGGATAAGCCGTAAACTGAGCATTGCCTCCCGTGTTCCTACATTTCTCCTGAACCCAAACTGATCTTCCACGAGGTCGGCTTCTACCAGCTTTTCCATGTTTCTTACTTCAAAAGGAATTCCCGTAACTGTTCATACATTCAGTCCACTGTGAGGCGAGGTGGTCAATGCGTGCGTGAAGACACGTTTGCGGTTCCGTATGGAACTATAATTGTTCCTAGGACCGCACTACTTCGTGCTGCCCTGAACGTTTTCTTGAGCTCCAAAAGATATTAAAATCCCACGGGGAAACATCGGGACTGCATGGAACACGTGTGTGGCTTTTCGAGCGAAACTTACGCAGCGCTATAAAACAAGCTCGGCCACGTGTGGGTGGGCATTATTCTGCAACAGAATGACGCCGTTTCGACTCCTCTGCGCAGGTTTCTCTGCGAAGCGATTGCACATCCGCCGCGCAGTCCCAATCCCCGTGAACGCGATCTGCATTTTCTTAGAGCCCAGAAGAATGATATTCGTGGCTGTCGATTTGCTTCGGACGAAGACGTGCACGCCTGGGTGCAGTCCGCGGGCAACCGCGAACATTTTTCCGTGAAGGCATTGACCTTCTTGTCTCGCAGTACAATAAATGTACTGTTCCGCCGATCACTTTCGAAATAAACCGTTTACTTTTTTTCTCTGTCTCGTTTTCATTGGAGTGATCTTCTGCGTCTTACTTTTGATGCCACTCCACCATCATTACCTCGTTAATAGTGAAATGCTGATGCTGTGGTATCATATGTATGACACAGACGTTGAGCCAAATGAAAACGAGACAGAAAAACGTAAACGGTATATATATCTCTATCTGTATAAAAGCGAAAGGATACTCACTCACTCACTCACTCATTCACTGACTAAACACAAAATCTCGAAACTTCACTTATGATGCTGAAATTTGGCAAGAATGTAGTTTATAGGTAGATAATGTCAGCTATGAAAATATTTGGTGATAGGTACATGGCGGAGCATACTTCCCCTACAGACTCACGAAATCTACAGTTCCATTTCGATTTTCACGAAATTTCGCAAGCATGACCTTCAAAACAAGAAGAAAGTCACTGTTTACCTTAAGTTTCATACGATTCTTGGGGGAGGGTACTTTGCAACATAAAAATGGATCTAAATACCTTGGTCGCGCCATGGCTTGACTGATTTCACAGATCCTTTTTGCTGTTGTTGTTGTTATTCTCAGAACAACGATTGTACGAAATAAAACTGGAATATATCAAAACAACGAAGTGCGTTTTTTAATGTGACCCTGCGTTTCTATTGCATAGAAATCTGTAATCTTCTTCCGATATTGATGAAATTATGCACATTCTATCTTAAAAACAAGTGGAATGTCATGGCTGTATAAAATTTCGTTCGGTGCATTGTAAAGGGTACTTAACTTACGGAATTCTACAAAATGCATAGTTTTGCTCAAATATTTATGAATTTGTGCACACATACCTTTAAACAAAGTGGAAGATCACTGGGTACATAAATGTTTCTATGGTACATGACAGAGGGTACCTTGCAGAAAACTTTGCCGAGAGAGGGAAAGGTGGAAACTAACAGAGAGATGGGAGCATGCTGGATTGGGAGACCCGATTTCGACTCCCGGTCCGGCACAAATTTCCATGCGTCCATCTTTAGAACAGCAGCCGGAGTCGGAAAATTTCGCAATATCCAAACATATATGTGAATGTTGTAATATGTATGTCCACCAATTTTTGTGACTCCGCAAACTTCACTGTCTCATCAGGCAGTAGCAAACTCATCTCATCTACTTTTAGAAGGCTACGCCTGCACTGCTACGATTATGATATGAAATTAATAAAAATCAGTCCACCACTTACATTGTGTTTTTAATAAACTTTTACCGTGATTTCATCGACTTTAAACCTATCTTCCTCAGAAATGATATATGACTAAAAATTCATCAAGTAAGTATCCCTATAATCTAGAGCATCTAAATGATTAACCACTAAATCTACATGGACTGTCAGCCCATTTGAACAGATTCACCAGGGAATCATTTTGGCATTTCTTTGATTATAGAAATATTCGTTTTAATATCAATTTTTAGAGACATGTACTTCTGAAGAATACGTGTTTAAACCTGTTGAGACCATGGTAAACATTTATTAAAACCCCAATTCGTACAACTGGTTAGCTGATTTTATTAATTTTCTATGCGTCTGTACTACAACTTACAAATTGCAGGATGAAAATTACGTTATATATATATATATATATATATATATATATATATATATATATATATATATATATATATCTCACAATACTTTTTGGGTCGTTCCCGCGAAATTTTCTTCGTGTTCAAATATTTTTCTTACTGCGTCAAACCATCGTCCTTCGCCCATTCATGGGGCCACCTGCAGATGCGACGTAGTTTGTAAAAGATCATTCAACATGTAATCCAAGTTAAATGATTTTTAGTCGTTCCTGTTTCTAACTGGTACTCTTAAATTTACTTAAGACCCATCATGAATGTGACTAATCGTTTCATTGATGATAGCCCACGCGGAAAATAGCAATGACAAGTGATCCTATGAACTTTCGAGAATGCTCCGGATTGTGTTAACTTATTGCCACAATATTTCGGTTGAAAATCGTACAGCCATCTTCAGATGAGGGTCCTTGTCGGCTTAAATGTTGTGACAAGAAGTCAGCACAATCTGGTAGCATTCTCTAAAGTTCATAGTATACTCCGTACGTCGGGAAAGCGTCAAGAATCATATCGACGAGTCAATCAGGAAGCATATTTGATACGTGATAAACATTATTTTAAAATGTTCAAATGTTTGTATAGATTATGGGACTTAACTACGGAGTCATCAGTCCCTAAACATACAAACTACTTATGAACTAGCCTACACCAAAGACGGCACAAACATCCATGCCCGAGGGGGGATTCGAACCCCCGACGAGGAACGGCCTCGCGCATCTTAGCATAGCGCCTCAACGCGCTCGGCCGCTCCATCGCGACTAAAGACTATTGAACCAGTCTTCATTTCCAATGCAGCTAACGCACGTTGTTGATGTGGTAGTCCACTTGGAAGTACCTGGTTCGAATTGTTATGATAGAAGAAATTTTTGTTAGCCAGCAAGTAGTGCAGATGAGATGACCCAAGTTTGAAAAGAGCCCTGGCCTAGGTGGCAAAGTTCTGAACTACATCCATACATTGTGCGTTCTGTCCTGCGGAGAGAGAGAGTAGTATTGATCCGTCTGTTAGAGGGGGGTGTCATGCTCAACAGCTAGATGGCTTTATTGCGGAAGAGTAGTCTGTGTGTTGGCGCTGCTTTCCATCCTGTTTATTTGCTTAATTTCGATAGCCACCCAGTAATACTGGATAAAAACTATGTTGTACATTCCTTCATATCTCTTCACACGCCACAGATACATATAACTGTAAACGGGACACTTAGTTTGGAGTGCGTACAGAGTAGTAGGCATCCTGCGCTTGATAGAAAACATGATCGCTCATTTACTGATTCTCCCCCCCCCCCCTCCCCACCAAATTCTCATCTACAGACAAAGTATAGAACACGAAATCCAGCGAACAGGCGTAGTGATATGCTGCACTCGTATTCTGGAGAATGACATTTCAAATCCATGTCGAACTAGATTTTCTGTGCTTCCCTTAAACTGCATGAGGTACTATCCTTTGTGAATGGATAACTCTTTTAAAATGTTCAAATGTTTGTATAGTCTGTGGGACTTAACTACGGGGTCATCAGTCCCTAAACTTACAAACTACTTACGAACAAGGACGGCACAAATATCCATGCCCGAAGGGGGATTCGAACTCCCGACCGTAGTGGCCGTGCAGAGCGTGACTGGAGCGCCTCAGTCTCCTCGGCCACCGCGGTCGGCGATAACTCTTTTAACTGCCGACAATAGGCTTCCCAACACCGGGACACTTTCCCAAAACTATTTTGAATAAAATAATTTTGGGTATTAGACTTGATCACTGTAAAACACCAAAGCAAATAAACTGCCGACGTTTCCACCTCTCTGAGACGGTCCACTACGCCGGTTTGTAAATACGCAACATTATTTTTTCAAAATAACATTGAACATATAAGCCTACGAACGCAATGCGAAACTACTCTTTCAGTAGTACAGTCAATGTTTCGAAAAGGGCTGGTATTTCAAGGCGATAATGCTTGAGCATCCAGGACGGAGGAGCCAGTCGAATGCCGGGGTGTTGATAACAGTTGACGCGAACCTAGCTATCTTCAGGTAAAATTTCCGGGCTGATGGGCCGTGGACCAGATGTAAAACGTCCTCCCGCAGTTGGAGACGAAACGTCGGGAGGAAGTTTTACTTCTGGACCACGGCCCATCAGCCCGGAAAATTTACCTGAAGACAACGCCAGCCGTGAAAGTTTACACTGTATGCCTCGCTGAGTATGTTTGGTGTCACTTAAAACTTGGAGTGCGTTTTCGAAGGAATCGTAACACCATACCGGATGTCCTCGTGCGTGTCACTGTCGATGCGTGGTAGAGGTAGATTACTTGTCTACAAGACACGATTTGCTGGAGTTAATCCTTTCAAGCTTGATGTCTGTATGTGGATTACGTGTAACTCTTGTTACAAGGTGAACGATGCGAGGGCAGCAGTGCGGCATAGTATTTGCTACTAGATATTATTTATAACAAAACGGGTTAACTGTGGAAAATTACTGATAACAAATACGGAGAAATGTACTGGTTTAAGGTCTTGCAGTTAAATGGAGGAAGGAAGCTTAGAGTTTAACGTCCCGTCGACTGCGTGGTTATTATAGATGGAGCTCACGATCGGATTTTTGGGGAAGGATATGGGAGAAAATCCGCTGTGACCTTTGAAAGGAATCATCCCGACGTTTGCCTTGAGTGATTTAGGAAAATCACGAACAACCTAAATCTAGATGGGCGGAAGGGGATTTAAACCACCATCCTCTCGAATGAGAGTCCAGTGTCTTACCACTGTGTCGCCTCGCTCGGTTGCGGTGAAATGTTCAAGTGTTTGTAGAGCTTAGGGGACTGAACTAGGGGGTCACCAGTCCCTAAACTTACAAACTACTTATGATCTAGCTTATACTAAAGACGACACAAACATCCATGCAGGAGGGGGGATTCTGACCGAGGGTACACATGCACGAAGAGAGTTGACGTGATCTCTACAAAAAATGAATATTGTTTGGTTGGTTCGGTAATTAAAGGGACTGAACTGCATGGTTAATAATCTATGAAAAAAGTTTGTCATTCGCATAGTACTGCTGTAGTGGGCGTTTTAGGGTATTCATCGACGAATGTTTTGTACCCTCCTAATGATCCTTCCAGGGAATCTCAGTCTAGCTTCTGCCTTACTTGCGATTCATTTTATGCAGCAGTCCCACCTCAGATCACCCGGTATGCATACTCCTAGATATTTTATAAATGTGGCTGCTTCCAGCGATTATTCAGCAGCGTCAGCTTGAAGGAAACTGAAAATGAGAAAGAGCTTCAGTGGAATGAAGGGAAGGAAAGAAAAGAAAAGTAAAGAGACCCTTAGGAACCACAGTTACTGCCGTGGTTTTACGCCGTCACTGGTCCATTTCTTTAGAGGACCACACACGGCTGGCTGCGTCCGCTGAAGAAATGAAGAAAAACCGCTTCCGCATTTCTCGGGAGGGCAAACAATGGTAGCCGCCGCAAGAAGCTAGACAACAACGCTTACCGGGGCTCCCTGCAGAATCGACAAGGAGCCGTATTCTACCCGACAGCGCGAGGACACATACTTCCGATCTCGTACACTGATTTGGCGCTACAAACGAAACGTATTAATTACACGAAGGTCTAAGTCGCTGTCGTGTGGTGTAACAACTCAGTCCTAGAACTCCTGCCCCATAAATTATGCCGCTCAAGGTGTGACAGTATTTGGCGCAGAGGGAAAAGGATATCAGGAACTAGGCCAATGCTTGCTGAACGGTTCAATGTTAGCGCGCTCACCGACAATCGCCGTACCAATGGAAAAGCACGGTGTCTTATGCGGAAAAAAATTAAGTTAATATTTTGCGCAGATTTTTCTGCGTCTCAGAAATCGGCCCCAAAGCAAAGTTATAGCAGGCCACAACAATTTCTAGTCACTGGAAGAGGAGCTGGTAACTGAGGGTATTCGCTAGTTTTTAATTCAGTGGAAGCAGAATGTTAGGACACACGGAACCAACGTTACACACAGGAAGACTGATGATTAAAGTAGGGGAGCAACGAAGGAAGTTTAGGGTTTAACGTCCCGTCGACAGCGTGGTAACGCATGTTGTCATACATAGGAGGTATAAAAATAATAATAATAATTAAAAAAAAGCTTATTATGCGTACTTTCACTCGCTAAATTTTTCAGAGTCCAAAAGCGTGCTATTCGAATAATTTGTGGTCTCCAGTCAAGAACAGGCAGCATATGTAACGGTACGGACCTTTAAATTAACTTTGTCTTAGGGGATGAGTTATTCCTGCTACCTTAGGCTCGTTGCTGTTCGTATACGTATACATTTATTTGTAAAAAATGTAAACTTTCTATTTCAAAGTCAGGGAATTTTTAACTAGGGCGACATCTACTAAGTAACTGACTACAACATGTTGATTGCGTTTTTGCTAAAATCTTTTATTGCCCACTTCATGATTATGTCTGGCGAGAACCACTAAATTCGTTAGACTCCGTCTGATAAGATTAGCTCGAGCCCCCAATATTGCTATCTGTTTAATCATTTGGATAATGTTCCTAAAATGATTTCTATTAAAGTTCGTTGTTCTATCCAAAAACCCAAGTCAGAATACGATGAAAAAATTCTGAGTTCCGACAGCTGTTTCAAAAAAAGAAGTCCAAATACGTCCCAAATATTTCAGAGTCCACCACGGCGAATTCTACGGCTATGTTCATCACCTATTGTCTCACTGCATTGCGAAGGACAAAAGTTCATGCGAAGACAGACTATAAGGTGTGCAGATGAAGTTAGAAAATATATGGCAGTGGCATTGAGTTGTATCGCTGACGACCTAAGGCAGCGCAGGCTAAAAGAGGCCCTTCTTTATCAGCACAATTCAGAAGGATGAAGATAACGTTGAGCACAGTGGTCAATGACGCAGTCTCTCTACTGAAGTTCGTTAGAAAAACAACTGAGCACCCAGGATGAACGCTTTCGTTAAAAGCTCAGCCTACCATAACTACGCTAGTTAGTAACACCCGTCTCTCCGTGTGTTTGTACCACAAATGACAAACGAACATCCTGCTGCAAGTAAAACATCTGCTCCCAATCCTCCGATACGCCTTTCATGAGCAAGTAAATAACAGTATACCCCCCATAAAACTCTCCTGATCCACGAAAAGACTACAACTATGCGGGTAACACGCGCGTACAGTGTCACGTTCTTCGTACATGAAGGAAATTCAACTTTTCCTTTGTCCCCAAGTGTCAGTCAATTGTATCAGGTTTCTGTTCGCAATGGAACTAGGCAAAATGTTTTCATGTGATTTATTAGGAGTGAAAATTATAAGAAAGAATAATTACTGTTAGTACACAGTCTTGTCGGAGCAGTTAGGCCAGCTTAAATGAATACATCCGACAAATAAATCCTACACAGTGTATAATTGCCTCAGTACGAATGAACATGGATACTCAAAGCAACGGACATACGAAACCTAGATCGGTCTATTCGTCCAGGACATCCAAAATACCAGTAGATATAGGCTCCCCGCATATCGTGTTCCTTGACGATTGAAAGGCGTTCAGTTATGTTCCGTACTGTCGACAAGCGAGAAAAATACGGTCGCGAGGAATATGAGACAAACTGTGTGATTAGATTATAGAGTTTCTAGCGAACAGAACGCAGTATGTCACTCTCAATGGAGCGAAGCCTCCAGATGTGGAGCTAATTTCTGGCGTGCCCTAACTGAGTGTTATAGGCCGTTACTTTCCAAAATAGTGTTCATGTAAATGACCGAAGATCGGTGACGCTTCCGGGGATTGTGCTGTATTATCTCTGGACGTCGTAACGCTAATATTGTAACAGAATGCAAGAGGATCTGCAGCGTATCGACGATAGGTGCATGGAGAGGCAATTGACCTTCAAAATAAACAAATGGAACGTACTGCGAGTATATATATATACTTTACTGTACACAGCTGCTGAATAATCACTGGAAGCAGCTACATTTATAAAATATCTAGGAGTATGCATACCGGGTGATCTGAGGTGGGATGGCTGCATAAAATGAATCGCAAGTAAGGCAGAAGCTAGACTAAGATTCCCTGGAAGGGTCATTAGGAGGGTACAAAACATTCGTCGACGAATACTTTAAAACTGCTCGTCAATGTGGGGTCCGCAGCGGGTGGGAGTGATGGAGGAGATTGCCAAGATGCAGAGAAGAGTAGCAAACTTCGCTACAGGATTATTTACTCAGCGTGAAAGCGTCACGGAGATGATCGACCAACTGCAGTGGCAGACGATGGGAGAGAGACGTTCTGCATCACGCTACTGCCAAAGTTCCGAGAGCGTACGTTTCTAGAAACGTTAGCTAGTATACTGCTTTCTCCTAAAATACGGGGTGAAACGAAATTCGCACACTCGGGCTTCGCAGCCAGCAATAAAAAAGTGTCTCTCACAAAATTTCGTCCTGTGCATATTTCCGGCAGTAAATGGACGTCGAAGATTGAGATGGGTGTGTGTTCTACACTTCAATGTGTTTCAGAATTACACAGTTACATTAACAAACGTCTAGGCGATATAGAAGGCGCCTTGAGGAACAAAATGAGCATGAAAACCCATGCCCAGAAACGCCATTTTAACGACGGTACGAAGAGTCAACGTTACAGTCACCGGTGCCAGTCGCTAAACATCCCCTCCAGCAACCATGCTCTGTAGCGTCGTTGGATGACGTTTCCGAACATGGCTTTTATGCCCATTTTGTTCCTCAAGACGCCTCCTACGTCGCCTAAACATTTGTTGGTGTAATTGTGTCATGGAACGCACACCATCTCAGTCTTCGACGTCTATTTACTGTCGGAAGCATGCGCAGGACGAAATTGCTGGCATGTGAGAAATCGCGCTGTGAAGCCCGAGTGTGCAAATTACGGTTCACCCTATGTATCTCCTGAAAGAGTATGAGGATCGAAAAAGAGAGATTAGCGCTTACATCAAGCCTCACTGACAGTCTGAGGTGCAGTTCAGGGATTGCGTAGCCTCTCCTGCCGGAGAATTCGAGTTTGTGTGTGTGTGTGTGTGTGTGTGTGTGTGTGTGTGTGTGTTGTTATTAGCCGAAGTTAGTTCAAAATGTTCAAATGTCTGTAAATCTATCGGACCAAACTGCGTGGTCATCAGTCCGTAGCTTACAAACTAATTAAACCTAGGTAAACTAACCTACGGACAAACACACACAACCATGCCCCAGGGAGGACTCGAACCTCCACGGCGAGCAACCGCGCGCTCCGCAGCGAGGTGCTTTAGACCGCTCGGCTACTCCACCGCGGCGAAGTTAGTTCGAGTCGTGTGTAACTGTGGGGACTGATGGTTTTAGCAGTTTGGTCCCGTAGCGAATAATAATAATAATAACAATAATAATAGAACTTCGCCAGACACCGTGAGATATAGATGTAATAAACAAAGTACTCCGTCAATTCTTTTCCTCTTAATAAAATTCTCTCGGGCTTCCAGCCGCTTCAAGTGGTTTGATACCCACGAGCTTTCGGCCGAAATCTCCTCGGGCATTGTCAAGTGTGACTGTCTTATCATTGCTGTCGCCTTCCTTATATACCTGCGCGGTCTCCTGTGACGTCACTGGTGCTCAGCCGCATCGCCATAAATGGCTATGTTTTGGCCGCGTGCCTGCCGCGCCCGCTTCAACCGAGATTTTTCAGATATTTTGATTTCGATAGCCTCTTTTATTACGCTGTCTCAGAAAGTATTTGTTCTGGTAATGACTGATGTATCATCGAACGCAATGCGATGTTTGTTTTCCAGAACGTGCTCCGCAATTGCAGATTTCTCGGGATAACGTAGGCGGAAACATCTTTCATCTTCAACACAGGGCTGTTCAATATTGCGCACTCTCTGTCCGATGTAGAACTGTCCACACCCACACGGTATCTTGTACACACCTGGCGTTCTAAAGCCTAGTTCATCTTTCACAGGTCTCATATCTGTCGCAATTTTGTAGGAGGCCTGAAGACCGTGTCGATCTCGTGTCTCTTACGAAGCCGGCTAATCTTTCCCGTTACCGAGCCACGAAACGGCAAAAATGCAAGCTTCTTCGTCTCCTCCTCGACGGTCTCCTGCTTGGGTGTCTCCGGATGGAGCGCTTCTGTTATCTGGGGGTTGCTGTAGCCATTTTTCTTAAACACTTTCTGTAAGTGTCTCAGTTCCTTCTGCAGATGTTCATTGTCCGAGACTACTTCTGCTCTGTGCACCAGCGTCCTTAGAGCAGATCGTTTTTGCGATAGGTGGTGGTGGTGGCACGTACGTGCAGATACAGCTCGTGGATATCAAACCACTTGACGCGGATGGAAGCCCCAGAGAGTTTTATCAGCATAAATCGCCGAGAAACTATGCATTCATACATGTTTTCCTCTTGTCGGTCTTGTTTTCCAGCTCAAGAAGTACAACCAGCTACCCACAGTCTGAACACAGCGTATAGAACAGTTCAGGTAGGCCTACACTACAGACGTATAGCTGCAGATCACAACAGCGGTAATATTTCGTAATACAAGACGGCCAAACAGGCACCGTAATCTGCTATCCATTATCGACGATTAGATAGCAATCGCGCGTCTTCTCACGAAATTTCATACCTGTATGGTCGACACCAACGGCACTCATTGGAGTATCCTAATGGAGCACTGTGGCATTTATCAACGTGTTCTGCAGGTTTTTGTTGCTATTCGGTCTTCTGTGAGATGCTGCAGAATTTAGTACAGCAAAAGTATGACGAACACAAAAACTGATTGTATCATTACATTGCTTACAAGAGGCATGGTATCGTCCAGCTTGAAAGTATTCTCTCGTCATTATGTAACTACGAACTCTTAAACAGATATTAGAACAGCAACTGTAACATCCGTGCATAGAGTTTAAGCTTCGGCAGACAGCATGCTTGAGCCAGACACGTGTACTCACAGGTGGCGGCCGCCGCTTGGGTCGGCGACTGCGCCCTCGGTTCCAGCCGGACCCCCTGGACACACGTGGCATGCCCATGACGCCTCGCCTCCCTGCGACATCAAACACTGCCGTGGCCGCCACGCGAGCTCATCTCTGGGCCCGCTTATCTCAGAGGCGCGGCCTCGCTGATAACCGCGGACAAGGTACACGACAGTTACGTGTGTGTGTGTGTGTGTGTGAGAGAGAGAGAGAGAGAGAGAGGGAGAGGATGGGTAGGAAGTGCAGACAACAGAAACAGAGCCATAGAAATACAGGAAGTTTCCTTGAGAGCGAGCAAAAGTTTAACAGGAATTGAGGGTGCCCCACTGAACAATATGAGGCGGTTACAAACTATTTTATACTTCGGGCATCCACAGCTGAAATACATTGTAAATCAATTCTAGAAAGTACTATAAACAATCAGGATGTCTTTCTATGAATTATTGAAGTCTGCCTTAGCTGTTTTTTTACGCCTTTATTGCGTTACTACCGGTTTCGTACCGTTAAAGGTACATCTTCAGGTATCTTTTAATTTACATGGGGTGGTTTGATGATTTGCCGGGTTTTATAGAGGTTTTCTTAAAAGATGTTAATTTTACATGGGACTCCCTTCAGTATTAGGCTTTCTTCATCGCTACAATACATTGTTATGGTTTGAATGGCAACAAAACTTTTTTAAGTTCTAACGTGCACCTAATGGTTTTAGAAATTTCTAATTTTGAGAATCATAACACGGACCACGACTCCAAAAAGCTTCTGGTTTACTCAAATATTTTAATAGCAATGACGCAAACCATTGGTACAATTCGTTTTACTTTAGATTCAGGGGATACTGAAGGCACCCCTACGTTCAACATTAAAAATTTTAAGCAGTAAACTTGGTATACGCAACCGTTGCCCACATGGACGTTTACTGAAGGGAGTCCCTTGTAAAATTAAGTAACATCTTTAAAGGAAACCTCCATAAAACCCGGCAAATCATCATGAACGTTGGGTCACGCAACAAATCAAACCACCCCATGTAAATTAAAAGATACCTGAAGATGTACCTTTAACGGTACGAAACCGGTAGTAACGCAATAAAGGCGTATAAAAACAGCTAAGGCGGACTTCAATAATTCATAGAAAGACATCCTGATTGTTTATAGTACTTTCTAGAATTGATTTACAATTTGAGGTGGGCTACCTGTGGTCGCAAAAGCCAGCTTAACCCTTTGCATCACAGTGGTTTCACTGAAAAACCACTTCTTGCTGTGCCGTGTCCCCTTGTGGCATAGGTGAGTTACTGTGAGACCACCGTCTCACCCTAAAGTCCTAAAAAGACTTTTGGAGTGGAAGACTCTGTGGACAAAAGACAATCCAATGAAACACATTTACCTGTTCATAGCTAATCGAAATGATGTGCAAATTGTAGTTCAAGAAAGGAGCCACATAGGACGATATGGTTATGCAAAGTGTGTGATATCGGATTGTGCCTAACTGATAAAAAACTAAGGAATAGAAAAAAAAGTGCTTATGTAATGTACTTAGAAACTTCGAAAAAACAAAAAATGTTTTGGCTTTACTTGGAAAAAATTAATATGAAAGAAAATGTTATATTAGTGTAATAATAAATGTTAAAAATTCAAAATCAGTGGACGCTTTGAAAATCATTTAAAAATCCCTTGTGTCACAGTGGTTTAAAAATGTTCAAATGTTTGTAGAACTTATGGGACTTAACTACGGGGTCGTTAGTCCCTAAGCTTACAAACTACTTATGATCCAGCTAAGACTGAGGACGGCACAAATATCCATGTCCGAGGGGGGATTCGAACCCCCGATCGTAGTGACCGTGCAGACCGTGACTGGAGCGCCTCAGTCCCCTCGGCCACCGCGACCGCCACAGTGGTTTAACAGTGAAACCATCTCTGCATATTGGTTTTTTTTTGTTTTTTTCTTTTATATATATATATAAATTGAATATATTCTTTTAAATTGTAAAGTGCTTCAGTAACGCAATAAGGGAGCATAAAACCAAATTTCAATGCCTATCACTTCCGATAGTATTTGAGTGACTCAAAGGATTACGGATATACTTGTAATACAATCACATTACTGTTTACTTTTGTATTTCCATTACTTACAGCTAACTTCAACAGTAATCAGCAACTGAAATCGGGACTCATCTGACTAATTTTAAGAAATGCATCTTGTGAACCATCAGCTGTTGCTCACTAATGGTGTAGGAATCGATTCGTAACGTCTGACAATAAGGTTCGTTGAACATTCCTGCAATATTAACGTAGATGATGAACTACAGTTTCTTTAATGTATTTCGAAATAGTGACCTCCCATAACTAAGGACCGAAGTCTTCCTTTAGGATGGTGTTCAAAAACCTCGTCACGTTTCTTTGGATGTCAGGAATTATCGTCAAATCTTCCTGTTAAAAACGGGTCAGAGGTAAAACTTCCGATCTCATATATGGCCTTATTATCTCTAGACATGCTTTTACTGAATTTCTGTATGTTTTACTTATTGCTGATTTCTCTGAAACAGGTCGTAGCTTCTGAAGTAGGACCAAACCAAAAGATCGAGCGAGGTGGCGCAGTGGGTGGACGATGACTGAAATCCACCTCCTGTCATACAGTTTCAGGTTTTCCGTGATTTCCCTAAATCACTCCAGGAAAATGCCGGGACGATTCCTTTGAAAAGCACAGTTGATTTCCTTCCTAATCCCTACCCGAAAATCTGAACGTAAGCTCCGTCTCTAATTACCACGCTGTCGACAGGTCCTTAAACCCCAAGTTTTCTTCCTTGATTCCTTTCGAATCAAAAGCCAAAATTTGAATGCGATTCTCTCCACTTTGACAAAAAATAATACTGCTATAATTTTCAAAGTGAATGTATCGTCACCCCGCGGAAATGGCCGTGTGCTCTAATGCGTCTTGCTACGGAGTGTAGGGCTGCTCCCCGTTGGAGGTACAACTCCTCCATGGGGCATGGATGTGTGTGTGTTGTCTTTAGCATAAGTTAGTTTGTAAGTCTAGGGAATGATGACCACTGCAGTTTAGACCTATATCTTTACAAACATATGAATATTTGAATGCATTGTCTATGCAAAATCTTCCTTGATTAGTAAATACAGACCGATGGGAATACATCTTGGAAATAGAAAAATATTCAAATGTTTGTAGAGTTCATGGGACTAACTACGGGGTCATCAGTCCCTAAACTTACAAACTACTTATGAACTACATAATACTAAGGACGGCACAAATATCCATGCCGGAGGGGGTATTCGAACCCCCGACCGTAGTGGCCGTGCAGACCGCGACTGGCGCGCCGCAGACCGCTCGGCCACCGCGGCCGGCTTGGAAATAGACATCTACATACTATTCTCTTTGCAGATGACCAGACAGAAAAGGCGGAAGATCAGGAGGATATGGCAAATAGTTGAAAAATTAGAAGGGTAGATAAATGGGATTTGAAAGTTAATACTGAGTAAGTGTATGGTAATAGGAGA